>WBMV01004475.1:17175-64455 GCA_013396655.1 Campylorhamphus procurvoides
AGGAAAGGGAGGGGGGGGGGGGGGAGGTGAAAGAGAATGTTTCAATGAAAGATAAAGGTCAATAATCAGCAAATGACAGACAGATGAGTCAGATAAAATTAATAGCATGCAACTGAATTCCCCTCTAAGCAGTCATCTCCTTTTTGCTAAATTCTGATATTACTAATAATAAACTTTCTTCAATTATTAAGTTTTGTTTATGGCGCACTCACCTTGGCAAAACAATTCTCTCTCTGAAAGAAAGGAATCTAAGGAAAATACAGACAAAAAAAGACTCAGGGAGAAATTTAAAAGAGTTAAATTACTGCAGTAATTCATAAAAACTCTAATATATGTCCCCTTCATACTTAGGAAGGGTAAGTTAGATTTGCACAAATATTAACAAGGTACTTATATAAATAGTGAGTGCATTATGCATACACTGTAATAACAAATAAATATCATGGAATCCCAGACTGATTTGGCTCAGAAGAGACCTTAAAGCTCATCCCCTCCCACCCCCTGCCATGGGCAGGGACACCTTCCACTGTCCCAGGTTGCTCCAAGCCCTGTCCAACCTGGCCTTGGACACTCCCAGGGATGGGGCAGCCACAGCTTCTCTGCCCAACCTGTGCCAGGGTCTGCCCACCCAGGGAAGGATTTCCCTCTCGTATCTAAATCCTCTCTCTCTCAGTTTGAAGCCAAATATGTGAAAACATGCATTTATTGTCTATGTTGCAGTGTGAAGAAGAGTTACTGCTCAAGTGTGTGAAAAGCAGAAGTCATAACATTATAGATTTCTCATTGCTTTAAGATATATATGAATTTACTTGAGGTGTGCATATATTTAGAAAGAAGGAAATTGAGTCTCATGCAAAGTGGTCTTTCTTGTTCCCATGCTAAAAAAAAAAAAAGTTTACTTTGATTCTACATTTTACATCCAAAATGCTCTTGCAGAAGTAAATACAGAGCTTTTGAGTTTATAGGGAACTTACACTTCATATACAATAGCAAAATTTGTCAATCCCTAGGACCTGTACTTAATAACTACTAAAATTTGCTAACCACAATTGTACAAAACCACACCAGTTGCAGAGAGAGGAATAAGTGCTGGCAGATCAGCCCTGTTCTCTCCTCACCCACAGATCTAAAGGCAAGGGCAAAACCAGCCAGCAAACTTCATATTGGAGCTTGATTTTTCTCTTAAATTCTTCTTCTCACTGCAGTAAAGAAAACAAACAAAAGAAAAAAAGAAACAAGAATCATTATAGCAATTCTGAAAAATGTATATGAGAAATAAAGAAAGGGAGGAATCCTCTCACAGACCTTCCTTCCCACCTTTTACTTTATACATGGGCCTGGCCCTCCATTAAATCCTAAAGCTCTCTCAAATGAGGAAATCAGAAAATTTCCAATGGAAAATGCAATTTTCCCTCTAAAATCACCAGATTTTATTCATGCAACTGAGTGATAAAACAGAGTGAAAGATTTATTGATACCCTCAAAAACTATCACCTAAGACTTAAAGATTATCCATCAGACAAAGCTTCAGCACCCAAAAAGCTGTCCAAGAACCAACCATCTCCTCATATGGGTTGGCAGTAAAATATTATAAACAACTACAGACCTTTCCATGAAAATGCATACAAATCCTTCTGTTTTCTCTGTAGACATCACAGGTTTCAGTTCCTGAGGAAAAATGTCTTAGAGAGGCTCAGAGAGGTTTCCTAAGAAGACTAAGCTGCTGAATGAACCCCACAGAGACACAAAGGCTGGTATTTCCTTCCTGACTTAAGAAGTAGCATGGATTCAAAAAGGATGTGATCAGTTACTAGTCAAAATCTCAATTACCACCTGCTTTTACACATCTCAAACCCACTGCAGAACGAGATGCACCAACCAGCCAGCTCTGCACTCAGAGGATACCCTTTAGGAATACTGGGCTAAGCAATGCCCTTACACTTCGAGGGAAGGCTCAGTCCTCCACTGGCTGGGATGTTCTCAGAAGCACAGGAGCTGATCTCACAGTGCTTCCCAGGCAAAAAGAAGTCTAACTCCCTCCAAAATTCACCACCGAGCTGCAAGCCTTTCAAGGCTTTCCCACCCCTAAAGGGATCACCTGCCTTGTTGATAGACATGGGTTCCTACAAATCAATAAAGTTTTCATCCATGGCCCATCTGCAAAGGTACAGATCATTTTGGAGGCTGGGATTTTGGAGGTGTTGCACAGCACAGCCAACAGGTCATCCAAAAGCAATTCACTGATTATAGGGGAAAAAAGCCAAAGCATACAGAAATTTTAATATATGAATAAGAGACATTACGAGTTGTTTTGAAAGCCCATGAAGCAAAAATCAGTGACCAAGAATAATGTTGCTGAGAAAGTCTGTACAGAGGAAGATTAATAATGGGGAATAAAAAGAAAGATAAAATAAAAAAATCCACTTTTCAATATTCAGTGACTCTCACGTGGATTTATCTGCTCATTTTCTCCAAACCAAAGTACTGGAAGTGCTACAATTTCAGAAAGATATTTATTACTAAATATTCAAGGTTAGTATTAGCAGCATTTGATCTGTGAGAATGATTTCTTCAGAAACAGTGGAAATAATCTCATCCTGGTCCAAATGTGGAGAAAACTTGAACTCAAATCAGTTGCCATGCCAAAGCAGCTGAAGAAGTCAGAAGCAAAGCAACCAAAACCCATCTCCACACCTTCCCTCCACCTGTCTCAGCCTTTCCCAGGATCAAGTGCATAGCAAAGCACTCACCTAACACTTCATGTGTTGTTTTTATTAATCCATAACACATCACTAGGTTAAATTTGGGCTTCAACATTTTATGGCAGATTAAACAGAGCTTAGACATGGTTGTAGCCAGGCAGAGGGTGAAGAGAAGCCCTAAGCACACAGTTACCCCCACAGAAACTGCTAAAATCCAATAAACAATTTGACAGTCTCATAGCATCTGGCAAAAAAAGTCTGTCTAATGATGAAGCCAAGATACCTCTTTTCCCCCTAAGAATTCTGGGTTCCCTTGCTCAAGGAAAGGATTTCTTAGTCTGAACAAAGAGTGGAGATTTTAATTTTCTCAGTCCCAAGTTATTGTCTCTCACCATTGTGATGAAGTTACTGTCACTACTGTGGCCTCCCTTATAAACAGTGAAGTGAGATCCTATTTCAGTAACATACAAACTTTATTTAAAGGAATGGTACTTGATCAGGTGTGTATTTATCAGAGGAGAAACTAAAAGTGCTATGCACTTTTTACTCTGAGCATCAAGTCATTAATTTTCACTTTTCCTTAAAAAAAAAACCTGAAAACCCCCAAAACAAACATACAAACAAAACACAACAGAAAAAGTACACACTACAAAGAAATACTCAGCACAGGTGACCTGAGTGTGATGTTTCTGCATTACATATTTCCATTTTTATTGCTGATCCTCCTCTTTAATAACTCTGCCCTTGTACACTGAACACACACATTGTCCCCACAAAAAAAAATAGAAAAAAATACACAAACTTACATATGCACCAAGCAAAAGTTATTTTATGACAGATTAAGTGCTATATTCCTTTCAAAACATGACTTGTTAAAGCACTAATCATCTGAATTTGTGACTCAAATAATGAAAACTAGTCCACGGTACTCGAAAGATTTTTAATAGTCCCTTTCCAATTTATTTTGCTGGAAGGACAGACATCTGTCCTGTCAAAAAATAAGGGGAATTTAAACACTGAGCACCCACCCTCCAGGCTGGGAAATTACCTCTCACAAGCTTCAGGACATCAGATTAAAACCCAACACTCGACAGGTACAGGGAACATTTCTGCTTCCACCTTCCCTAAGTCTGAGCTCTCCTGCCACCACCAGTCCAACCTGCAGGAGGAACAGCAAGCCCTGCTACTGAGGGATGCATTCTTTCACTCTCAGGTTGTTTCACTTAACACCAGGAAAATAAACTAACCCAGTGCAAGGTAAAATTAAAAGTCACAGACCATTCACTGTCAAAATCCACACACCTGCCAGACACAGTTCATTACGAGGCCACTAATTAGAAATGTTTTGTGGAGACACCAATGGTTTTAGCCTGATCTCTGCAGGTTTTTGTTGGGGTTTTTTTGGTGTTTTGTTTGTTTTGGTTTGTTGGGTTTTGGTTTTTTTTCAATTTGTCTAGCTGTTTGGAAATATAATCAACTGGCTAAACAGAATTTCAGCTAAGATATATGCTTTAATTATAGGAACTCCAAGCAGGTTGCCAACTTGGCTTATCTCACAAAAGCCTTTTCCAAGTTGATTTAGAATATTATGCCATTGCCTTGTTAGTACTACAGTTAAAATGCATCACTTGGGTCAAAAGAAGCACATGTATTGAAAGACTTGCATAAAAACCCAAAGACAAACATTTTAATTAATGTAATGAATATCTCAAGAGTTTTAGCAAATTGTCTGATACACAAAAGCAGCAAGTAGCAAAATGTTGGCAAGAGAATAATCCAGGGAGAAAGTGTTTTCCTTTACTCTTATTAATTCATTTTTTTTCCTAACAATAGGTGAGCTGCAAATTTTTTCTTCTATGGAGTAAAAAAACCCACTATCCATCCATATTTCATTCTTTCTGGTTATGATTTTGAGAATTGTTTCATAATTCTGAATGCTTCCATTTTTAAGTGTCTACTTTGGAAGGCATTCAGGGAACAAGATAGAAAAATTATATCTGAATATTCAAGAAACAAAGTCACAAAATCATCAGTTTTCATACTGTGTGCCTAGAACAACTTCAACTGTTTGACTTACAGCTTGAAATTTTGAGAAAAGTTCTAAAGAAATAAAAGGAGAAGCCTAAAACTGGTACAGAAGAAAACAACAAAAAAAATCAGCAAGGTTTTAAAGAGTTATTTCAGACTTTGCAGTCAATCTCAGGAACGCTGATGCATCAGTGGTTCAAACCTTGATATTTCCTACAAGATAATGTACAGAAGTACAATTTTCTAGAGTGTAATTGCATAAAGCATTTCTAAAAGAGTAATAGAAGAATTTCAGGTTATCTATCAAAGGAAATCCAGTGAAAAATAAAATGCATTTGGTTGAAAACGAGGAGATTCTGTCACATTAGGCACCACTGCCCTCTTCAGTCAGGCAGAGATCAATTTCATACATTTTGTGCAGAGAACTTAGCCTGATGAATTCCCACCAAAATACTGACAAAGATGACCTTTACTTTTACTTTAGGGAACATTTTTCTCATAATAACACGATATGGAGCAGCATTTCATTCATCTACTGAAAATAAACATTTTGCTGTGGTGTTGTTTGATTTGATACATGGCTTAGATCCATGTGCACTATGAAGAAAACATATATATCTTTATATACTTAACACTTTCTTATATAAATATGGATTTGAGAAACATGCTCTTTCTTTCTGTGGAAAATCTGCAGTGCAAATAAAACAAGTCATTCGTGGTTTTCATCCACTTCATACCTGACAGGACCATTAAACAAAAATCACATACCATTAAACCAAGATTTCAAAAAACTTACAACAACAGTTAAATGAGCATAAAATTTTATACCTGTATTTTAAAAAGAAACAAAAACAAAAATAAAAAGACTCAGCACATCTTTCACAACATTCCTTAACTAGGATCTAATAATCCATGACTAACACTGGGAATTTTTCTTTTGTTTTAAGGTGAAAACATGTGTTTGCAAGCAAAACCTCAGAGCTGAGATTTGAGAGTTTTCAGGTGCACCAAGAAGAAAAAGTAGCACTGAAAATCCATACAGTTCAAAGACAGGTCTTAATTAACAAGAAACTCTTATTCAATCCTTTTTCTTACTCGTATCACCTAAGAATTGAATCTTGATTTAAGACACACTCAATGTTCCAACACATGGTAGCATGAGCATAAATGCTTTTAACCAAAAGAAAGAAAAGTCATTTTACTTCTATGAGCTTCAGTCTCTTTTCTTTTCTGTTAATAAAACGGGAATATGATGTGTTCATTATCACAGCTCTGTAATTTGTGTCTTGACTTTCAGAGATGGAGAAAATTCATAGAATCACGGAACATCCTGAGCTGACAGGACCCACAAGGATCCTTGGAAGTCCAACTACAGCTATTCTCTAAAAGTATGTCATACTAAGAAGGGACCTCCACATAAGATTCTGAGCAACCTTGAAACAAATCATTAGAGAGAAAAAAAAATAATATTGCACAGCATCTTTTCTCCAAGAGACAGCAGAATACAAAATCCAACCAAGAACTCCATTTCATGCAGTTCTAATTCCCCAGCATCTCCTTCTGCAGTAAGGTACCCAGATAGACACATCTTTGTGCTTGGCACAAAAGTCAATAGGACACAGTCATATCAGATCCTGTTTCAGGGTGCAGGGATTACAGAAGCACGACACCTAACTGCACCAGGCTTTAGAAATATCCATCCTCATGTGCTTAAAGTTGGATATGAGAGAATAAAGGCTTCAAATCAGCTTGTTACAGTCCAAAGAGTTATAACCTCCACTGGCAAACACTGGAGAGTATTTGCACTTTCCTTCCAAAAATGCAGTCAGATTTCACTGGCCTTGGATGGTTTCCATGAATTGCAGACAGCAAAGGTCCAGCACCATTAAAATGACCCCCATTTTAAAGCAGGTTCTTCTTAGTTTAACTGCTTGTCTTGAAAAGTTGTCTTGGACCCCAGAAGCAATGCAGAGGTGTTTTGTCCCATGCAAACTGCAAATGTTGCTGATTGTCTTACAGGTGCCTCAGAGCTCGTCATGGCTCAGACAGGCCAGCTCAGAATCAGCAGCACAAGGACAAGGTCCAGTTTGGTGGGACCCAGGTACCCCTTCAGGAACCCCTCCAGGTACCTCTCAGTCCTGGCAAGGGTTTTAGCCCAGCAAACCCAAGCTGAGTGACCCTCAATATTGCACATGGCATGATGCCCTTGAGCCAAAAACTCATTCAGACCCCATGGGCAACAGTGCACAGATGCACTGTCAGTTCCAGGCGGTTCCAGACGGTTCCAGAATTGCCAACATGGTGCCATTTGTCTCCTCTAGGACCAAAAATGAGCTGTTGTGTAGCCTGTTGAGGAGCTTAAAGCGTCAGTGACAATGGAGGGAACTCGTGACCATTCCCCAACCTTTTCCACTTGCAGTCAGCACAAAAAGTTCAGCTGGAGTTTCAACCAGCAATAACACAGGCAGACAGTGAGCTTTTAACCATTTCAGTTCTGTGTGCCTTCTTTTCTTAGCACGGCACCTGTCCAGCAGTTTTCCTTTGGATGCTTGCTTTATTAACATGTACTACAGGCACATTTTTCCACCCATTCCAGACTTGGTTGGGTTGACTTTCTTCAGGGTAGCTGGTGTGGGGCTGTTTTGTGCTGGAGATGGGGCTGGTTACACAGGGATGTTTTTATTCTTGCTGGGCAGTGCCTGCACAGAGTCAAAGACATTTCTCCTCCTCCCACCACCCCTCCAGCATCAGGCTGGGCATGCACAAGGAGCTGGGAGGGGGCACAGCCACCACAGGTGACCCCAACTGGCCCAGGAGGTATCCCAGACTTTATAACATCATGCTCAGCATGGAGAGCTGGGGGGAGAAGGAGGAAGGGGGGGACATTCAGAGTGGTGGCATTTGTCAGTCATTCCCAAGTCAACACTACATGTGATGGAGCCAGGGATGGCTGAACACTCACCTGCCCCTGGGAAGGGGGGAATGGATTCCTTGCCCTGCTTTTTCTTTACATGTTAAACTATGTTTATGTCAAACTATGAGTTTTATCACTTTTACTCTTTGGATCCTCTCCTCCATCCCACCAGGGCTAGTAATGAGTGACTGCCAGTCAGGATTAAACCACAACAACACTCTCAGGACTTTTAAGCAACAAGCAAGTAGTTAATTATCTTAAGATAAGCCCCATGTGGAAGAAATACTTTCTTTTCTTTGGTTTCATCACAGCTGCATCTGTATTTAATAGATTATAAAATTGCATCTCTGCCTGGTTCATTTATCTCCCTTTCTCTCCCTCTTCTTTCCAATGACTTGTTCCCCAGTTCTGGCTCCTCATTGAACACATTTCTGCCTCTATGCTCTCTCCCAACACTTTTTAGATGTAAAATATGGGTGGGACAAGGAAAAAGATCAAATAGGATACAATTCCAAGAGATCCAGTGCAGGACAGACACAAGACGGTAAAAACGAAAACGTTATTCTTTAATGGTTCAACAAAATATCCATTTGTGATTTCTATGATAGAAGAAATTTAACACCTTCTGAAAATAAAGCACAGCTAACCTATGGATCTGGAATTATAATTTTAAACTGTGAAAGGACATTATGTGCATTTGCACTCCTCTGCACATGCCTCTCTACGCCCTAAAGCAAGTTTTCTCTCTATTTTGGGTACCTGTAGGCTGTAAAGCTGCAATGGGCTTTTGCACAATATAAAGAACTTAAAAAAAAAAGAAAAAAAAAAAGGAAAAACAAACCACCAAATCTACAATGAAGAGTAAAAAAAAAACCCTGGAACAAATGGCACCCATACACTTTTGTCTCTGTGGTACATCACACTATACCCAGCAGTGAAAACACTCAAGAAACACATTTCTGGAAAAACTTTTCAAAGAACTTTGCAACTCTAAAACCATAAAAGAGTATGAAGCTTCAGAATGCTGTAATTCATTTCTTAGAAAAGGTAACACATGAGAAAAGCTTTTTCTGTCTCTAATAACATTTTAGAAGCCAGCAATAAAGTAAGAACTGAAAATCCAAGAGAAGGCAAAGTGAATTGTGCTCTTAATCACCAGGTTTTACCTGGATCAATAACGTGGATCTAGTTGGAATTTCAAACACCTTATCTGTAGTTCAGTTTCCTCTTTTTCACTAAAACTAAATGCATGGAAGATATTGCTCAAATTCACTTGGCAAGGCACAGGGCTGCACAAGACCACAGGAAATGACTGACAGGGTCAGACCAGTGGATAATATAGGACCCATTTTGCCTGCCTTCACCAAAATGAGGCAAAAGGAGGTGCCTTTTAGGGAGCCAACACAAGCCCAGGTCACAATCTGGAGAAGTCACTCCACTGTGGAAATCCACTCCACTGTGGAAATCCACTCCACAGAAATCCACAGTCCTTGTACTGGAAAAATCACTTGCTCTCATTCTTGAAAGTACAGATTTAATTTTACAGCAGTCTGGTTCTCTCATGACCATGTCTTCTTCACTCATTTTCTAAAGTCAGAATTGCTAAAAATAGCAGGAAAAGGAAGGCAAGGACCTACGAAAAGTTTCTCTGCTTGCAAATTGCCTTAGAGACACACATTTCAAGATTGCTAAACAGAATTACAGAACTGTGTTTTTTAATAAATCTAGTTGATTTTAGCTTCAGACCAAATTTTCAAAGCAGTTAGGTACATAATTGACTCCAATAGATGGCCAAGAGGAATCCCAGAATGGCTTGGGTTAGAAGGGACCTTAAAGCTCATCTTGTTCCACCCCCTGCCATGGGCAGTGACACCTTGCACTAGCCCAGACTGCTCCAAGTCCATCCAACCTGGCCTGAAAACGATTTTCTTCCTTTCTTTATTACAAGCCACACAAATAATAAAATACCTACATACCTGTGACCAGGAATGACAACAATCTTTCCTCACTGACTGGGAATGAAGATCAGTACACACACACACTTTATGAAAAAATATCCCTTTTATTTAACATTTTTTTGTATTTTCCCTTTTAATTACGCTTTCCCTGCAAAACAAGCATCACAACAAACACTCCACAGTACCTGTGTACGTCATTAAGATTCAGGTGTCTCTAAAAATGTGTTTAGAAAAACCAGAGGCAGTGTTGGAAATGCCAGGGTATGTTCAGTAGCCACCAATTGTCTGATGATATCAAATTCTGAGAGCACTCCACAGCAAAACAGAAACATCTGCTGCACTAACAACAAGGGTGTAAGAGAAAAACACTTGTTACAGACTAGGGAGAATTAATGTTGCTTTAAATGACATGACAGTCCTTGCAAAGCAACTTCTGACCCTTTATGCTTTCTGCAAGCAGGACAGAAGCAGCACAGGTTAACAGCAGCCCTTAACAAACACTGCCTGCAGAATCCTGACCTCATCACACACCTGAAGAAAAATCTTTTAACACAAAAAGATCAGTGTGACATTTCAACCAGAAAATCTGCTCACAGTGATCACACGAATGCAACAATTCACCTTCCCATTTCTTGCTGGCAGAAACAGAAGTTTTGAAGTTATACAATGAATGGATAATCCTTCCAGTAAGAAGAAAAAAAACAACAAACAACAAAACAAAAATCTGGCAAACACATCTCTGTTCTTACAAATAAAAAATAGGAGGACAGGGAAAGATTATAGTAAAGAGCAAGACTTTTTTTTCATGAGGGAAACTACATGGAATGTGAAAACTTGTTAACAATTGCATCAGGAATTCTTCTTGGAACAAATGTAGAGCAAAGGCAGCATTTGGTGAATGGATCAGGTTTGCCTGTGGGGAGAGGGAAGGAAAGTCAATGGCTGAAAATCCAGCTTCTCAGAGGGTTTATTCCTTAAATGAGAAGAAAAGCAACCAGGGAGGCTGAAGGTTGGCAGGCTGCGGTTAAAAGAGATGTTTATGGCTGTTTGATACTGCAGTCTGGAACTAAGGTAAATATAAATCACATGGGTCAGTTGCCTAAATATAATCAATCATAACAGTCTTTGGGAGCCTCAAACACCATAAGATAACTGACACACATCACAAGGAAAGTAATAAGTCTGGATGTTTCCTTTGGTACCACCGTAAAATGATTTATGTTGTTGTTTAGAATCAATAAGCCTAAAACCCAAAAATCTGAAGGTGTCTTAATACCCAGAGTTGAACAGCACAACCTGTATAAATCTGCCACCATGCAGAAATAAAAAAAAAAGCCAACTCCAAGTGAGAGGAAGGCTTCTTAGCTCAAGCACTACACTTGGCTAATAAACATAGTCCTCAGACTACATTTGTACCTTCACAGAACTCTACTTGGTGCTGTGGAGACACAAACCCTTGGTTGAGGCTCACTCAAGAACAGCCGAAAACACTCCACTGCAGAAGTAAAACTGATGAAAATCTGACTTGAAGATCTCAAGTGGGTACTTTCCAGCAAGGTAGCTGTGTTTAAAGTGTTTGTATTTTTATTCCACTTGCTTTTCTCTCAGGCAAACACTGTGCACTGCAAAAGCATAGTGACCAATGGCAAACTCTACCACAACTCTAGCGAGAATACAGACCTTCCAGAGGTGAGGCAAGGACCTGTGTGCTACAATCACAGCATCCTGAAAAGGATCAGGAGCTTCATAACCTGCCAGGAGGGACAAAGAAATGAGTCACTGCCCCACAAATCACAGAATCGAGGAAGAAGGATGGAAGGAGTTTCAGGGGCCACTGAAGGCACCTCCTTGCCCAGGAGCAGGGAAAACAGCATGAATTCTCTTACAAAACTTATGTAACCTCTTCTTAAAATCTCCTACACTTGTCAAGACAGAAGGGCTGCAAGTGGATGGCACCCTGGGTGATCTCTCTTCAGAGATCTTGATAATTCCAAAGCAGTGGCAAAATAAGAAAATGAAAGGCTGCAGGGAAAAAAAAAAATTAAAAAGTCACTGTAAAGAAATGAAATTGGCAAAGTTTTAAGTTTCTTGTGGGTTTTTGTTGTTTGGTTTTCTAGGGTTTTTCTTAATACTGCACAGCCTTGATTTTTCTCTTACATTTGTTCTTCGGGAGGCCCTGAGTTGGGATGTTGGATAGTCAAACTATGACAACTGAATCTGAATCTCTACAGGAAGGAAAAAGTTAGATCTTTGCTTGAATACTCCATCCAAACCATCTCTTTACACAAAGCTCCACACTGTCTTATCTGCAGTGCAAAATCTGCTTGCTTTTAATACTCAGACTCCCCAGCTATAACAGCTGCCACCCCTGCAAACCAGAGGTTTATCCTGCTTGCCTTCCTTCATCCAGTGCTACCCCAAGATCATCCTCAACTGTGTGACAGCACAGAATAGAATCCCAGCCCCTGCTCCCAGGTAAGTCTATGTCCAGCAGAAAGGAAGGAGAAAGACAACAAATACCTACAGAGAAAGGAATCTTTGCAGATGCAGGTGCCCTGTGCATATAAATGGAAAAGAAAGAAACTAGATTATTACATTCAGGACAAGGATGAACTGTCATTGTTTCAGGCAGAGAGAAAACATCTTCCTGGAAAAAACCACTAAAGCTGGGGCCAAGGTGGGAAATCTCTCCAAATAATTGCAATTGTCTTATTTGTGATATTTCCCCTCTCTGAAAATCACTGCAGTTAGCAGTGACAAGTTTCTATTACTTACATTGATGCCCAGGAAGCACTCTCTGTAAAGCAACACTCACTTATTTCCCAGCAAACTCATTTAAGCTCCATAAAATGTGCATCCTCTCCCTTTGCTGGTGGGGAGGGATGGAGGGATGAAATATTTAGACTGGTTTCCTATCCCATTGTTTTTTCCTCCTCCCTCCTTCTCTCCCAGTGCAGCTAACAAAACATCATCATTCCCTGCCGTGTCTCACTCAACTAAGCGTTAAATAAAATCAAAAATTCAACCTGCCTGTGGCATGAAACAAAATGTAATGCAGACGTCATGAACATGGCTAATCTCACTATGTAATGCTGCCCAAGCAGACACCACCAGTCACACTAGAGAAACACATTTCCAAGATACTGCCTGAGCTATTTAGTATTGCTCAGGAATCCAGGTTAAACAAGTCTGAAAGGACCAGAAAGTGAACTGATGAACAATCCCCACTGGCTGCCTGTCCCACTGACACGGGATCAAGGATTTCACCTCAAATCTCTATCTCCTGTAATATATGAAACACATTTTTAATATTAATTTACTGTTCTTAATTTCTGTGGCAACTAGCAGTGATGGCAATACCATCACGTTATGCCACTGGAACTCACCAATAGAAATTAAGACAAAAAGTAAACCATTCAGACAACCTGCAATTAATATTGGAAATCCAAGAAGTTATGATTAGAAAAAGGTCCTACGGAAGACAAGATACTTCCAGACCTCTTGTAGTGTAAATTCTAAACTCTAACAGCCTTCAAGAGAAAGGGATGTACATCTATATTGTGCTAATAAACACATATCTATTAAAAATAAATCATTCTGCAAACACAAGTTTACCTAGGAAGTTCATATTTCTTTCTTAAGCTGCCAATCATCTCACAAATTGAATGTTTGGGGTAAGATCTTGCCAGTACTGGCAAAATTCTCATCACTTCAAAAAGGGTCCAGAACTTGCATTTTTTGCAGTCTGTCTTTCTCCTACACTTGATGCTAAAATTACTTTAAAAAAAAAAAAAAAAGGAAACGAAAGGTAACAATGACTTGGTACCTTGACACTGGAAATCAATTTTCATCTCTTAACCTGTCAAAATTCCCTTGGTATTAATAAAATTTTTGGAAGGTTCAGACTCCTGAACTAAGGCTTCCTAGAAATTTGCCATATTTTTTTTTGCTAAGTTACCAACTAACTCCAAATTTCTGTGAGCATTTTGCAGAGAACCTGATAGGATTGCCTTCCTTACTTGAAAAATAAAATAAAATAATAAAACAAAAGTAAACCCAAAAAACAAACAAAGCAAAACATTTGCTGCATTTGTGAAGCCCCCAAGAGCTCATTCAGACTGCAGACCTGGCAGACTATACCAGATCTCACTTCCAGTCTTTACTCTTATAAATAAACCAGTGAAATCCTTAATGACCTTACAGATCTTCCATGTCTTTAGTCCAGTCTGTGCATAAGCACATTTTAAATAAGCATATGACAATGGTAAATTTCATACTTAATGCCACATGTAAGAATGTCAGTCACACCCTTGAGAAAGAAAACATCCATAAGGATATGAGAAAACATGGGAATACTTCTTCATGCCAGTAATTTTTGCCACATCCTTAAAAACAGATTATTTGTACCATGGAGCAATTACATTTATGTACTAACAGGTTTGATGTCTTCCCTCCAGCCCAAGTAATCTGGATTCTTCTGTTTCCTCATTTTTCTGTTCTCAGTTTTCTTGCCTTCTTCAAGAGAAGCTTCCTCCTTTTTCATGCTGTGCCGGATCTCATTTTCAGTTCTTTTGTTTATTTTTTAATTAATTCAAATTTCATTTCCAGAAGCAAAAACCCACTGAAATGCGTATTATCAATGCCATGCTAAGACACCAAAGCTGGTCTATAAAACATAAAGAATTAAACACTGCCCTGATGCTGAAAACATTTCAACCATAAATAACAGCTTTAAAAATGTGTAAAGCAAAAAGGGAGTATCATTCCAATAAATTAGCAAAAAGGACCCACTGCAGTTATAAAATTGCAAAGCCCAATTTACTTAACACAAAATCCGTCAAACCAGCTGGAGATGTTATTTAAAAGCTCCTTAAGTGTCCAACATCTTTCTTTGAAATCCAGTTTCACTGAAACTAAATCTACATTTAAAAAAAAAAACTAAAAAGAAGGGCAATAATTATTTGTTATCTTTTTCCTCTGTCCTTGTTGTTAATTGAATTTCCTCTGGCTAAGGAAAACAGGCTGGAAATATCAATTCAGTCACACTTAATTTTATTGAGAACTATGAAATGTAAATGCAAAACAAACATTAAAAAAAAAAAGCTACAAAGAGGGATTTGGGCATTTACGGGTAGTTGGTGATAGTATCTTCTCCATTGCCTTTTACGTTAATTTCCTCTCTGGTATAAGAATTTTGTTTCTGTTAGCTCTCACACCCTGAGAGTTTTTTCCCTCCTGCTCCCTCGTGATATAAAAGCTGAGATATCAATCAAAAATTAAAATAGGTTAAAATTGCAAAGAAATCTCCAACTATTTCATACCTGGCTGGGAAACATTCACAACTCAGTCTGTATGTGTACTTTCTTCTCTTAGTCAGACTGACCTGTTTCCCAGTCCTACAGAAACTCCAAACTCTTTTAACCCTGGATTAATCCCTGAACAAACAACTAACAGCACCTGCTAATTCAAAAATGTTACAATAGTAAATCCATGGTATTCTGATCTCAAATGAAACTAGGGAAAGACAAGCATGCAGACATGCAACAAAAAATCATTAAGGTATTTAAGTAACATACTTTTACAATTAATTAAATTGATATAATTTATTCTGCCCTGTCACTGGGCATCACTGAAGAGAGTCTGGCTTCATCCTCTACCCTCCTTTGTACACATTCACGAGTTTCCCCTGGACCTTCTCTGCATGCTAAGCAAGCCCAGATCTCAGACTTCCCTCATAAAAGAGATGCTCCAACTCCTTCATCATCATCCTCATCATTACAGCCCTTTGCTGGACTCTCCAGCACGTCCACTTTTTCCTTGTCCTGAGGATATGTACACACATGTTTTTTAATTTAAGCTGACTGAAAAGTCAGTTTATTTTTTATTTCCTTATCCTACACTCCCTTACTTTGCACCCATTTTCAGGAATACTTATAACCTATGAATAACTTATCAGATTTTACTTCAAGACTAAAGATATTTCAGGAGTCAAAAAAGAAAAGACTTGCATTAAATTATTCTACATAACTTCACGCACAGAGTGAATCAATCTATATGAAAATACAAAATTCAACCCAACTTTAATTATAACGTTGCTTTCTCTGCATGCTCAGAGTATGTAAAGACAATAACAACTGATGTCCACCCAGATGGCAAAAATTCCCACCTCATGGTGAGTGAGGCACAGCTTGCTTTGGACGTGGAAGAGCACTCACACATCCTGAACCTGCCAGCACCGAGTTCTTCTCATCACCCCAAAAGGACAGGAACTCAGCTCACTACCCTGGAACTGCCTGGTCTTTCAGCACACCGTGGCAAAAGTGACCCTCTGATCCCAATCCTGCTTTTTCCAGCTTCAGAAATGAGTCTCTTTGCCAATGGTTGGAGCAAGGGAACACCAGGCAACTGGTGTGTTTGGACTAAGTCGTGGGAATAGCCAGGAAATTTTGGGTCGGTCAAGGATGAGCTGGAGACACTCATGTTTAGACCAGAAGCAGTCATGAACACTCAGCTGTCTCTCTACCACTTGAGAACTTAATAGCAAGATCCTCTCTCTCATCCTGCAGTTTAAACATGCTTTTGGGATGCTCATTCTGCATCGTTTGCAAACAGCTGCAAGTGAAAATGTACACACAGCAGTGGTGTATATAAACATATACACACATGTATTGAAATGAGAAGGAAAAGAGCAGTCTAATTAAACTGCACAAAAGCCAATTCAAAATCCCAGCGTGGCACGTTACATATAAATTTAGGAATTCCTTGTGATTATTGTCAGCACAGGCTCATGAGGCAACATTCAAAACAGCTTATGTGCAAGGCTGTTTGCAAGCAGAGCAGCTGAAGGATGCAAACAGAAACAGCCTGCAAGTTTCCATCCTTTCTTAGAGAAAGCAACCTCATTGGGCCTTGCTGAATGTTTTAAGACTCTATCAATTGTAATTTCTACTTATTTATCAGTATATTCCTATTAAAAGAACAACATTTGTAACAAAAACATGCAGTCTATTTTCTGATATGGTGTGGAACTGTTGCTTTGCAGCACAAAGCACGTTTTTTGAGCACCTGGGGATGGGGGGAAATGGCTAAAGTATACAACTAAACCACCTCCATGGGCTCAGTCAGGGGCTGAGATCAATTTTATCAGTTTGATGCTTACACTTGCAAAATTACAGCTAGGTATCTCATGGTTTATCATGTATGTGTGGTTGGCTTAATCCACACTGCCATTTTCCATTTGTTTCCTCCTTTGGAATCATGGTGAACTAGTTTACTACTTCTTGTATTTTTAATTCTCTACCTGAGCTTAAAAAGGTTAAAAACATCTTGGATGTGTGGGCAAAACCAACATTTTTGGTTATTGGTTTTGGTTATTGATGGTTATTGTTTTTTGAAACTACCTAATTTTAGTAAAAACTGGCATTAGTAGAGAACTTAACTTACATAGATTTATACTAAATATAAAGAGCTGTTCTAAAGATATCCATTTATTTAACTATAAACTTCCAGCTTATGAAGCACTACCAAGACAGGTTTTTTCCCATTGAACTTCAGAAAGTTTATATATGTTTATAAAAGTTTATATATGGCATGATGCCATTTATAGATGGCACTATGTAAGAGATAACAATTTCTATGGTAGTACAGAATATCACAGACTTGATACAAAATTACAAAACATAGATTCACAATTAAAAAAATTATGAACTCAAGTCTTACAGTGGTCAATAAAAATTAAATTAGATGGGAAAAAAGCAATATTTACCAAGTACCATATGACGTACAAAGATCATATCATGTATGTGTATACAGAGAAACTTAACATGAGAATAAACACTAGTGGAAGAGCACACACAAATTCTTTCACTTAAACTCTCAAAAGGAATTTCTACCCAAATGCTGGTGATAAATAAAACCTTTATCAGTAATCAATAGATTTTTTTTCCTCACTGATTTCACTACAATCAAGTTTTTACCTCTGCACTGAAACACTGTGAACCTCTTCTCTGTGCTGCCCCTCTGCCTCTGCTTTAACAGGAAAAATCCCTATAAAATATGACACTGCTAAAATGGATGAAGGTTAGGTGTCCTAAGGAACATAAGGAAATACCGAAAAAAATTGAATTTTATTTATTAATATCTTTTTTACAAAAAGTTCCAGTTCCTTAAATCTTCCTGCTTTTCCACACATAAAGTTATCAGACAGGCTCCTCTGGTACCAGGGTTAATTGGTTATTTGGATGTGCACACAGCAAACTCCCAACACCCTCAGAAACAAGAGACTGACAGTATCTAGTTCCTTTCATACTGATCTGTATTCAGAAATACAGAGAAGGAAACAATACGCAGTAATTTATTTTTATGAATGTCAGGAATGACGGTGCACTTTAATTTTGTATCTGTCTCAAATTATATCTGAGGCAAATATTTCATTTTAAGAGTCCTGTTAAATCTTTTCAAAGGCCTTGTTTTATGTGTTCATGAAATAACTCACTATTTTTCAGGTTTCAGGAATGGTAATTGCTGTAAATCTTGTAAATTAGCATGAGTAGTACCAGCAAGACACTCTGTTAAAATTCATCTAGATGGTTGCTGGAATATTTATTAGGTACTAAAATATTTAAAGGAAACCTACAACTATTACAATTCAAATTACATTTCACCTAAGAAAGCCTTTCTTACAGCACTCAGTATTATTGTTTTGTCACTGTATAAGAAAGCATCTAATCCAACTACTAATCTTGAGTGGAAAGATTTCTTTTCATTAGAGGGCTGAATGAAACCATTATATTAACTGGATATTCCCTATTGTGTTTTATCAGTTTGCACAAGTAAATTGCACTGCTCATTGTGGCGACTGACATTTTCAACATTTGCACATACAATGGAAATGTTAGCACCATTTATAAGCTGGTTAGCTCCTGATGGATTGGTGACCTTCAGAGGTCCTTCAGGATGGATTTTCTCTGGCTGCTGCTCAGAGATCACCTCGCATTTTCTCATTACGATCACCTCCTTTCCTGCATCCCTTCTGTGTTGCCATCTCCTAACTGGTTCCAGTCCAGCTGAGTTAGCTGACACCTGTTATTTAAATTTTTAACATTCACCTCCCCTCTTTGCCTCTCTTAGAGCTCATTTGTATTCCCTGCTCCTGCTGATGGGTGACAGGAGTTGAGGTTTGCTGCTTCTGCTGCACAGACCACATACCAATTCCTTCACACATTAAAAGACATTACCATGTCAAGGCCAACCTCACAAACTGGATCCTTGCTCCTTCATGAGAAAGGGAGTTGAGAAAAGAGCTGCACATACAGACATGACCTCTTCTGTTGGTCCTACAAATAAATATATAGCCTAGGAAAGGGAAGACACTAACAGAATTTGGCTTCGTGAAAAGAAGATCCTTAGCATAATACATATTAACCTGTTCCTATTTGCAGCTGGGTTAGGAGCAAAATCTACAGAAAACAGGGCTGACCAAAGATAACTCAAGTAACAACTAGAATGCATAGCAATTCAAACTCATCTCTCAAAGAAAGATGACATGAACTCCTCAGAGCCAGCGTCCTGTTAATAAACTGGCCAATCACAGGGGAGTAACCAGGGGAGAACTGGGGTACATTAACCAATCAAAACATTTGGAATTATGATTAATCCAATACATCAAATATCTGACTAGCAATAAATTGTAAAAACTTAGAACTCTTCTCATTCGTCCATGGGTGGTCTTTCTTCAGTTCACAAGGTGGGTGAATTTGTGGATTCTTTTCTCTTGGGTGTTTTCTGTTTCTTCCAAATCTGGTAATTTTTCCCCTGATCCCAACATCTCCCCCTCCTTTGTTTGATGACAAAGCAGGGTGAACTGAAAGAGACTCGGTACAAAACTTTTGAAAACAAATCAACACACAAGACATAAGAAATAAAACAATTACAATAACAAAAAAAAAACATAATTAAAAGAACCAACAATCTCTTTAAGCCCTGGGAGATACCGAGATCAGGAAACCAGTCTAGTATTTCGGTTGGTTTGCTCTGATCCTTCACCTGTAGCTCACTGACTAACCCCCTGAGTTCATTGATCTTTTGATGTACCAATCGGGAATGGGAGGAGAAATTGAGACAACACATGCCTTCCAATTCCTTACATCCATGCCCATTGACCAACAGGAGGTAGTCAATGGCCGCACGATTCTGCAGGGTCACTGTCTGAAGGGTCTCAGTATCAGACAGTAACCTGTCTAAGGCGTCCGATGTCACGTTGACCTCCTTAGACACCCACCAACCCAATTGGTTTAATAATTTGAGAGCATGGGACGTACCGATAGGGGCCAAGATAGAACTCAGTACGTCCTGGGTTGCTGTCCAGTAGTGGATTGCAGAATCGCAGGAACTGGTGAAGGGTAGAGCTGGCGGGGAAGTTTCACGTCAAGGTCGTAGATGTCCACCAGTGTTAATCTGAGAGAGATGTCTAGAGAGATTCTGGTTGGGCGAGAAGATGGTAAGTTGCCCTAAAGTGTAGGGGCCTCCATGAGCCCCCGCAGGGATGCCCCTCCAGACTCTGTTGCCACAAATAAGAAATGTCTTGGCCGGTAAGAAGACGTTTTTTATCAGTGTTACAAACTGAGTAATGTCATCTAAGGATCTGTCGCACCAAGTCATAAACTTGGAATAATTAGAGGACAGATCAGGGGAGACTGAGATCCATGTTGCTGGGAAGCAGCCAGTTCTGAAAATAAAATAAAAACAAAATCTGGCCAGAAGTGAACCTTTTATTTTTATTTCTTGAAAGGGTAATTTTTGAAAAGAAAAGCTCATGGACCTTTTTGGAATTTTGGGCCAGGTTGGTGGGGGTGTCCCGTCCCCATAACACCTTGTAAAATGTGAATTGTCGTAACTTGTAGTGTCGCAGTATGGAGTATATTCACTAATGAACTGCTGCCAGTGATCCTGGTGCCAAGGGACTCCCACAAGACACGACTGGAAAGGGTCGCCCGGGTCTGTCACTGATAGACAGAGCGACTCTTTGCCAAACGTATCTGCCAAAGCACCCCACAAGTTATCTTTGCACAATTTGGATGCCGAATCAGTTTCATTATTGCAAATTGACCTTGCAAATTTGAATGATCTTTGAGGGTAGGTTTGTCCGGTGACAATGATGATGGCGATAACGATGCCAAGAATGGCCATACTGCTCTTGCCGGTATCCATTGCGGTCCACTCTCTGTAGAGACACAAGAGTAGCCCCTTCCCCATGTAATAATGGAAAAGGGGCCCTCCCATTGGCCTGATTCAAGATTTTAGCGCCTAAATCATGCAGGTCTCTTTTGGAGCCAAAATGCCGCTCGACAGGCATTAAATTTTGTTCATCCAATCTGTTTAGAAAATTTAGGACATAGAGGGCCTTATTTAATTGCTCCTGGGGGAATAGACCTGCACTCCCCCTTCTTTGTTTTGTGAGCATGTTTTCTAAGGTGTGATGGGCCCTCTCGACAATGGCCTGTCCAGTGGAGGAGTGAGGAATGCCAGTGACATGCTGCACTCCCCACATGTCTAAAAAGACCTTTAAAGCATTAGACAAATAAGCAGGGCCATTATCGGTCTTGATCTTTTCTGGAACTCCCATGATAGCAAGGGCAGACAACAGGTGTTTCTTTATGTCTTTAGCCTTTTCTCCAGCATGCGCTGTGGCTGCCATGAGGCCAGAAAAGGTATCAATTGACACGTGGACGTATTTCAGCTTGCCAAATGGAAGGTAGTGGGTTACATCCATTTGCCACACCTGACGCACCCTGAGCCCTCTGGGGTTTACACCTCCAGGGGCTAGCGGGGCAACTTGCTGGCAATCCCCACAAGCTGAAACAATTGCTCTAGCCTGTGAGAACATCAGACCAAAGCTCCGTCGAAGAGCCTTGACTCCCTGATGAAAAAACTCATGGGAGAGGTGAGCCTGCTCCACACGTTTAGGGATAATGGCGGCACTTACCAGCAAGTCAGCAACCGCATTAACTTCTGCAATTGGTCCTGGTAACTGAGTGTGAGACCCGGTGTGACAAATAAAGAATTTATTAGAGAGGGAGTGTATCTCTCTAGAGAGTGTCCAGAGCAGTGAAGCTAAGAAAGGATTAGAGACCTCCCTCAAGCTGGCATGTTCTAGCCGCCAGACAACACCTACGACATAGAACGAATCAGAAATTATGTTAAGCCTTTCAGGAAAAAACCGGAAGGCTCGGCAGACCACTGAAAGCTCGACGATTTGTGGAGAGCCTTTTACAAGGTGGATGTCATTCTCCGCTCACCGTCGACCTTCCAGCAGACTACCACCTTCCCTGTTCTCCCTGACCCATCGGTAAACACAGTTCTGGCATGTCATAGAGGAGTAGGAGAACACAGAAGGTCAGGGTACAACTGAATCTGGGAGAGGAACTGCAACAGGGGAACACAGGGTAAATGGATCGAAATCTTACCAGAAAAATCAGCAAGGGCAAACCGAAAGTCATCAGAAAACTGGATAAAGTTTTGATATGTCCTGTTGTTAACCGGTAAAAAGATGGCAAAAGGATCTTGTCCCGTGAGCTCCCACGATCTTGAACGGGTTTTGCTACACAGAAGAGAAATCATTTCCGGCAGGGACATCACCGTTTTCCCAAACTGACTGTGAAGAAAGACCCATTCCCACAAAATTGCTTTCCTGGTGATTGCATCATACTGTCCCACAGTTGCGAAGGGCTGTGTTTTTCCCCTGAAAATGAAGGCCACTAGCGGAATGTCTGGCCACTGTCTCGAGGTGGTGGGAGTTGTTAGCTTCCATTGTACTAGTTGCAGCGCCTGAGTGGCCTCATTGGTGAGCGACCGTGGTGAATTGAGGTCCGGGTCTCCCTTCAGCAGCACAAATAATGGCTGCAAGTCGTCAGTAGTTATACCTAGATTTGGTCTAATCCAATTAATCGAGCCTAATACTGATTGCAAGTCATTTAATGTTTTGATATTTGCGTTCAGTGAAACGCCAATTGGTCTGCTTGACTTTTCCGAGATCTTCCACCCGAGGTACTGCCAGGGTGCGGTGGACTGCACCTTTTTGGGGGAGATCTCGAACTTATGAGATTTTAGAATTTGTAGGGTATAAGTTGTGGCCGAATTGAGTAACTCTGCACTGGACGAGGTGATGAGAATATTGTCCATATAATGGTAGAGTACAACCTCAGGGAATCTCCTCACGGCCGATAGCAAAGATGCTATCACCGTCTGGTAAATAATGGGAGAATTCTTCATTCCCTGGGGCAACACTGTCCATTGGAATCATTTTACTGGTTCCTGCACATTAATTGACAGCACGGAAAAAGCAAAATGGGAGGAATCTTTTGAATTTAATGGAATTTGGAAAAAACAGTCTTTTATGTCAATGACCTGAATCTGGAAGCCTTGGGGGATCATGGTGGGCGATGGCATACCAGGTTGAACTGCCCCTATAGGCTCGATGACCACATTAATTTTTCTGAGGTCATGGACAAGTCGTCAATTACCATTCTTTTTCTTCACTACGAAAACTGGGGAGTTCCATGGACTGGTAGATGAAATGACATGTTCTTCGTCCAGCTGTTCTTGGATGAGATGGTTGAGCGCGTGCAGCTTATCCCCTCTCAGAGGCCACTGATCTACCCAGACCAGCTCATCGGTGAGCCAGGTCAGGGCAGGGGTGTGCTGCTCTTCAGTGGCCAACATTACAAATTTGTCGAGAGGGAAAAGCCCCACTGGCTCAACACGTCTCTTCCCCAGAGGGTCATAGGAAGAGAAAGAATAAATGGGAAAGTCGTAGCCAACTTGAATTCGGGGCTGATTATTGATATCAAGTTTCCGCTCTTTTTGGAATTTAGACTGCCTCCTACTCCAGTTATCCGATCGCAAGTGTTTTGTACCTGCCAGGTCTTGGGCCAGTTTTTCTCAGCGAGGATGGTAACATCCGCACCGATGTCAATCATCCCCAAGATCTGGACAGGTTTGCAGTCAGCCGAATTGTAAATTTGGCACTGGAGGACAGGATGGAGTTGCGACACAGGCTCAGCCCAGATTGCCTGAGTACCTGCATTATCTGGAACGATATTGTTAGGGCCAATAAAACGGTCCAACAGAGTGACAACTGCAATTGGTCTCCCTGCCGAAATAAAAATTGGTGGACAACAAGTTATAACTTGAATGTATATGGGGGACGAGGGGTCTAGATCAATTGTGGATGGAATCACTTGGATTCCCTCGTCCATTATGGTAGGGTCAGTCTGAATCAAGCCTAAGAAAGGGGAAATAACAGAGTTATCATATAATTCAACCTCAACGACAACTGGGGAAAAAGAAGTAATATTAAGAGAAGTGTATAACTGCAACGCACAGGAGGGAAAGGGTATCATTCCTCCTTGACAGTCCCGAGCTTTGGGGAGTACGGCCTGTGGGGGAGGTTTGGTGTCCTCGCGCCCCCCCAAGCGCTCGTACTCCTGTTTCCCGGCACTTCTTTTTGTGATGTTTTTGGGGAGGACCGCGGTGATAGGGACCTCCCATCCCAGTCATACACTGCTTGGCATTCATTTGCCCAATGGTACCCCTTCTTACACCAAGGGCAAAGGGATTTCAGGATAAGCACTTGGCGTTTTTTGTAGGGGCAGGACGCAATGTAGTGTCCATACCCCTGGCAGTGTAGACAATGTCCTTTGTTCATGGTCTCTAAGACTACGCCTTGAATGTCATGTTTGCAGGATTGAATCTCTTTTCTGTTGGATTCCACAACATTGACTATGTGTTCCTGGATATGTTCTTGGATAGATTCCTGCATGGCATGAGAGGTCTCCTGGAGCTCCTCAAGGAGTTGTTGTCCCAGCATCCTGGTGTTTTGTGCGTTAATTTGTGCAGAGGCGACCAAAGCTTCTTTGACCACTTCAGCCTTGGCCTGCTTCTTGTGAGCAATACTGCCCACATTTCTGCAGGCCTTAATCATGTCTGATATTGAGGGATTTTTAAGTGCTTGCAATATTGGCTGACAATCCTCATTTGCATTCTCGATCACAAGTTTGCTGAACAGCTCCTCCTGCACGTCTTGAGATGACACCTGGAGTGAAATTGCCTCCCAGAGCCGCTCAGCAAACTTTGTGAATGACTCCTCTGGCTCCTGGAAGAGCCTTGTGTATGAGGATGTGGTGCGTGTTGTTTCTGCAACAAGCCTTACCGCCTTGAGCGCTAAATCCTTGGTCACGTTGAGCTCTTGCACTGGTGTCCTAGCTTGTCGTACGACCTTGGTAAAAGCTCCAGTTCCTAGGAATCTACCTATTACTTGGGCGAGGGGAACCCCCTCGTGCCGGTAATTGGTCTCAACATACCATTCTACCAGGGTTCTCCACTTGTCCATGAACATAGAATGTTCTAAAGAAGAGAGAATTGACTTAGTTATTATTTTTATGTCACGCGGCGCCATCGTGTAAGCCTGGAACATCGATTCCAATAGGGTGAGGGAGAAAGGAGCAGCAATTCCGTAATCGGCAACTGCCTTTTTTAGGTCTTTCGTGATAGGGTAATGGACCAGTTCCCACGTTGGTGGCTTATTGGGATCATAAAAGACTGTGAACGCTGATACTAGTTCAAAATTACCATCCCGCTCTGCTTCCCTACAGATCTCATCCCAGCGCATTTCAGATGGATCCGGCAGGAGCGGCGTGGTGTTAGATGTGTTGGCGGGATAGGCGGGGTCAGTGGCTGGTATCAGTAGGAGCCCCATGGCATAGGGGTCCACGGTGGGCGGTGCCGGCGGACGGGCACTGCCATCTTGCGCCAGATGTTTTGATGGCTGGGCCGGAAGGGGAAGTGCCTGGGGGCAGCCATCTTGTGCCGGAAGTGGCGGTTGATGGGTGCCGCCATCTTCCTTCCAGTCCTCCAAGGAGTGACACAAGTCCTCCAAGACCTTGGTCAGCTGATCTAATTGCTCCATCCCCGAACTGGTGACGTTATCTGAAGGGGGTGGATCCGGGGGACCGGAAGAGACACCTCGGCCATTTTGTGGTGTTAGTTGGCACAAGGCGCGTCTGCCATTTTGAGAAGGTGACATGGCACTCTCCCTCATGAGCCCAACACCATCTTTTCGCACGTTTTTACTGTCCCTGAGCCTATCCCGCTTTCCCGCCGCAGCACGAAGTACCTGTTCTAGGGAATTTCCTGGGGCTGTCTCTTCACTAGGGACTGGAGTTAAGATTTTAAGAATCATTTCCCAAGCCGGCAGAGCTTTCCATGCTAATTTCTGGTTGTGATTGTGTGAAGCATTCCACAAAAGGAAGCCAAGGTGGTCCCAATCTTCATACTTCAGGGGGAGATCCACAAAGATTTTATGTTTTGCCATCCACTTTGCTAAGATCTTTAAAGATTCCTTCTCAATCGGATGGGAATTTCTCTTTAAATAAAATTTAAGCTCCTGATAGTTAGATGTCACCGACTTAGAACCGGTGCAGCCCACAGTCGAATAAAAGGAGTCTTTTAACTGGGTAGAAAACTGTGGATTCGGGGATGGACGTGGGGAAGTTAGGAAAGGGAATCACTTCTCCTGGACCTCACCTCTTGAGGTGATGAAGTTGGTGGAAGCCGCCGGCAAATCTCTGCGGAGATGTCTTGACGCAGACCTGGTAGGGTAGAGGGATGGACCACAACGCATGGAGGGTGTAGTGAAATGGCAGTTTATTGAGGGGGTGCGCCAGCTTTTATAGGGTCGGTAGAGAAGGGACTAGAACAGGGGCGGAGTCGAGGGAGGAGTTAGGGCAGGTCTACAGCAAGAGAGGAGGGGCTTTCCGTATAAGGGCAGATAAGGGAGGAGCCAGGGAGTGGTCAGCCGTAGATGGAATAGGGGTACGTGCTGTTGTCATGGGCACCAGCTGACCAATGGGAAAGGGAATCCAAGCCCATGAAACCAACGGCCAATGGGCGAAGTAACTGCAGAGAACTGGGGTACAATTAACCAATAGGAACAATCGGCATTATGATTTCTCTATGACTAATCTAATACAATGGATAAACACCTATCTATTAACTATATGAACAGAGAACTTCCTATATTCAGTCACGGTTGGTTTCATCTCTATCCACACAGTGTCTTTATCCTTATCGTCCTTCTTCTTTGATGACTTCTTTTTCCTCCAAGACCAGTAAGATTTGTCCCCAATCCTGTCATCTCCCCCTTCTTTGTTTTTTAACACAAGGTGGGCTGGAAAAGACTCAATGCAAAATCTTTGAGTGTACATAAACACACAAGACAACACAAACAAAACAATAAGGATAACAAAAGCCCCCATAATTAACAAAATGAGAAATCTTTTCAAGCCCAGGGAGATGCCGAGGTTGGGGAACCAATCCATTATCTCAGCCAGTTTGCCCTGCTCTTCCACTGTCAGTGTATTGACTAACCCCTTGAGGTCATTGATCCGCTGATGGATGGAGCGGGAATGGGTGGAGAAGTTCAAACAGCACATGCCCTCGAACCCCTCACACCCATGTCTGTTGACCAACAAGAGGTAGTCAATAGCTGCACAATTCTGCAGGGTTACTTTTCGGAGAGTGTTAGGATCCGAAAGTAGCCCATCCAAGGCAGCCGAAGTGGCATTCACTTCCTTAGATACCCAGCAACCCAGTTTGTTCAATAATTTAAGGGCATGGGATGTGCCGATAGGGGCCAGGATTGAACTCAGCACTCCGGGGTTGCAGTCCAATAGTGGATTGCAGAATCGCAGTCTTTACTAAAAGGAAGGGCAGACAAACGGATGTTTCATTTCGGTCGGAGGTGTTTTCCTNGCACCTAGTAAAGTGACAGTTTTCGTAAGTTATGGTGTTGCAGTAAGGGGTGTAGTTGCTAATGTAGGTCTGCCACATTTCCGGGCGCCAGGGAACCCTGACAAGACATGATCAGAAGGGGTCGCCTGGGTTGGTCACTGATAGACACAGTGAGTCCTTCCCTATCATGTCTGCTAACTGCACCCTTAAGTTACCTTGATACAATTTCGAAGCCAATNCAGCAACCCAGTTTGTTCAATAATTTAAGGGCATGGGATGTGCCGATAGGGGCCAGGATTGAACTCAGCACTCCGGGGTTGCAGTCCAATAGTGGATTGCAGAATCGCAGTCTTTACTAAAAGGAAGGGCAGACAAACGGATGTTTCATTTCGGTCGGAGGTGTTTTCCTTTATTAATTTGGAGAAGATGGCTAGAAATGTTCTTATTGGGTGTAAAAACCGTCAGTTGTCCTACGGTGCAGGGGCCACCATGGGCTCCTGCAGGGATCCCTCTCCAGACTCTGTTCCCACATATAAGAAAAGTCTTATCAGGTAACACCACATTTTTAAGAGGAGTTACGAATTGTGTCAGATCTGTGAGTTGCTGATTGCACCAAGTATCAAACTTGGAGTAGTTTGAAGACAAGTCCGGGTCTACTGAGAACCAGGTGGATGGGAATGAGCCGGACCTGAATGCCAAGTAAAAGCAGAAGGAGGCTGGGAGCGATCCTTTAATCTTGATTTCCTGAAAGGGTACATTCTGGAATTTAAACACAATGGACTTTTTGGGAATTTGGGGCAAATCAGGTGGAGGTGTCCCGTCTCCATAGCACCTAGTAAAGTGACAGTTTTCGTAAGTTATGGTGTTGCAGTAAGGGGTGTAGTTGCTAATGTAGGTCTGCCACATTTCCGGGCGCCAGGGAACCCTGACAAGACATGATCAGAAGGGGTCGCCTGGGTTGGTCACTGATAGACACAGTGAGTCCTTCCCTATCATGTCTGCTAACTGCACCCTTAAGTTACCTTGATACAATTTCGAAGCCAATTCTGTGTTCTTGTCGCCAATTGATCTCATGAATTTTGGTCCATTTTGGGGGTAGGCTTCTCCGAAGACAAAGGCGCTGATGATAAAGATGGTAATTATGGTCACATTGCTCTGGATGGGATCCATCTCGGGCCGCTTTCTGTGGAAACACAAGCGTAGCCCCTTCCCCATGTGATGATGCAAAAGGGGCCCTCCCACTGGCCTGATTCCAAATTTTTACACATGACTTTAGTGCCAGAATCATGCAGGTCTTTCTTATGGCCAAAATGCCTTTCAACAGGCGTCAAATTTTGATCATCTAATCTGTTCAAGAAATTTAGGACGTAGAGGGCCTTATTAAATTGCTCCAGGGGGGATAGACCTGCACTCCCCCTTTTTTGTTTAGTGAGCGTATTTTTTAGCATGTGATAGGCCCTCTCGACAATGGCCTGTCCTGTTGAGGAGTGAGGAATGCCAGTGACATGCTGCACTCCCCACATCTCTAAAAAGACTTTAAAAGCATTGGACAAATAAGCTGGGCCATTGTCGGTCTTAATCTTTTCTGGAACTCCCATGATAGCAAAGGCAGATGAAAGGTGTTTCTTTACGTCTTTAGCTTTTTCACCCGCATATGCGGTGGCTACCATGAGGCCAAAAAAGGTATCGATTGAGACATGTACATGTTTTACTTTGCCAAATGATGAAAATTGTGTAACGTCCATTTGCCACACTTGGCACACACGGAGCCCTCGGGGGTTCACACCACGTGGTGCTAGTGGTGCAATCTGCTGGCAATCTCCACAAGCCAAGACAATTGCTCTGGCTTGTGAGTGTGTTAGACCAAAGCTCCGTCGCAGAGCTTTGGCTCCCTGATGAAAAAACTTGTGGGACACGCAAGCCTGCTCCACACGATTAGGGATGATGGCAGCACTTACCAGCAGATTGGCCACCGCGTTACCTTCAGCAATTGGACCCGGTAACTGGGTGTGGGACCTAGTGTGACAAATGAAAAATTTGTTAATTCGGGGGTGTATTTCCCTAGAGAGTGTCTGGAGCAGTGAAGTCAGAAGGGGGTTGGAAACCTCCTTCAGGCTTGCATGTTCAATATGACAGACAATGCCTACGACGTAGAACGAATCAGACACGATATTCAACCGTTCAGGAAATAGGGCAAAAGCACGACAGACTGCTGGAAGCTCGATGATCTGTGGAGAGCCTTCGACAAGATGAATGTCACTTCTCCACTCGTCGCCAACCTTCCAGCAGACTACGGCTTTCTTGGATCGCCCCGAGCCATCAGTAAAAACTGTCAATGCCTGCAGAAGAGGGGTCAAGGAACATAAAGGGTCAGGATACAATTGAATCTGTGAAAGGAACTGAAGCAACGGAACACGAGGTAAGT
Organism: Campylorhamphus procurvoides; assembly: GCA_013396655.1. Classification (NCBI taxonomy): domain Eukaryota; kingdom Metazoa; phylum Chordata; class Aves; order Passeriformes; family Dendrocolaptidae; genus Campylorhamphus; species Campylorhamphus procurvoides. Next base: position 46,990 of record WBMV01004475.1, read on the forward strand.
GAACAGAAATTTTACCAGGGAAGTCTGCCAAAGGAAGCTGAAAATCATCTGATAGCTGAATAAGATTTTGAAAAGCTATGGTGGAAAAGGGAAGAAAAATGATGGAGGGGTCCTCTCCTGTGGGCTCCCAAGATCTTATATGGGCTTTGCTACACAGGAGAGCTATCATCTCCGGCAGGGACGTCACCGTCTTGGTAAAATTGGCTATTGAGGAAGACCCATTCCCAAATGTTAACTTTCTTACTGATGGAATCGTATTGGCCCATGGCCGCAAATGGTTGTGACTTTCCCCGAAGCACAAATACAGCTGGTGAAATGTCAGTCCATCTTCTGGTGGCGGTAGGAGTAGTTAATTTGCTCTGGAAAATATCTAAAGCTTCGATGGCTTCAGGGGTGAGTGACCATGGGGAGTGAAGGTCTGGGTCTCCTTTCAACAACTCAAACAACGGTTGGAGGTTATCTGTCAATATTCCTAAATTTGGCCTGATCCAATTTATTGTGCCTAAAAAGGATTGAAGATCATTTAATGTTTTAATATTAGAGTTCAAAGAAATGCCAATGGGCCGAATTGTTTTCTCTGAGATTCTCCACCCGAGGTACTGCCAAGGCGCAGTGGACTGAACTTTCTCGGGGAAGATCTCGAAACCATGAGATTTTAAAATGTTAAGGGTGAAATTTGTCATCGAATCTAGCAGCTCTGAACTGGACGAGGCGATGAGAATGTCGTCCATATAATGGTATAGTATGACATCAGGGAATGATCTCCTCATGGCCAATAGCAGGGACACTATCACTGTCTGGCAAATCATGGGAGAATTTTTCATTCCCTGAGGCAACACTGTCCATTGAAATCATTTTGCTGGCTCCTGCACATTAATAGATGGCATGGAGAAAGCAAAACGTGAGGGGTCTTTCAAATTTAAAGGAATTTGGAAAAAGCAGTCTTTGATGTCAACCATCTTAATTTGGAAGCCTTGAGGGATCATGGTGGGCAATGGCATACCTGGCTGAACAGCCCCCACAGGCTCGATGACTGCATTAATTTTCCTGAGGTCATGGACCAAGCGCCAATTACCATTCATCTTCTTTACAACAAACACTGGGGAATTCCACGGACTGGTTGATGGAATAATATGGTTTTTGTCCAGCTGTTCATGGACTAGATGGTTGAGTGTGTGCAGATTATCCCCTCTCAAGGGCCACTGATCCACCCAAACCGGCTCATCTGTGAGCCAGGTCAAGGCGGGGGTGCGCTGCTCCTCAGTGGCCGACATCACAAATTTGTCGAGAGGGAAAAGCCCAACTGGCTCAACACATCTCTTCCCCAGAGCGTCATTGGAAGAGGAAAAATAAATGGAAAGGTGTTTGCCAATTTAGAATCCGGGCCAATTATCGAGATTAAATTTGCGCTTAACTTAGAATTTTGTGCTCCTCCAACTCCAGTGATTTGATTAAGTGTTTTTTGGATCTGCCAAGTCTTGGGCCAGTCCTTTTCAGCGAGAATGGTGACATCTGCACCAGTATCAATCAATCCCAAGACTGAGACAGGTTTGCTGTCAGCCGAATGATAGATTTGGCATTGAAGTATTGGACGGTGTTGCAATACAGGCTGTGCCCACATCGCCTGAATACTTGCATTATCCTGGGTGACACCTTCATGACCAGTGAAAACGTCCAGCGGAGTGATGACCACCACTGGTCTCCCTGCCGGAAGAACAACTGGGGGAGAATTCGTTATCAGCTGAATGGGTATGGGAGATGAAGGGTCCAAGTCAGTCATGAAGGGAACAACTTGAACTCCTTCATCAGACACTTCTGGATGCGTGTTGAGTAGGCCTGTGAAAAAAATAACAAAAGAATCGTGCAACAATTTAACTTTGACTCTAATTGGGGAAGTAGAAACAATATTAACAGGGAAGGGAAGGTACAACTGATAAGGAAATAAGGTAACTGCTCTTCCTTTATCATCCTGAGGCTCAGGGACTACCACAGCTTCCAGGGGAGACTTGGTGTCCTCGCGTACCCCTGAGCGCTCATGGCCCCGTTTCCCAAGCCCTGTTTTCTTACAGTTTCAGGGGAAGACCTTGGTGACAGGGGCCTTCCACTTTTATCATATTTGGCTCTACAGGTATTGACCCAGTGATACCCTTTTTGGCACCGAGGGCAAGGTGACTTCGGTGTAGTGAGTGCCTGCTGCTTGTAGGCGCATGAGGCAATATAATGCCCATATCCCTGACAATGCAGGCAATGGCCCTGGGCCATGTGCTCTTTCATTTCTTTAGTAAACTCTTTACGTTCCTTTTCGTTAGAATGAGCACAAGCTTCTGCGATGTAAACTCGTGTATCGTGGGTCTCTTCTCTGAGTCGATCCTTTATTTCTTCTTTCAGGGCAGTGGTGGCTTCACGGAACTCCTCAGCAAGCTGACGACCTATCTTCTCTATTCTCAGCATGGATTTGTGCCGTGACTATGAAGGCTTCCTTCAGGACCTCCTTTTAACTTGTTTTTTTTGGGCAACAATGGTCACATTTCTGCAGGCTTTTATCATGTCAGTGGTGGTAGGATTCTTAAGAGCTCTGAGGATTGGTTGGCAATCTTCGTTGGCGTTTTCAATAACTAATCGGTGGAACAAATCCTCTTGAATGTCTTGTTTGGAGACTTGTCTGTTAATCGCCTCCCTAAGCCTTTCAGCAAATTTGGTGAATGGCTCATCACCTTTCTGAAACACTTTCATGTAGGAGGAGGTTTTTTGAGTGTTCTCTGCTACTAACTTAATTGCCCTAAAAGCCAAGTCCTTCATAGCATTAAGTTCTTGTACTGGCACTCTAGCTGGCCTTGCCACCTCAGCAAAAGTTCCTGTGCCCAAGAATCTCTCGATAACTTGGCCGAGTGGGACACCCTGGTGTCAATAATTGGTCTCTACATATCTTTCTACCAGGAGTACCCACTCGTCCATGAACATGGAGTGTTCTGGTGATGACAAAATAGATTTAGTCACTACCTTAATGTCTCTGGGAGTCATGGTATATGATTGAAACATTGTCTCTAATAAGGAAAGGGAAAAAGGTGCTGAGATCCCATAATCAGCCACCGCCTTTTTAAGATCCTTCATTATGGGATAATTTACAGGCTCCCAAGTCGGTGGCTTGTTGGGATCATAAAATACAGGGAAAGCTGAGAGCAAATCTAAGTTGGTATTCTTCTCTGCCTCCTTCCTAATCGCATTCCGTCTTGTTTCAGTGGCATCCAGAGGGAGTGATTTGGTGTTGGATGGACTGGTAGGATCAGCTGGGGCAGGGGCTGGCGCTGTAGAGACCCTGGTGGCATGGGGGTCCGTGGCCGGTAACAGAGGCACATGGGCGCCGCCATATTGCGCCAGATGTTTTGGCGCCTGGGCCGGAAAGGGTGGTGCCAGGGGGCGGCCATCTTGGGCTGGAAGTGGCAGTTGATGTGCGCCACCATCTTCCTTCCGGTCTTCCAAGGACCGACATAGGTCCTCCAACAGCCGGAGCTGTCGATCAAGTCGCTCCACCCCCGAAATGGTGATGTCATAGGAGGGGGATGGAGCCGGAGGACCGGACGAGGCGCCTCGGCCATTTTGTGATGGAGAGGGGCACGAGGCACGGCCGCCATTTTGGGAGGGTAACTCGGCACTTTCCGTCACAGACCCGATGCCATGTTCATTCGCGCTTTTTCTGTCCCTCAGCCTTTCCTGCCTTCCCGGCGTTTCTCGAACCGCCTGAGGGGAGCTCTTCGGGGTGGAATTCTCACTTGGGACTGGTGTTAGGTCTCTAAAAATCATTTCCCAAGTGGGAAGAGCTTTCCATGCCAACCTCTTGTTCTTATTATGGGAATCATCCCAAATCTTGTGACCTAGCTTATCCTAATCCTCGTATTTGATAGGGATCCGTACAAAGAATTTATTTTTGGCCATATACACAGCCAAATGACTTAACAAATTCTTCTCCACTGGATGGGAGTGGCGTCTGAGATGGAATTTCAGCTCTTTGTAGATTTCTCTTTTGGGTTTAGAGATGCCACAAACCATGTCTGACTAAATAAAAAGCCCTCTTGAAACCAGGGAAATTGACTTTGGTTTCTGGAACAGGCTTGGGGAATAAATAGGGTGGAAAATCTCTTCTCATGGACCTCACCACGCTCTCCACCGCGCGTAGACAGAAGGAGCTGTTGGCAAATCTCGGCTGCGGCAATTCCTCTCTCCCACTGGGGTTGTGTGAGGGGAAACCGCTGGGTGCTCCTCGCCGAATGCCGGAGGCGACTCTCCCGGGAGGGATCTGCTGGACCAAGGCAACGGGAGCTCTTCCGCGTCTTGGCTGGAAAGCCCGTGGGGCGTAGGGTAGTAAGATTTGAGCAATAAATCTTCTCCATAAAGCCGCCACGTGGTGGGCGCCATTTGACGCACACCTGGTAGGATGGAGGGATGGACCACAACACATGGGGGGTATCGCGAAATGGCCGTTTATTGAGGGGGTGCGCCGGCTTTTATAGGGTCAGTAGAGAAGGGACTAGAATAGGGGCGGAGTCGAGGGAGGAGTCAGGGTAGGTCTACATCAACAGAGGAGGGGCTTTCCGTATAAGGGCAGATAAGGGAGGCACCAGGGATTGGTCAGACGTAGATGGAATAGGGGTACGTGCCGTTGTCATGGGCACCAGCTGACCAATGGGAAAGGGAACCCAAGCCCATGAAACCAATGGCCAATGGGCGAAGTAACTGCAGAGAACTGGGGTACAATTAACCAATAGGAACAATCGGAATTATGATTTCTCTATGGCTAATCTAATACAATGGATAAACACCTATCTATTAACTATATGAACAGAGAACTTCTTTTATTCAGTCACGGTCGGTTTCACCTCTATCCACACGGTGTCTTGATCCTTATTGTCCTTCTCCTTTGATGACTTCTTTTTCCTCCAAGACTGGTAAGATTTGTCCCCGATCCTGACATCGTCTTCTCTCTGTCGCTGGGGTTGCGCAGGGGAAAAGATGCCAGGTGCTCCTCGCCTAACAGGCGACTCTCCCGGGAGGGATCTGCCAGACTGGAACGTGCTGGAGCTCCTTTGCCATTCTGGGTGGAAGCCCGTAGGGACTAGGGTAGAAAGAATAATGTATCATCTTCCTAAAACTGCCACGCAGTGGGCACCATTTGACGCAGACCTGAAGGGTAGAATGATGAGCCACTCTGCATAAAGAGTGGAACAGAATGACCGTTTTATTAACGTAGAATCTGGCTTTTATATATAGGGAGAGCATGGAGGGTTCTAGAACAGGGGTGGAGTTCAGGGAGGAGTTTGAACAGGTCTACATCAATTAAAGAAAAAGGAGGATGGGCTTCCACATATAAGGGCAGATCAGGGAGGAGCAAAGGAGTGGCCAGCCATATATGGTGCAGCTGCACTGCACCACAGACTGACCAATAGGGAGAGCTGGCGCCCTGCTAATAAACTGGCCAATTACAGGGGAGTAACCGGGGAAGAACTGGAGTACATTAACCAATCAAAACATTTGGAATTATGACTAATCTAATACATCAAATATCTGACTAACAATAAACTGTAAAAACTTAGAACTCCTCTCATTTGTCCATGGGCGGTCTTTCTTCAATCCACAAGGTGGGTGAATTTGTGGATTCTTTTCTCTTGGGTGTTTTCTGTTTCTTCCAAATCCTGTAATTTTTTCCCCTGATCCCAACAATTTTGCATACATAAAACAATCACCACATTGCCCACCTTTTGTGGGAGAAAGGAAAAAAAATATATATTTTTAGAGACAATATACCATGATATAAGATGTTTCTCTTTAAAATATTTGCACCATCCATATAGATTGGGTGTTTGATTAAAAAAAACCTCAAGTAACAAAAACAAATAAAACACACACAACAAAAACACCAGCCAAACAAGAACAAAACTGACAACCTTGATGTTGCAATTCACTTATTGCTGCTTCATGGGAAAGAACAGCTGCCAAAATGCTCTGCCATAATCCACGATCCACAGGATCTACACGTGCCTACATCCCTGTAGGCACTGAAGGTCCTGGTGGAAGTCTCTTCTCCTCTGGTTGATATGGCTGTGAAGCAGAGACATTTTTACATGCCTTAAAAATAAGTCATCCTGAATTAAAACAGAACAAAGCCGAAGTAAACACGTTCCAGTCATGTAACATTCACTTTTCATATCTTCCCTATAAGGGTAAGAAGAGGACACAAAGTCCTCATTTTGAGAGTTTCTGCTGTCTAAAACATTGATGAGCAGCTTCATTTCAAACACTAAGAAACACTTATCACTAGGAAAGTATGTGAGATATTTCAGACATTTTCCCAGGAAGTTTCTCCAGCTCCAATTTCACCAAAGGAATACCTCCTTTAAAAGAAAAATTCTGACAGGAAATATCAAAGTTGCTTTCTACGCTGGTTATGGGTTTTATAGCCATAATCAAACATAGTGCATATATACAGTCTCTATACATATATATACACTCTATACATATTTATATACACACCCAACAGCATACTTCATTTAATTCATCATTCCCTCACAAAAAATATGACATGTTCCTTCTGCTCTCTCATACTTCCTATCTTTTGGATTTATTCCTAACATTTCCACACTCCCAGCCTCTCCAGACAGATGTGGACAACCTCCCTGCTAGCACAAAACTGAGGCTGAAGCCAAGTGGGGCAGGCTCCACTCCAGGGTCAGGAAACCAAATCACTCATTTTGCTATTGAATCAGGGGAGAATGCATCCTGTAGCAGGGACACAGATTCCTGACCTGTAAAAAACAACCAACCACAAGAACTTGGTCATTTCCAGGGCTCAGACTACAGCAGAGTCACAGACATTGCCATGGAACTGCCAAGGAGAATCTATAAAGTCTTCGATTGACTGATAGTCAAATTTCAGAACAATCCTGGTCCGACTGAAAGCAATGCAAAATTGCTATTTTGAAAGTTTATGGTATTTTTGAGTTTTCGACTAGTTCTGTGCGCTCTCTCTATACAGCACTGCATAAAGATTCTTCACTTCTCAGTATTCATCACATCTTCCTGTAGCACAAGGTTCTGAGATAGTAAGATTATAAAAACAAAATATTCCCTATTTAGATAAAAAAGAAAAAAAAAAGGAAAAAAAAGCTACTTATTTGCTACTTATTTCTTCATTAATTTTGTGTGCCCCTGTAGTGACAACCCAAGTCACACATGGCAGAACTTGTGGTAACCACAGTCTCATGTCAATACTATCTCCCACGGCCTTCCTCATGAAGTATCCGCACCTTTGGAAGTTCTAATGGTAAGGGGGATACACTAAACAACAAGGGAACAGCCCTACTATCAAAAAACACAGCAATAAGCCCTTGCACCACATGAAATAGGATATGTAAGTTCTCTATTTACATGTGCACAAACAAAGGATTGACTTTGCCTGCTCTTCTAGAATGAGTCCAATGACTAGAAACAAGAACAAATCATTATCTTCTGATATACTATCACTTAAGTTTCCTCAGTTCAGGTCTGTAGCCAAATAAAAATAGTCAGAAACTATGACATATTGCTTAGAAAAACTGTCATGGGATTTTTAAGTTAATTTATTTATTTACAATTTCTCTGGAAAAGAGAATCATTAGAATATATTGCTGGGGGCAGTTTTCACTCAGGGGCAGGACTAATGCATGTTAGGAATGCCACAGAAAGGCACTAAACATCAGGAGAACCCTCTCTGCACCTCTGTGTTCTGTAGGACAGATCCTGAGGACAAACCTCAGTGATCTCTGCGACACTCATTCTGAGACTCACTCCAAAGATCATACAGCTACAGGTACCAGACTGTGAAAATCAATAAACTCATTTCTCTTGTAGATCAAAGAGAGTAAGTTAATATGCTGATGATCCCTTCAAAACTAATGCACAGATTACATAGATTTGGACTTTGTCTCAACAGTTCATCTTTCTTTGCTTGCCATAAATTCCAGCCTAAACTGAAACATGTCCCATATTTTTGCTTTATGCAAAGTGAACATGACTCTCAAGGAAAGCCTCCTAAGACCGTGATTCCTGAGCAAGGGACTTAAAATTTGCTTGAAAGTACAGGGCTATGTAATCTTCTTTGGTGATCAGTAGATTTGAACCCAGGCCTAGTTCTGAGAGAACAGTTGCATAACCCTGGCTACAACCACTGAGGGGAAAATGCTAAATTGTCAGAAAATGCTTTCAGGAAGTCCATAAACTAAATGTGACTGGTAGAATTGAAGATAGTGTTAGAGGGATTGTTAAGAACAGTTAGCAGAGCGAAACTGCAAGAGAACAAGGACTTGCACAAAAATATTTTGTGAAAAAAACATTAAGAAAAACAAACTATGATAAGTACATATTGTCATCGTGACATGTATGATGTTGGCATGTATGGTACCTGATGTATCACCTCACCAACACTAATAAGCCTCTGCACAACATCCAGGACAACAACCTACTGTTTAAATGTTTTACTGAAAGAAGAGAATGACAGATGTGAAAACATATTTATCCTCTCAACAAATATAACAGTCTCAGTAGGAGGCAAAACAATAAACATCACACAAGGCACAGTAAATACAAACTGAAAGTGTTTATTATACTGTCACTTCTCATTTCAAGATATTTAACATTCACATGCCCTTTGGAGACTATGATAACAGAACGATGTGTTACTGCCCCCCTTTTATTCAGACACCAAATCAGATGCATCAGATAGAAACATGGGCTCACTTGTAAGGCTAATCCCAGTTTGGGAAGCACCTCAGCACCCACTGGAGCACCATCCAGTACCATGCATTTGTAGAGCAAAGAGCCCTGAGAATCCAAGCTGGAATGGCAGCACAGAACACAAACTGATGCTGTGATGTCTCCTATGACTTCTTTCTCATCTATCTTTTCCCAAATATCTTTCCTTCATCTTTGCTTCCAGCCCAGGTCCTCTGCTTCCTTCCTGCTTTCTCCCTGAAATCACTGTCCACACATCAAGGGGTGGAATTGCAGCTTAAGGCAATCCTATAACCATCAACAGATTAAACGGCCACATGTGATATGCCAAGAAAGCCTAGAAAGATACTCCAGATTTGGGGAAAAAGAATAAGCACCAGAATACCTTTTGACTCTTGTCCTAGAAGTTGCAAGTAGTTTTCGTGGGAAATAAATCCCAGAAAAACAGAGGCAAGAACTGGGATGAAGTTGTGGCACACACCCTCAGTCTCAAGAGGCAAGAAGTTTCTGTGTTCTCATCCTACATGTGCAATTCTCACACTTCAGAGATAATCTAAGAGAAAGTGCTCTTGGTGATAAAAATGTTTTGTATGAAAAGCTGAGCTGGTGTCTGACATTACGCATGTAAGTAAAAGCTGTGGGAGAACTGAGTTTCTTAGGGAAACTTTATGTCTCTGCCCCACATTCCTACCAGGAGACAAACCTGGCCCTGAATTCTCACTCACAGAGCTGCAGCTTCAAGCACATTTCCACCCATGCACAGTATTTATACAAAAAACTGTTAAAAACGTTTTACAAGCAGCATTCAAGTAAGACTCAGCAATAGCTACTCAGCCATGGGGTTGTGCTCCCAAAGCAAAAGCATGCACTGCAGAAGTGGATGCCCCAGCTGTCAAGGCCCTGCTCCCCACCCCAGTCACAGGAGAACACGTGTCGCCAGAACAGCAGGAGACTGGTGATTATAATGGAACATCAACCTGCTCAGTTCCCTGTACTTTCAAAAAAAAATAATAATAATTAAACATACAGAATCTTAAAACCTGATCAGGACAAGCAATAAATAACCTTTGATTCAACCCGAGTACCTGTAGGCAAATGACATTTTTCAGTTTCATATTTCCAGTACTCCAGTCTGGTTATTTTCAAAGACAAGAACCGCTTGCTCTACAGTAACATGACACCCTTGAGCTGGATTAAATATGCTGTATTCTTGCAAAGTTAGCTCTTTTTACACTTGAATAGTCAAAGCAAAAATTGGCAGTATCATACAGCTCTAGTCAGACGTCAGGTTTCCAACTGTGAAATGAAATTCCGTGAAGCAATTGAGTATGTGCAGCAGAAAAAAAAAAATCCACTGCTTTCCACATGTCTAGTTGGTAATGATTTCCTTATATAAAATGTATTGAATTGGCATTTACAAAATGAACTATTTTAAAGGAGAGATCTGGGCTCCACTGACAAGTCGCTGAAGGTATCAAAATCTTCAGAGAAGCTTTGCACACATCTATTCAAGACAGAATAAGACAAAGATGAGACACGGAAAAACAAGATAACCTTTTAAGCAAAAGAAATTTTTCAAGATATTTGATAAATACATCAAACATTTGATAAAGTTTGGAGCTACAAAGGATTAAAAGTGACAGTAAGTCCACCTAAGATGAATTCCAAAGCATGTTTCTTCAGACATTTAAGAGGATTTTTTTTTAATCTTAGGAACAAATATTAAACTGATAAAAAAAGATTTTAGAAAGTGTTCAAGTAAAGCTCTGAATAAGGATTATGGAGCTCCTCTGATAGATGACTTGAGAGAAGCCAAATGGGAGTGCATGGAGAGCTAAGTTCATGAATTCCAAAGCAAGGAGAGCAAATTTACTTTTTCCTAACACAGGCTGGCTATTTCAGGACCTTATCCTGCAGCCCCCCAATACCTAAACCTTGCCACATAAAGCTAATACAGGATAAAACTCTTCCATGGTGCCTCAGAGTGCACAGAACAAACACTGTGGGTTAGTATAAAGACATCCTGTTTTAGGAAGACACACACAGAACATTCCAGGTAGGAACCTGCCCACTATCCATATCTAGCTTATGCTCCATGAAAATGTTTGGATCCATCACAGAAACCCATCCACTGCCAGAAGATGTGGCAAATGACTCACTTGAGATTCCCATTAGGAAAAATATCTTGGGCTGCATTTGCAGTTTGCAGCTGGGCACAAACTTTGCTGTGGATACTCAGGAACCTGTGGATAGGCAACAGCTGAAAACATTTAGAAAATGCCATTCTACTAAATAAATTCAGTGCAGCATCTTCGTATCTCACTATGAAAAGTGTATCACTGAAGTATTTCCTCCTACTCATCTCACTCACTTGACTGATAAGACTTGACTCCAAACTTTCTAGCACAATGACCTTGGTTGTGCTTGTAATGCAGATGATGTGTCATCATCACTGACACTTCATTGTAAGTTGATATTTAAAGTTAACAAGTCAGTACAACCTGAATTACACAGAAAACTCATAAGCAAGTCCAAGACTAACTTCACTGCCCCTTGAGCATGCCTGACTGCTGACCAAACAGCCAGTTCTTAAACAAAAAGTATCTGTCCTTTGGCAAACATTAGCTCTTTGCTGACCTCATAGACAAAGGGGACAACGCTGATGCACAATGAATATAAACTAGAGACCACCAGCACATTTCACATTCAACATTTTGAACAGTTAATATTTCATGATAGTGATCACTGATAGGTGACACGTTCAATTTAACCAGCATATTACAAAAACAGTCTGTAAAACTAAGTTTAGAGGAGAAATCAGTGAACAGGTCACCGGAGAAAATGACAGGCTCGTAAGTAAATAAATTAGCTTGACTGAACTGGGATGTTACTAATGAATCAAAATGTGGTAAGAAATGTGCAGAGTTTCATGTGATATGTTTACAGGAGGGTGGAACAGAACTGGGCTCTGATGGAAGTTCTGGCTTTTGAGCTCTAACATATTAAATTATTTTTACATCCTCAGAGATGTCAAAAGTGAACTTACACAACCTCATCTGCTGTCAACACTGGCATGTCTGCATAAAGTACCTCAGAATGGATTTTTACTGTTCTTTCATCATGGCAAGTGAGAAGTAACCCCACTGGCAGGCGCCCTTGTTGTAAAAGACACAGTTAGAAGCTGTTGTGCATGGACTGTCACAAGTGTATTTATAGTCTGACAACACACAAAAAAGAAAAACTAGAGTAGTACTTGCTTAACAGCTGAATAATCTACAACTATTAGAGAGACAAAGTAATAACAATTGTGTGTTCAGGGTTCTTTTCTGCCCCCTTGCATGTTTCCCACCACACACTGTCCTGCCGATGGAGAAACCAATAAGAAGACTTCAAACCCACTTATTAAAAAAAAAAAAAGTTTAAATCCATTTTTTAACTATAGAAAAAAATAAGCACAGCTAGTGCAGAAAAAATAAGGGCAGTTTTTGGGTTTTACTACCATTAAATTGAGTATTGCACCTGCAGGTAAATTTAGGGCAAATCTGGTCATTCCAGGGCTCCCAGATATTCCTACACACCAAAGAGCTCCTTTAAGCACAAGCTTTAGCAACCAAGCAACGACTGTTACAGTGAGACAGTTCAAAATGCAAGTAATTATAACACTGCTTACTGTAATTATAAATCAAATAAGTCTATAATAAAAATATGGCACTTTACAAGCTCCATTTTAGAGAAAGACATGAAGACAAAACAAATAATGCAAAGTAGCTCCTTCTCCCTGTGCAAGTGCTGTAGTCTCAAGAAGCCTCTGAAATAGGTTCTGTGTAACAAACCTTCCATTACTTAGTTTAAATGGACTTTTAGCAGATTTAATTAATGCTGCAAAAGATTAATAAAAATATAATTATGTGAGGGTAGAATATTATTGTCAGATACTTATTTCAGCTTCTGGAATACGGTTTTGTACATACACGTGACTCTTTGCATCCGTAAGGAATCATTTATATGAAGGTGCAACTTTTTTAACTATTTCAGATAAGGTGGAAATAAAGTTATCTGTGTCCATTGCCAAAACTGTAGGTTTGTCACTACGCACACCCAGCTATAGCTAAGCTCAACCTGCTCTCCTGAGTAACATTCAGTCTTATAAATCTGTGCTCAGCTTTTCATAATACCTGTATTTTTCACAACAAAATTATGCTACAGCACCTACAAGTGACTAACCCATCTAACAAGCAGGAACACTGCAAAGAAATGCCCACAGCACTTCTGTAGTCAGGATGAATTAAAAATACGAATTACACAGGCACTGTGTTACTTCCCCCTACAATCCTAACAGCAAACCAAATGACTCAACCAGAGGTAACAGGCCAAACTTGGATGCACAGGCCCACTTTTGGGTTTCAAACAGATGCAAAAATCATAGTATTTCAATTCAGGTTGAGAACAGTAAATAGAACTGCATATGCTAACCGTTCACATGATCTGAATTGTAAAAGGTTAAAAATGTTAATAACAGTTTTAAAGACAGTGGTTGACAGAAATACAAAAGCAGAGTGTCAGGAAGACCTCTGGACTTAAAGATACTACAGTGCAAAAAGGAATTTCTAATTATTTTATCCTCTTGTTTACAACCTAACATGATATACTGAACTCTGCTTATAAAAGTACATAATATTTTAATACCTACACAGTAGCACCTGGTCTTTAATATCATCAAGGATGATCCTGGAAAATAAAGTTAATAAATGCACCAGGCGTTAGAAGCCTGGGACTTGGGAAAGAATTTGATTTGTTTCAGTAATAACTTCCTCATGCCCTAATCCCAAGTAACATATATGTATTCAGCACTACAGCTGCAGTTGGACAAGCTCTTTTTGCCAACATAAACAGATGCTGCTGCCAAGAAAAGCACTAATTCTGTGCCCCCTTTTCCACATTTTTAATGCTGTAACTGCTTCACACCTTTCTGTGGGATGTGCAAGTCTTCGTTGCACTACACAGTGAATTGGATCTGTGAAACTGTCTACTTGAAAGAGCAGCTGGGGGCAAAAAAAGTGAATTATGCCTTTCAAAAATTATTTTCAGTGTATGTTTACACTTGAAAGTCACTGTTTCATACCTTATGGAAGGCCTGTACATTTGGAAGCTTGACTGGGTTTAACAACTATAATGGAAGAATAAGAGGTGCTACTTCTCCTAACAACCTTCTCCCAGGAGCATCCTTGGGCTATCAATGTTTCCAAAAACACTGTAGCTGTTTTCAAGGCACAATTCCTCTTACCACTCCACTGCATTTCCCAGCAACTTTCAGAAGCTCTTTGGAATTGAGGTAAGTATCTTCTACAAGTGATAATTCTTTTAAACTAAAATTATTTGTATTGTTTCATTGCAAGGCTTTTAGCCTTCCATTGTGCTAAATACAGATGCTTCACATGCTAAAACTTCTTTTTGAAGCTGAAGACCCCGCATTATCTTTAATACTCTTATCTGTTTATTTTACATTTCTAACATACTTTTGCATTTCAGAACACTTACTTTGTGGAAGAACAAAAACTGAACCATCACATATAAGGCAAGATAAATTATTCTTGCAAAAGACATACTTCTACAACTGTAAAATTAGACTGACAAATTATCAGAGCTATTTCTGCTAACCCACAGTCTTGCTAAAAAACATGTAACCAATATCTGTTCTATAATGCCTCTTACAGCTTCTAGTAAGACTTTCCCTTTCATTAATTAGCACTTAACAACTGCTTCATCTTGTGGTTAAAACCTGACCTTACGACTGGAGGGACGGTGACACAAGTGCTACACAAAATAATTCACCACACTAACAAAAATAGAGGATAATTTTTGCAGAAAATCAATATTGTCATGTACAATGGCTGGTTTGCCTCCAGGATTTATAGTATTAAAAAGTTTCCACAAAGTACATACGCCTGAACTTAATCATGTATCGTTTCAGTATTTAAAAGCAGCTATTTCCTTCACTCATAAAGGGAGATTTTAAAAGCCTCTATGACTTTTATCTTGGTTCCATCACTACATCTCAGTAATTGGCAGCTTCAACATGCACAGTGTTGAATACCCTGTTTATTCTGTAAAGTGTACACTATACTTCTTTCTCTCATCAAGATGACAGAAGCCAGGTACTGTGCATTATTTTCTTTAGTTACCTGGGGGTTTTCCTATTTGTGTTTCTGCCTTCTAGTTCAAGAATACAAACGTTCTTTGTGGGGGAAAGTGAGCGAGAAAGCAGTGCCTGAAAGAACCCATCACCAAGTCATATTCACAGGTAGCAAAATGTAATATATTTTTGAAGATGAAGAAGATAACCTGGCAAATCTAAGCAGATTTAATAACATACCTTTTTTAAAAAGGAAGAAATTATAGATATAAAAGGACGTATGTGGATTAATGGCCTAGATTCAAAGAGTCACAGATTTAAAAGGTACCACTGTAATCACCCATTCTGACACTACTCAACACAGGGCAGGGAATTCCACCCAGTAACTCTTTCTGTGAGTCCCACAATGTGTGTGCGAGTTAGGATGCCCTTTTTACAAAGGCACACACGGCAGCATGGGACATTTCCTCTTAAAATCTGCCCTGCCACCTGATTATCCTCATTGTAACTATTGCATCATTTCTTTGCCAAAGGTCCAATCAATGCAAACTGAATCTGTTACTCTAAACCCTTCCTGTTCATCTTTCTCCCACATGGTTAGTTTTACCACTTTATGCTTTGAAGGCGAACAGATGAGTGTTCTTACAAACTTCTTCAGCTGCAAAACACCTCCTTCTCCTGAAGATCTACCCCTCTCCACCACATTTACCTAGAGATCTCTTATTTCTGTCTACACAGAAAACATCTGCAAAGCAACAAGGATTAAACTATTGCTAATCCAGCTGTGTAACATGATTGCATTCAGCACCTCTTCTGCATAAACACACACTATAAAAACCACTACAGGATGAGAAGACCTACATTAAAATGAGAACACTTATAAAGATAACAGATTGCAGAAAACTACAGCATTATTAATTCCAATTAGAAAATGCTTGAGAAATTGGGGTGGGGGAGAAAGGCCTGGGTGCCTAAACAGCAGTGCAAGTTAGCAGGGACAGAGAAACATCCTCCAACAGACTCCAGAAGGAGCAAATTAAAAGGAGAAAAAAAAAATGAAATACAATGAGCTAAAGGAATCACAAGATCCACAAGGCAAAAAGTGCCCCAGGATTCTGTATCCCCTATTAATGGCCAAGGAATAAAGCAGCACTCAGAAACAAAAAGGCAATTTGCAGCCATGCTTGAATCAGTTTTTTTGGCACTTCAGGTGGAAGAAACCTCATTGGGTTTGATATCACAGCCCTTTTCTGCATCAGGAAGGTGTACCCATGGGCAAAACAGGCATCAGAGAATCACCAGGGCCCCATGACACTCAGAGAAACCTCCAAGGGAAGCCTGTGGCAGAGAACCCAGTCAGGCTGAGCTCACACTTCACATCTCCCTGTGTTCACAAACAGCAGCCACTTTCTTTTTCACCAGAAGTCTTCAACAGGTTCCTGAGACTGGGCTGTTGTAGCAGGCACCACAACAACACAGGTATCTGAGTAAAGAGGACAGCATTACAAACCTCACAGGTACACCTCATGCAAATCCTTTCATATCACAGTTTTGCATTTTATAAAAGAAATCATTCCTGGAAGTTAAACATATTTTTTTCACTTAGTTGCCCTTTATGTGAATAATTCCATTTCAATAATTGAATAATTCCACTTCAAATGTTCAAAAATCTCCTGCTTACTCCTGCTTGTGTCATCTGCCTTAATTGACTTTACCTCCCAAAGTAATCTGTAATAATTATTACTGTTCCAAATGACTCTGTATTCCAAAACAGATTTTCCAAATAAAAATTAGTTAAGCCATACATCTCAAAGTTTTTTCAATCTGCTTTTATTAATGCCTTACATTGGTGAGCATAAAAACCCCGGATTTCTATTCTGCCTTAGCACAAAACTATGCAGGACTATGAACATTTTTGTTTCCTTGCGATGCTGAGATGGCAGCACCCATTTCATTTACTGATGCATCAAGACTTCATATTCTCAAAAATAAAGAAAAAACCCAAGAGTTTGCATTTAAAATATTGCGCATAAGAAAACAGATGGAGACCACCAATTTTGGAAATAACTCTGTGGGGGTGTATTATTCCTCTGACAAACATAAAGGGTGCTGAAGGTGGTTTTTACCTTCATGTTGCCAAATTTTCGTTGACGTGTCATTTAAACAGGCTGCAATATATTTATTTAAGTTAATGGTACTACATAAATCACCAGCATCCATCAATCACGGAGAGAGACTTCTGGGGTGACAGGGCAAGGGGGGATGATTCAGACTAAAAGAGAGTAGGGTTAGCCAGAAGAAATTCTTCGTTGTGAGACTGGTGAGGCCCTGCCACAGAGATGCGGCAGAGAAGTGTTCAAGAACAGCTTGGAGCAACCTGGCCGAGTGGAAGGCGTTCCTGAGCAGGGCAGGGGGCTGGAAGAACATGACCTTTACGACCCCCTCCAAGGCGAGCCATTCTGCTACTCCCATTTCTCGCCCATCTTGCCAGACCCCGTATCCGTACATGACAGACCATCCCTAAGTGCTGGCACAGACACGGCTCGGCCGCACCGCCCCCTCCGGGCCCGACC
>WBMV01004475.1:64532-137515 GCA_013396655.1 Campylorhamphus procurvoides
TCTTCCGCCGCCGGCGCGCGCGCGGCGCTCGACCAATCACGAGCGGCGGCTCGGCCCCACGTGACCGCCGAGGGAACTACAGCTCCCGTCATGCCCCGGCCCCCACCATTTCCGCTTCCGGTTCCCCCCCGCTCCCCTCAGACAGGGAAGGTCGCGCAGGGCGGACGAGCCGGACCGAGCCCAGGCCTCACCATGCTGTCCGCCGGTGTCCGCCGCTTCACCACCTCCGCCCTCCGCCNGGCTAAAACTTAACTTTAGGTTCCTAATAGATGTGAGGAAGAGCTTTAGAGCCAAGTAGTTAAATACGAGAGCCCTGGGGAGGCTGTGGGTGTGTTACCCTCGGGGGCGCTTGTATTTGCGTGGCTGAGCCCTGCAGCAAAGGTTGGAGGGAGAGGGCACAGAGTGACCTCCCAGAGGTCATATAAGAGGTATTATCAGAGAGTGTGGAGCTTTGGAAGAGACGTTAAAGGTCATCCCACCCCCTGCCATTGGCAGGGACACCTTCCACTGTCCCACGTTGCTCCAGCCTGGCCTTGGACACTAACAGGAATCCAGGGGCAGCCACAGCTTCTCTGTCTAACCTGTCCTGCCCACCCTCACAGCCTGGAATTCCTTCCCAATATCCAGCCTTAATTTCCTCACTCTCTGTGTGAAGCCGTTCCCCGTTGTCCTGTCCCTGCAGTTCTTGGTGAAGGGTCTGCCTGCAGCTTCCATGTGTGTGCTCTTAACATTCTGGAAGGTTATTTATTATCCCAGGTCCCGTGAGGGAAACTGCTTTGAAACTGCATGTTCATTTTGCCAGCTTGGCTCTACCTCTGAGTGCCCTGAGCTTCTCACCTTTTTCAAGTCCATGGGGGAGCAATTACTGCCCTGATTGCAAAACTAAATCTCCCCTTTCTCCTCCAGAACCTGCCCTTCTCTGTGGAGAACAAGTGGCGGCTGCTGGTGCTGATGTGTGGGTTCTTTGGAAGTGGATTTGCTGCTCCTTTCTTCATCGTCAGGCACCAGCTCCTGAAGAAGTGAAGGGCACAGACTGTAACTGCACTCACTGGGTAACTGATGTTGGTTTTCACAGCACAGTGGAATTCAGAGCATGGCCTCATCAAAAACCATTATGACTTTCAAGCTCCTGCAGTCCAGGTGCTCACAGTTGTGGTCTGCAGTTGCATAATAAATAACTCAAATACCGAGCAGGTGTAAGGTTGTCACAGGGCTGCTGCAGTCAGTGGTTTGTGAACTTTGCCTCCCCAGAGGCCACACCTCTCTGACTGTAGCCAGAGCCATGTGTGCTTTCACCTTCGAGGAGACAGAGTTACACCTGGCATGACCTGTGGGAGTCACTGGCACGTGTGATGTGACAAAGCAGGATGAGAAACTGTGATGCTGTAAACGCTTGCTGATGTGCCAGATAAAAATCAGTAGAAAGCAAGATTTCTTAAGCTTCTTCAACCATTTCAGAACAATCACACCATCTGCATCATTCCTGGCTTCTTCTGTGCTAAAGTCCACTTGAAATAAGGTCATTAACAGAAGTTAATTGATGCTTGGTGATGATCCTAGCAAAGCAAGCCTCAGACATGACTCTGTAGCCATGTCACTTGCAGTTGAAAGGATGAAAGTTGACAAACATCAGTTTGTCTTAATCCCATTCCAGGAAATACCTGGTATTGTCAGTTCTGTAATCTGATTAAAAAATGAATGTTTTTCAGAGGCTGGGATAACTCAGGTAGTTCTCAGAAGGAAATAACAGTCCTCACTGGAATCTAACAGTAGAAACGAATTGAAGTTGTTTCTGTAATTCCTTTGCCAGTTTGGGGTTTTTGACTCCCTGGACTGAGGAGAAAACCAAAATCAGGAGACTTCATTGAACTTCAGCATTTAGAACTGTATGATTTCATGTAAGTCAAGGCCTCTGCTGCAAAACCAGGTGGTGGATGTAGCCAAGCTCGTTAAAAATTCTAAATAAAGTATGTGTTTATAAATAATATTCTGTAATTTCTGTAATTTTATTTGTATTTGTAATAATAGTAGTAATATAGTGTTTCTAAATTTGTTTAATTTCTTTTTCTTTCAGAGCTGAAGTCTTCTGCCCAGTACCTTTCAATGGGAAAATGATAGCTGCAATCCAAGCTGGATGTGTCTAAATAAAATATTAAATCTGAATGCCTTGGGCTCTATTTTGTGCACCTCCTGAAGTGCTTTTGATAGCTGATGGATACTGAGAACCCCTTCAAATTGCTGTGTATTGCCATTAAACTAAACACCAGTTTTTGTCGTGTATAGAAACAGAGGGTAAGAAAAATTCACATTTCAAGACTGCAGTTGGGCTGAAGTTTCACCTGCTGCTCAGAGTGATGACCTGGTTTGTAGCTTGTGGGTGTAGTGTCACCATAACCCGTGTTACAGAATTTTTAACTTCAGTGAAGTTTTTATTTGACTTTTCATCTAAAGAGCTGCTGTTTCCAGGTCGCTGTAGGGTGGGCTCTGAGCAGGAACTTGGGCACTGCCCAAGGTTTCATCAGACTTCAGGCTCAGATGATGAGGTGGGTACAATTCAGAGCAGGGAATGGTATTGGCAGTATTCTGTAGCTACCAAAACTGGTATTGCTGTGAATTTGTAGGTGTTTGGAAGGAATTGGTAGCTTCAGTTTGTAGTCCTGGCACAGGGCCATGCATAGCCTTGGGGTTTGTGTAATTAAAGAAATTCAAGTTGGTGTAACTATGACAGATTTAAATCAATGGCCTTGTTCACAGCATGAGTAGAAACTCATTTTTACTCTGCTTTTGTTGCAACCAGGTCACTGTCTGAGGACACAGGGCATGTAAAGCACTGGCCTGGTTGTGGTCACTTCACCCCACCCATAGTGGTGGGAAGTGCCAAGTATTGAGCTGTTTTCCTTGTGAAGTTTCATGGTTTCCTCTTCCCCACTTGAAGAACCCTCCTGCTGTAGCACAGTGCATTTAATGTGGCTTTGCAGCATCCCAAGTCTGTGAACTCAATGGTTTCATAAATGTCATTTTCGGTATCATTTGAATCCATGTGAATGCCAAAGCTATCTGATGAGAAACTGGCAGAAGTCTGTAGGAGCACATTTCTTTTTTCAGGAGTGACTAAAATGCTGATGGCTGTTCCCTCTTGCTGCCAAGTCCCTGATATATTTGAAAAGAGTATAAGTCATGCCTGTTCTTTAGGTAGATGGAGTTCCTTTACTCTGCTTAAGATTCCACTTTTGAACACCATCCCCTTCTGTACTTTAGTCTAAAGATACTTTTGAGCATGAGTGGTTAAACTTCAAGCAATTCTTTCTTGATTAAGTGTTGGAGACTTTCTCTTTTCAGTGCCATTACACTGATGGATGTTCCTGTAGGAGCAGAGAGGTCTTGGGGCCTACTAGTTATAAGAGGTTCCCAAATTATGACCCAGTAAGTTGCTGTCTAAATGCATCATGTTAGTCATAAATTATCATTTGCTGAACCTGTGTGTGTGGTGTGCTATTATCAATGTTTCTTTTACAAAAAGAATTAATACCATTTTGTAGCCTCTTTAATGTTCTCAGTTGACCCAAGGATTCTTGAGTACAGGTTAAATAATGTTACTGGTTTTGATCTGTGCAGCTCCACAGTTGCTAGTTTGTGTTTTTTTTTATATAACACCTGCACACTGAAAGTTTCATAATGAGTAGCCATGTTCTCCATTCATTGCAAACTGTGCTGCCAAAGCTGTAATTAGTCCCTTTAGAGTTGGGCTGTTTCCCTTCATGAGTTGCTCAGGCATTTTTCAGTAATTTTCAAGCCCCATCAATTATCAAGTCCAGAAATTCTCTCTCTGACTTAGGTAATTGGTTCCCTTTGGATTTCAGAACTTTCACTTTGCAGCAGAAACACATTAACAGTTATGTCTTGGTCTGTGTGTTAATGCAAACCGGGGCAGTCTGCATTCTACCGGAAGGCATTTTTTACTACTAGGCTATCTATAATGTCATCACTGCTCAACGAAGCAAATTCTAAAATTCATCATTTTGGTTCCTTGGGTGGAAAATCCCTGTTGTCATTGAGAGAGGTAGCTTCTGTCATTAATACCAGATGTTTGACAGTGTTTAATTTCATAGAGGCACAACTCCAGATTGTATTTTGTTTCTGTTTTTATGAGAACACTGCTTATAGCCAGGTTTGATTTTGGGGAGCATGTGTCAGTTTACAACACCTTCCTCTTCAACCATATTTATTTATTTTTTACTCATTTATCTGCTCTTTCCCAAGTTTATGTTGGTCTTTAACCTATTCTATGGCTTACTGTTTAAGTCCCTCTACTCTTTTATTCATTTATTGGCTGCTAAATAGACGAGCCAGAGAAACTCCGGTAGATTTTTTTTCTCATTTAGGAAGGACTTCCCTAAACCCATTCCCAGCAGAGATTCTAACATGGAAATACTCAGCCCTGAGTCATTCTAGACACAGAAGTGTCACTGAATATGTGAGAATGAACTGATATTTAATGCTAATAAAGCATAGATCAGGTTCATTAAAACCCAGGAGCTGGAGAATTAAGTTGTGCAAAACATAACTCTGTTCCATCACGCTCAGCTGTATAATCGCCTGAGTACCCAGTGAAATATTTATTTTTAAAATAGCCTCTTAGATTCCCCTTAGGGCACCTTGACTTGGTAGGAGATAAATCAATTGGAAAAACAAGAGGTAGAAAAATAAAACTCTTGCAGGCAAAAAGCAGTATGTACGTGGTGCTTCTCTGTCATTAAAATTGTATGAAGGAAACAAGGCAGTGGTTAAAGGACCTCTGGGAAATAACATATCTGTGTGAATGATTGTATTTTTTGCTTTCTTGATGCCACTTTTAAAGAAAATCATTAATGGCCCCTGATTCTTTTCCAGTTTTTTTCTTTCAGTTTTCCCCTTCATGAATTCTGTTTTGGCCCAAAATCAAAATCATTTCATTTTGCTTCCAGAGAGCTTCACACTTTACCCTTTTAGTTGTGTTAGGTATAGTCTTCAAGCGGTTTCTCAGGTAAATCTAAGCAGATGTGAATCAGATATCCTTGTGTTTTAATATTTGGAATGTTTTTAGTTTGAGTTTCTGTCCTGCTCTGGGACAAGTCTGGAAGCACTTGTGTTCAGTTACAGGGAATGGGGTAAATATTTGATGAAAAATAACATTTTTCAAATCAAATGATCCTGGAATTTCTGTTCAGTGATTAATTTGACAGTGTATCCTATTCAGATCCAGTTTTCAGACATGGGACAGTGTTGCAGGGGCTGACACAATCAAACTATTTTTGTTATTTAAAGGTAGAGGTCATGTATACATTGCAGTTCACTGCCTTAGCTGATTTCTCAGTGTAGTAGCATCAATGGGTCTTTCTTAAAAAGTAGTATAGAATTGTTAAGGAGAAAAATGAAGAAAGGAAAAGAAGTATTTGCTGCCTCAATAAAAAGGGAATTGATCTCAATTTCATGATCAAGAAATAGTTATATAGAGAGAATCTGGCTGTCCAGTGCTATAAAAATATTCCCTCCTGTTCTTGCCTCAGTGGAGTACATTAAACAGCCATTAGAAGTTATTTGTAATCATTGTTTTAATGTGTGAAAATATGAGTGGTGGGGCAAAATAGATGAAGTCCCTGGATTTCTTGACTGGAAATTGGAATGGACATCTGAGTAACACAAAAAGACATTAATTTATTGTTGCAGGCGTTGTAATTACATCTTCAGTTACCCCAGAAAGATACAGGTTGAAAAGTGGAAAGAATGGTGTAAGCTTGGGATATATGGTACTGGAAAAACAGACTTTGGAATAGCATTGCCTGGTTTATGGCAGATCCAGATGAAAAGACAGTGACAGTGAGACCCTCTGAACAGATGGGGACTGGTGCAATTAATCACTGTTTCAATTAAGTAAAACATAAAGGCAACATTTCCCCTCTGACCAACTCCCCAACCAGCTTCTGTTTGCTCTGACTGCAGTGAGAAGATAAATGTTAGTTGCTCTCTAGCATGATATGCTCAGTAAGTTCAACTTGCATTTAAATGAGTTTAAAATAATACTATTTGCTGGAATTAATGTGATCCACTGTTCCATTTTCCCTTTTGGTATTCCATGAATAATATTAAGTTTTCTTCTGTGGTTGTGCCTCCTTTTTCCATTAGCTATGTAGAGTGTACAGCTCTTTGAAAAATGTCAGTGTATAAATAGTGTTGCTGAGAACCCAACTAAGCCAGGGCCAGCAACAAAATTTACCTTGAAAATGTACCTTGCTGATGAAAAAACCCAGTGTAAAAATCATGTATATAACAATTATGACAGGTGGTGGAAGGACAGAGATGAGAAGGAAGAGTGGTCTGAGGTTTCTGTTTCTAAAATTTTTAATTTTCTCGTTTTTAAATTCAAAATTCTTGAGGCTTCTTTAGACTGAGCAGGTGTGGGGAGGAAATAAAAAGCACAACTCCATAATTCTGAGCTCTAAAGTCAAGGAGAAAGATCTTTCTCAAGGAAGAGGAAACCTGCCTGCCACCAGTCAGCGTGGATACTTAATGGTAATAAGTGGAATTGATAAGATTTGGGGCTTTGCACTTAACTAGAGCTGTTGCCTGAAACAGTGGCAGAATGGGCTGTTGAGGGGAAAAAATCATAAATATATTGGCCATTAATATGAATGAGCAATTCTTTTTGCAAGTGTCCCTGAGCCATCCAGGTAATTGAGAGTGAAACCTGGAGAAGATGTGCCTCCCTAAAGAGGATCCACCTCTCTTAATTCCTTGGCTGGTGGATTTTTTTCTGACAGCCCAAAGCAGTGCTGCCTCTCCTTCCTGTTTGTGTTTCCAGACATGATGCTGCCCTCTGAATCCAATACTGCAGAGATTTGTTTCCTGCCAAACAGCATGAGTTAGGCTGTTAACTCACTATTATCTCAGCCTGCTGTCAGGAGCTATAAGTGCCTCTTTATACCTTAGTTTGGAGTATTTTGGTGCAGGCTTTACAAAGCTGGATGTGGAGGTGCTGGGGGTTTTTTGGAGGGGTCAGGGGGAAAGCTGGCAAGCCCTAAAAAGGATCTTTTTTATCATATTCTGAAGTGGCAGCATGAAGGGAGAGGTATTCTGAAATAAAAAAAATAATAAAAGTAATAGATACTGCATAATTTGTTAGTCCCAGTACTTAACCCAAAGGGAGAGTGTGGGCATTGACAGCCTTAACTGGCTGGAGGTGTGACTTCAAAGTTACTGGAATTGTGTTTAATTCTCAGTTTGTCGCCGCTTTGAAGTTAGAGTGATGGAATTTACCTCCAAAACCGAGCTCTGTAAAACAATTTGCCAGCTACTCTAATCCCAAGTAGGTCAGCAGAAACTTTGCTGGCAGAGGTTAGCATAGGTCACTCTGTAAGAAGGCAATTCCAGCTGATTTTCCTGAAGTTTGCAGTGCCAGCAATGGGAAGTGCAGAGCCCAGAAAGCCAAGCAGAGCATCACTACAAAGCACAGGGATAAGGCTCATGCCCTCCTGTATTTATGGGGTCCCAATAACTGGTTCACTTTTCATTCCATTGCAGGAAGGCCATAGATTGACAGTCAAACTAATTTCCTGTGAGACAAGACACGACTTTCAGCACTTGCTCCACTGGGTGTTTAAACACAGTTGAATGCGATTTCTTTTCATTCAAACACAAACTCATGTCCCTTCTTTTCTAGTAAAATGCCCCAACCATCCCTCCTATTCCATAAACAACCCTTGAAAGGTACGAGAGCTCAATGGGTGGTGCGAGGGCACACCTTCATCAGTGTTCCTTGAGCTGTGGGTTAAAATACACCCTTGGGGAGCCACCACAGATCACCTGAAACTGCACCTGGGCCCCTCATGTTCACACAAAAGCCCTCCTGGCTGGAAGGCAGCCACATACTCCTTCTTTATCCCAACTAAATTTAGGTACCACTCCAGAAGCCACTAAATCAGGTCATACAGGAGAGGGAATAACCACAGGCCCTGCTTTTGAAAATGGCATTATTGCCAGAGAAGTACTTGAGAAAGTTTTTTCTGAAATTACAGGAGAGGAAAAAGACATTTTTCTGAAATTACAGGAGAGGAAAAAGACAATGTGTCATCAGGGACTGAAAACAGTAATTTCTTAAACTCCCCCTAGCAATTTTCAGGTTGTGTTGCTAGATGAAACCTTTGGTTCCCTTAAGAAATCAATGACCTTTGAAAAATTAGTGACCAAACAGAAATAGAAGACAATTCAAGGTAAGTCTATTGACAAAATAGAAAAAAAAAAACAAAAAACCCAAAGAGTTCAAACTATCTTGATGAAGATGAAATAGTGGAAGGTGCTGATGAGTGAGAGGTACTAAACAAGGGTTAAAACGTCCCATGTCTGCAACAAATCACAGTTTAGAAAAACTGCCCACCAAAGGGAGTTTATCCACTTGCCAGCTGGGAAAACAACAGAGAGAAGCTGGGACTGACATTCTCCTGGGCATTTCTCCTCACTAACTCAGTGGTTTGAGCTGTGCAGCTCCAAACTACACCCAGCCAGTGCCTGGGGGGCAGAGAGCAGCCTCTGGGTTTTGACACCAAAACACACAACACGAAAGGGAGAACAGGTTTTTAGCAGGTGCTTGCCAAGGAAATAAATACTTGTTTTCATTTTCCTAAAGAAACAGAAATCAGGATTCCTCTCTACAGTTTAAATGCTGTGTTACCTGTTGCTGAATTTAGCCTTCTGTAATTGCAGGAAGACTTTAGGAATAAACCATCAGTAATGGATCTCCCATCCTGGCTTGTATGTTCTTCTATTTATGATCTCAGTACTCAGTTGTGAATATCCAGTCTTGGATGATTCAGACAAATTACTCAGAAAATGTCTGCCACTTTGTGAACACGAGATAATTGCAGATGTTGGGGTGTCATTCTCCCAAAGAGTAGAAGCCTTTGAACTAAAAATAATTTAGAAAATAGCATTAAAAATATATAAAACTATGTATTAAAAAGTATGTTGTTGCTTACTCTGAATCCTGAACATTTTTCTTCTCATAAATTTATATTATCTCACTATACATTCTAGAAAACCACAGTTTCTCCATTTCTAGCTGTAGATATCCTATGAAACTCCACACTGCTCCTGTTCAGTGCTGATAATGAGCTAGCTATTTGACAATCCCATTCAGCTGCTAATACTTTAACATTTTTGAAACATGCAGAATTTAGAAGGCAATGCACCATCTGGTGCCATAATGTCTCTCACTCTTGCAGGAGATCAAAAATCCATTGCTCCCTCCCTCTCCTCATAATCTTCTACAGGTTCTTCTGTCACATTCAGTTTCTTTTTGTCTTTATAAAAAGATTGTAAATTCCAAAAGCATTCAAAGTCACAAAAAAGAGCAAAAGTTCTATGGTACTGTAATGATCTAAAACAAATCTGGTTTTAAACTAGAAAGGATAACAGTGCTAATGTGACATAAAGCAGACATTTAGACCAGAAGCAGGTAAGTGACCTGGAAAGTTCAGGTTTTCCTTAATGAGTGTTTTCAGACGTTGTAGAAGATACTTTCATTCTTTACAATACAGATATATTTAAAAAATAAATGGAGGAGTCGTAGCAAAAGATGCTATGGATTTTTTTGCCAGGGAAGCTATAAAATAACAATTGGATATGTTCAAAGTCAATGCAATTAATAAATTCTTCTGAATATCAAATGGACTACAAAATTTCTGTAATGAGGTGAAAACCCCAAACTTTCGTGAAAAAATCACATCACCTTTTTGTCTCACCCCTTAAGCTTTGTCTGAGGCATCTTTTCCTAGTTACTGATTTTCTCCATTATTTTATGTATGTATATGATGGTGTACAGTTAACAAAAATTTACAGAATTATCTAAATACTTGGAGTTGCTCTCTGTTCCACTGGAAAATAATGCTTGTTTCTTAGGAATTAGTATGCATAGAACAAAGAAATTAAACCTATTTCTAGAACATTGCCATTATATTTCCCTGTATTTTGTAGTGCTTAGCTGTAAAACCTAATTCCTAAAATTTCAGTCTTTGGACAGAACTGTTATTTACACAGTGCTGCAATATCTGAATAAATATTGTTTAATTCTTCATTTGTTTGCTCAGTTCAAGTGGTCTCATACAAATGTCCAAAGGACTCCAGTCATTCCCATACCTCATTTTCTCAACAGGCAGTGTTTCCACATTGCTGCATTGCTGTAATAAGTATTACAAGTGGAACAAAATTGAAATGCATGCTCAAACATTTGCCAAAAAATTAGATGTTCTGGACTGGTGCCAAGGCAAATGGAAAGAATTCCCAGTCAGCCATCCATCACAGAGCATCCAAGGAAGCAGGATGCTCCTTCATTTGGTGAGTCTCATGAAGTTCACCTTAATTAGACGCCTGCTCATGTAGTTTTGCACAAATGCTTGGTTTCCCTGTAATGTCTGGAAATAACTTGTTAAATGTCTCAGGCTTCCAAGAGATCCTGGTAGTGCCTAAAACATCACCCGTCAGAAAGGGATGACCTTTCCATGAAGAAAACAATCATTGCTTATGTCTTTTTAAATGCTGATAAACATACATGCGACCAACAGCCACAGCAAGATTTATTGCACAATACCTTCCAGTATACAGGCACCATCAGGTAACTTTGCATTCTCTGATGAATATACAATTGAAGTCGTAATTGTTTGTGCATTCCTGAAAATGTCAACAAAATCAAACATCTGTCATGCCAGATAAGGAAACATGGCTCGTTTAATACACTTAGTGCTCTACTCAGCCTTGAAAAGGTCACTCCAATTGTAACAAGCAGTTCATAATTTATTGGCCTCTAGTAAGTGACCATGTAGTGACAATAAAGCTGTGACCGTATTTGGTTACCCTTCAAATGACATATTTGATTAAGATAACACATAATATTCAGCACAATCTGTTTGATGTTGCTCTTGGATATTCTCTCACCCTTTCAATTACGACCAACTCCAAAATAAAATCAATTCTACCAAAGTAACCCTCATAACCCCCAGTCCCACCCCACCAAAATAAGCAGAGCAAGCCAGAACTATTGCCTTGAAAGCCACCAGTTTAAGTCAACAAACAACATACAAAGGCAGCATTTACTGCTCTGCCATCTTCAGTGGCAATAAACAGAAATCCACACATGGTTCATTTGTGGGTTAAAACCTTCAGCAGCACACAGGTATTGCTCATTTGCCAAGAGCACAGGGCTGATTCTGCTTTGGCTTCCTGCATCAGGCTTCTTAATCCAGCCCTGAATCCTGTCAAATAACTCGTGGCAAGTGCTGCTTGTTGTCCCCGCTGACCTGCACCAAGAGGCTGTCAGGCAGCCCAGGAATGTCTCGTTTTGCACTGAGCCTTTTAGCTGAAAACTGATCCTTTGAAACCATTCTCAATGTCACTCGTTATTCTCCTGTTGGCCTGTACCCAAAAAAATTACTAATGTCAATGGGAGGGAGATGTATAGGGGTGAATACGGACACACTCTGGCAGAGGGGATCGTGCCTGCTTCTCCAGATGGTGCTGAAACATGGGTACACCCCCTTGGTGGCTCAGTCAATCTTTTGCTGGATGGCTGTTGTAACCTAACATAAGAATGTAGTGCATTGGGGCTCATTTGGCCCTAAAAACCCTGACAAAGTGTTAATTCCTGGTGCTGATGAGCTGATTCTCTTCCTCTTTAAAATACGAAATCTAACCCTGAAAGATAACTATTATGTGGGAGATCAGAATAACCAATGTGTTTCCCAGGCTGGTTGGCAGGTCAGAGTTAGCACAGATGCACAAAATGTTGATCACATCACTGGACAGCTGGTGGGAGCTGGCCCAGCTCTCTTTCCTCTGTTCTTCTCCCAAGTATTTTGTCTCCCGAGCCAATTCTGCAAGCTGACTCCAAAAATTCATTTATAATCTATGTGGGTAATTTGGGATGAGAAAACAATACTCTCAGAAGGTATGTGCTTTGAGGAAAGGTGAATTTGTGGTGCTTTAGATGTCTAAATTATGTAAGACCTTAAACAGAGGAGGAAAAAGGACATGGACTATTCTTCCTTTCTATTCATTCCTTGTACATAAGAGACTCACAGGGCCAAGTGAGGATTATGCTACTGGGTTTTTTTCATCCCAAAAGGATTACAAAATGCTTTAGAAAGTGTCAGTTTGTTTCATGCCTGCCAGTAATGGGAAATGGAGATTACAGCCCTCTGTGCAAAGGTTGATCACTCCTCTCCTGAGAGAGGACAAATGGGCCTGTGCATCCATTTCATTCCTAAAAGACTCTTATGGGAAAATGAGACTGAATTTTGGCTGATTGCATAACCAGGCTTTACTCTGGATTGTTACTAGGCTCTCCCACTGTCTATTTCACCTATTTTAGAGTTTGAGTTGGGCTGACCTTTCCTACTGCAAACACGTGTTAGGTATGGCCATGGAAGCAGAACTCACTTCTGGGGCATAAAATGGCAAAATTGGGGTAAGGGACCACAGTGTCTGGGATCGCCTGCTCTCATGATTAGTTTATCATGAGATTAATCCATGTGTCACAGATTAATCCCAGACAGAAACTCACCCCCACACAGCCCCTTGCCCCCACCACCATCCCTGGTGGGGTCAGGGAGAGAATCCTAAGGATAAAAGAGAGAAAATGAATGGGTTGACATAAAGATGGTTTAACATTAAAGCAAAAGCAGGGCAAGGAATCCATTCCCCATTTCCCAGGGGCACGCACTGCCCAGCAGGAGATAAAACATCCCTGTGTTACCAGCCCTGTCTCCAGCACAAAACACAGCCCCACACCAGCTACTCTGGAGGAACTTAACCCAGCCAAATGCAGTGCATTCTCCTTTTTTCCATAACATGTATGCCATGCCCATCCCACACACTCTCCAATACATCCTCAGTAACCACCCTCCGCTTTCCATCCTTTGATACAGTGCAGAGACATCATTCCATTTTGGTAAAATGTCCAAAAATGCACATTGAGTTCGTTTACTCCATGGCTTTAGAATCCATCTGTGCTGGTGGTCACTCAGGACAGGGGAGTTGCCAAATCCTGCCCAGTCCTGGTCACTGCTCCTTGTCAGGCTTGTTTCCCTGTTGTTGGGGTGGTTCCTGCTGTAGGAATTCCTGTGACCTACCACTCAAGTCATGGCTAAGCAAATTTAAAGGTGTACCCATAAAAATCCTTTGGGATCAGCTACAGGTGACCCATGAGGAGGATGTAGGCAATAACTTGTGTCTCATGGTAAATATACTCAGGTAAATATAATTCAGGGGAAACAGTGTTATTTGAAGGTGTGAAACTGCCCACCAAGCAGGAATTAAATGGTATTTCTCCTTCCCAAATTGGATTAGGAGTACCCTAAACAAGCAGGAGGGAATAACCTTTTTGTACATGGCACAGCTCCATTGCAGAACACATTGCACTGGGGGAGCAAAGGGCGTGGAGGAGTCAGAAAAATATCAGAGAAATTCAAAGAGGGCAGGTACATTGTCTAAATACAAGGTGAACTCTTGAGGGTGAGACAAAGGCATGGGGAGAAATGCTAGGAAAGGACCTACAGGTAATTCTGTATTTAGTACCTCCATAAAATTCTATTATTTCCTATTCCCTGTGTTCTTATGTGTCTGCTGCTGGCTGACCTCAGGGGCAGGACACTGCATTAAGGGAACCCTTGGTCTGAGCCAGCAAGGATATTCCTAAGCAGGCAGGATGGAATATTGTCTAAAACAACCTGTCCTTTCAGATGCACCTTTAGAAACTTAGATCACATTTCAGACCTGCCAAGGGTATGGCTCATCTTGACCATGATGATATATTTTCCTTTGGTTTGTATTTTTAATCATAATTAAGTCCATTTTTCTACTCTTGGCCATATTGCTATTTCATTTACTTAAGCTGTAATGATTAAATCTAATTTACTACTATGTGAAATCTTAATCCTACTGAAGAGTAATGGGCATAGAACACAGTTCAGTTAAGAAACATATTCACAACATAACCTCCATTTAATAATTCCATTTATTTCAATAAAACTAGTTGGCACATGAAAGAAATACACTGCAGTGGCCTTTAGTCTCCAGAAAACCATAGAATTTTTAATGCAAGCACTGAAGAGATGTTTTGACCTCTTCCTGAACGTATTATTTTTCATTAAAAAAAAAAATTCAAAAACAAATCCGGCTCAGAAAATCTCTGCTGTAAAGAAAGCCACCTACATTTTATGCTTGGTTTTATTTTACAAGTACAGCTTTATCCTTTTCAAATATACAAAATGTCAGCTTGAAAATACAGGGAAAAGAGGTTCCACAGTGAACATGAATTCTCTAAAAACAATAAATGAAAAGCCTATTACTAATTAAGTATTCTCACTTTAATCACGTTTGTTCATTACTCCCATATTTTAGGTGATATAAAAGGAGGAACAATTATTGCCTTGTTCACTTTAATTTATTTGGCTCAGTGCCTCCCTACCTAGGTAATGTAAAATAAACTGTGCTACATGGGTCATTTATGATGTGATTTAATAAGATGCTTTTTATTTCTAGCCTGCAGGGGAACACATTAGTTTGCAAGCACCTGGCAAAAAAAAAAATAAAATAAAAAACCCTGAAACCCAAAACACCCAACAATATTTCTTTCATTCATTTTCTATTTTCATTCAGTAGACTCCAGCCTACAAGGTAATTTAAAGCAGGTTGTCACAGTGACAAGGTACTAAAACAAGACTTCAAAACCTACATAAGGAAATGGTGCCTGGACATCAAAAACTACAAGCTTGACCAGTTCCTGACTTCCTTTGGGTATTTCTGTGTAAACTAAGATTTGTTCCTTTTCATTGTCTGAAATAGGTTAATGTTTTTGCCCAACAGCACATGCTGTCTACAAACAAAATTATATTTATGTAACAGGTACCTGAGAGAGACCTGGAGGTAAAAAAGTGAGCAAGGAAATTGGTTTTCTATAGACATACTGAACAATATGGGCAAGTTTACCACACTCAAACTTACAAAAAACTTAACAGGAGTTTGGGACCCGTTTCTATGGCTTTGGGGTTTTTTGATGATTCCCTTGTACCCGTTCTGTGGGAATAACATTTAGCTCAACTCTGCAGATGGCAGAGAGTTAAAGGAGCTGGTATTTCAGAATCCTGCCAGGGATATTCCATGTACTGTCAGTGGAAGAGCTGATGCTGATGACAGGGCACTGCAGTGAAGATCTAAGATCACACCTGTTTCCAGAACAAATCCCTGGGTTTTTGTCACTCAGGGTTTTCAGACATTCTCATTTGAAACAACACTGTTTATTTTAAGGTTTAGCTGGATAGAGATTCATGAGTAAGGAGAGAAAAAGCCAAACAAGTGATTGCACCTATCTTTTCTGTGTCTAAAAATAAATAGCACTCTGTCAGATTGCCTTCCAAAGAAGTTCTCAGCTGACTCCATTTTTGGGATGTCTGTTCCTTTGTCTCAGCTCCAGTGGTTCAGACCTGTGTTTCTAGCATTGGATTGCCCATGCAGCACTTGTTTGCTACTCTACAGTCTCCTTCAAAGTTAAAAGCACAAGTACAAAATCTTTCACTGCTGCTTGGAAAAAAAACCCAGCCAACAAAACAAAGAGCTGCACCAAGTACATGAAGTTCTAAAGTCCAGCATTTATAGTCACCTGAGTTTTAGAAATGTGGCTGCTCAGCCACAAGAAAGGGAGAGTCTGAAGAGGAGATGAAGGAGTGCCTGTGAGGTTTTTGGAAGTAATTTGATCAACAACACAAAACTGCAAGAATTGTCAGTCCCTCATGTAATTTTTATGAGGATGGCACTACACGCCACGTTAGCTGTGCTTTATGAGACACCCTTGGATGTCCTGACATGAAATGAGAATAGGTACCATGTCAAAAACCACGATGGTTTGAATTCATCTGTACTCTCCCTGTAGGTGAGAATCTCTGTATCTGTGCCTGTACAGCTGCACAGATTGTGCTGAACAGATGGTCTTCTACAAAGGAAGGACAAGTTATACCATTATCCTGAGTAGAAATTCAAATTCTGTGTTTACAATGGTGTTCCTGAATATTGGGGTTTTTAGTTAAAAAATATGCATGGCCAAGATGCCAAGATCCCCAGGTTTGGGGTCCCCACACAGGGGATATGGAGCTGCTGGAGAGGCCAGAGGACACACCAGGATGGTCAGAGGATGGAGCAGCTCTGCTGGGGAGAAGGGCTGGGAGAGCTGGGATTGTCCAGCCTGGAGAAGGGGAGCTTTGGGGTGACCTCATTGTGGCTTTTCAGGACGTGAAGGGGCTACAGGAGTGATGGAGAGAGACAATTTATAAGGGATGGAATGACAAGACAAGGGGCAATGGCTTCCCACTGCCAGAGGGCAGGAATAGATGGGATATTGGAAGGAAATTCCTCCCTGTGAGGGTGGGCAGGCCCTGGCACAGGTTGGGCAGAGAAGATGTGGCTGCCCCTGGATTCCTGGGAGTGTCCAAGGGCAGGTTGGACGGGGCTTGGAGCAACCTGGGCTGGTGGAAGGTGTCCCTGCCCACGGCAGGGGGTGGGATGGGATGAGCTTTAAGGTCCCTTCCAAACCAAACCCTTCTATGCTTTTAGTGTACAGGTAAACTAATTTCCAGTTAAAACTGTCTTCTCAGGAGGCAAAGCTATCAAGGCCATTTTTGTTTCTGCTGGTGCAGTGATAACACTTGATGCTGTGTCTTCTGGCTGTACTTATGCATGTGAAGTAAAGCATTTACCTTATTGAATATGAGGATAGTACATCAGTACAGTCACATAATCCATAAAGATTTCTCTTTCATAAGCTCTTATCACATTACCACTGCTTATTTAGAAAAAAAAATGAATTAGTGTTATATGACATCCTTTCCTTTATTATTTTTAGCCTTAAGTGTGATTAAAATATGCTGAGGCACAGGAGTGTAAAGTGGGGAAAAATCTGAGGCAAGACTGGAAATGGAGTGATGGAAACCACTTCAAAGACCTGCAAGAAGAAGTTGCATCTCTATTTGACAAATTGAAACGTGCATATATCTGGTCCAGGCATTGGCCAGAATGCCATGGTGTGCCAAGGGCTTCATTTGCCATCCAACCCATTTGCCATGCTCAATATCTAAGGTAGCACAGTCCAAAGTTGTGGGTAAGAGTAAGCTAAAATTAATTAAATTTGGATGTTTTCTGACCTTTGGAAGCAGATATGCTAAAGGTGATTGTACATCTTGAGAGATTCTATAAATAAAATTCTACTTACAGATTCAAGTTGCTCAAAAAATATTCACAAAAACTCTGGATACAATTCACCAAGAATCACACAGATTCCTCTGTAAGATCATGCTTCATTAGTTACTGAAGGCAGCAAAGCTGGTCCTCTTAAAGCCAGGGATGGAATCAGTTCAGGAATTAGTGAATGTGTGAAGCTGCTCTTACACAGGCAACAAAAGATGATGTTTAGTGGTTTTGTTACAGCAAACCTGACTGCAGTAGAAGAGAAATGGTTGTAAGAATTATTTATGGCTAGATGGTGTGTCATCTCTCTCATGCCTGCTACCATGGTTAGGTTTAGTTTAATAAAAGTATGGGTTTACTTTAATAAAAATAAAAATCTTGTCCGGGACTCCCTGCTGAACAGTATTAACTAAAAACATTTCCTTCTTCACCTTTTGTAAGACACTGTGGTGCCATTTGCAGCTCACTGAAACACTGAGAGTTGCTTCTTTTCATCTTAAATCTGGTTTATACCCTTGTCATTAGTCTTGGGCTTCCATCTCTCATAAAGAAATGGCTTTCTCATAGCACGAATCCTGCTTGAAGCTTGTGGAGAGCACAAAACAACAAAAAGAACGTGCTTTGCTCACCCTTGAGGGTTCCCTGTTGTTCATCACAGTGTTAAGATTGGAGAACAGGGAGATCTGTCTCAAAACAGCAGTGGCCAGAGGGGTGTGTCAGTGCTGGGACAGCTATTAGCAAAATGAGCTTTTAAAATGTGAATGGAGAAATGCTGGTGAAAGGCTCAGCATGAAGAGTGTAATTTAGATGTCAGTATGTGTCAGAGATATCGCTGTCAAACTTGATGTGTTGCCATTGCAAATGAAATTTATTCACAGAGTTTCTGCTCCAGGCAATCAGTAGCCTGCAGTAAGTGCTGGGAGTGTGTCCAAACACCCTTCTGGAATGAGACAGTAAAGTGGCCTGGATTGCTGCCTTTGCAAAGCCAGGACCTCTGGGGTCTTCACTGCTATTCTGTTCTCTCTCACTTCAGCAAAATTAAAGGAAATACAACTTTATTACTGGTTGGTTATATCACCAGTCTTGCTTCTGCAATGGAAGCCCATAAAAATTAGAATCATCGTAGCCTGTAATTTAAACAGATTGCCAGAACAACACAAAGCCAGCTGATGTTCAAAAAATAAACCTGTTCCACCCCTACAGAGGTTTCCCCAGTGAGCCTCTGGTGAGGCTGGATTCTGGTGCAGACCTGTTGTCTTCATTGTGAACAGCTGCCAACCAAATCCATCCATCCTGCTTTAGCACAGTGACCTTCTGGAGGCTCTTTCAATTCCCTCACCTCTACTGTGGCAATGGCTTAGTCCTGCAGATTAAATACCTGTTCATTTCCTCATGCAGAAATGGTGACATATTCACAATGCTGGTTCTAAGCCTCTGACAAAATTACTTCATTTGCCTGTGTCAGAAGGTAGTACTGTAGATAATGTTGACTGTCAGCTTAGGCTATGGTTACAGAAAATGAACCTTCATGTCCTCATTACTGAGCACTCACAGTGATCACAAAGCCAGTCTATTGCTAGAGAAAGTCAGAGTTTAAAGCAGAAATAAAAAAGAGACATTAGCACTCCTGCTAAAACTAAAGTTGCACTGTCTCACATGAAAATCTCATAAATATCTGTCTGTTGTTCACACAACAAGACAAACTATATGTGATGTTTCATCTAGAAAGAAGTTGCAAAGCAGCCACTTCTCTACAGTACATATGGAAATATTCATATGTGCACAGACTTATTTATCAATTTCATGTATTTATTTCAACACCTAGGAATCAGATAGCTTACTATTTTATCATTTCCATTTTTGTACCATTGTTAGTGTCAGAAAGATCTGCTGAAAACATTCTTAAATGAAGATAGAAATGACTCTCACAAGTCAGTACATCAAAACTTTTTATTGCTATTCGCAGCATTCAAAAACAAACCCTTTCCTCATTAGAGGCAAATCACTTTATTTGTAAACAGGTAGCCTATTCCAGGCAGGAGCAGCTGCCCAGAGATGCTGTGGCTACCCCTGGATCCCTGGAATTGCCCAAGGCCAGGTTGGACAGGGCTTGGAGCACCCTGGGCCAGTGGAAGGTGTCCCTGCCCATGGCAGGGGGTGGAATGGATGGACTTTAATGTCCCTTCCAACCCAAACCTTTCTGTGATTTTGTGGTTCTGTGATTTCCCTTATAAAGACAAAAACATTTCCCAGCCACTTTGACCTTTTTTTTTCTTTTTTTTTTTGTAACGCTATTAAAATCACAATAAACCTGTATAAAAAGAATAGCATATAACACTTTATTACCTTCATATAAAACAAAGCAAAGAAGAGATTGAACAACCTGTGTGGTAGATCCGTGTCTGGTGAAGTAGGGATGAGCAAGATGTAGTAAATTTTTATGAGGCATGGGGAACTTACATTGTGATCCAGTAACACATCAGTGTGGTTTTGTGTTGACTTCTTTTGCTCAAGTGTTGATTTACTCCTGTTGACAGAACACAACAAATTACACGAGTTGGAAATCCATTGTGGAGGTGATATCTTGTGACTGGATCAACATGCAGATTTTCTTGATTAATACAACTGGAAACATCCTGAGACAGACGGTCTGCTTGTCTCCAGGCAAAGATCAAATCTAATTGTCAGAGTTTACCAGCAACAGCTAAAGATCTGACTGATGTGACCTGATTGAGAGATACAAGCTCCTTTCAAACTAAGACTCGTAAAATTGATCTGATTGTGTCGTTTTAATTCAATCAAGCAATAACCCACCAAGAGGCTGCTGGAAACAGTTTCTGCTGATGGAATGGGGTAACTCATACTGCTGTGGCACAGCTGAAAGAGACAATTGTTTCCCAGCCCTGTACAAGATGCTGAAGAACCAAACACCTCTCACCTGTTGAGATCACATTTGTGTTGCTTTCCTCAGAAAGGAGAAGCTTCATCTTAAACTCCATACAGACCAGCACAAGTGTATACTGAGCAGAAGGGATTTGTCCTTTCTTTGGTACACTAAGTGTTCTGCAAGTCTCATAAATAATTTTAAAAGCTACCTACTGTGATAAAATATGCAGCCAGGCTGTGACTGGAATACTGTGAGAAAGTGATGCTGAGGGTTCTGTGCCTTTCAGCACATTTTCATTCTCTCACCTGTCCACCTCCCTTCTAATTCCTGTGAAAAACTTTGAATTTGTTTATTGTGTAACATCCATCAAGGAGTTTACAAGATGCAGATTGTTACCAGCAGGATGGCTGTGTTTGAATTAACATACAAAATACCCTGTGTGCTCACAGAGAGTGATACCTTCATCTTCTCTGAGAGCATTTAAACTTGACCAGCTTACCTGGTTCAGTCATTTCGTTGGTGTTGGGATGGATTTTTGGTTTTGGTTGGGGTGGGTTTTTTGGTTGGGTTTTGGGGGTTTTGGAGGTTTTTTTTTTGTTTATTTAGTTTGGGTTTTTTTGTGGTTTTTGGGGGTGTTTTTTTTTGTGTGGAAAGCTGCAGTATAATGTTATTTTCAGTGTGATTATATTTTGACTTTCTTTCATTTTCCAGCAGTTTCTTGCAGAAAAAAACCCTGAACCCTCAAAGTATAAAAGCTGGCTGTCTCAGACAGAGCATTGTGTCAGATAATATGATCTTTGTAAATATTGGATTTTCTCTGAAAAAATAATAAAGGAATACATGTTATCCTGAGTAAACTCTGAGTGCAGGCTTTCCTAGGTCCATGAACTTGGGGGAAAAGCAATCTGAATTGAATCCACGCTTCATACCTGATTAAAATGTGTAAAAAATAGGTGGATCGAGGCACCCTAAGTGGGTTTATAAGCATAATTCACTCCTAACCCCCAACTATTTCATGTCTAGGTTAGGTTTCTTGGTAAATAGTGCCCTCTGCAGCATCCCTCCAATTTTTGCAAGGTTCTAAGTACAATGCACTCTTTGACTGACCCTTAATGCATCACAGGCAAGGGACACAGTGCCAAAAATATATAATCCCAGGAAACCTGCGTGGCTCTCATGTTGCTTTGCAGTGTATGCTGGAGGTCTAATGTTTCCCAGGCTGCAGTCAGCATCAAGAAAAGGTTTCCTAGACTGGAGAGAGAGACAAGATCTGTAAGGGAGGCAAAAGCCAGACACAAGTAAAGAAAAAACCGGAGTCATTAAAGCTGTTATAACAATATTATTTGGCACACTGCTATATATGATTCTTTCCAGCAGTGATAGCATGCATTTTTATGATGCCTTTCAGCTAAGGGTTATTTTTAATAAAGATTAACTATTTATTCCTGTCAGATTTGTGGAGTATGTGATACACATTATTAACAGCATTTATGGTATAACTGATTTTTTTTCTAATTTATTTTGATTCTATTATAGAATTTTAAAATCTTGGTGTATGCTGTAGTGTGTATCTCTTTAATCCTAAATTTGTTTTAAAGACCTTTCAGTAATGACAGCATTTTCTAGGTCAGACATTTTCTCCTCTGAAATTCTCCCTTGTCTGCTGTACATAATTTGTCTTACATTGTACAGTCTCTTATTCAAAGAGAACTTTTAATCTTTTATGGAGACTCGATAGTCCCTGATTCATACAAGAGTAAGCTCAGCCAGAGAATAAAAACTGGGATGAGATAAATAGGAGCTATACAAACATCTGTAAGGAATGGTTTAGCCTTAAATGGGGCCAGAACATTGACTAGGTGGCCTCATGAGATCATCTTTGTTTCCAGCCCCGTTTTTTATTACTCCATGAAAAACTTTTCTGGATAAGAACTCTTTTCTTTTCTATTGTGTATCTCGGAGGAGGGGAGAGATAAGCACTTAACTTTGTGCTTTGGAGACATTTCATCCAGCTCCCAACCCAACTTCAGAAAACACCCTTTGAAATGCAGCTACACAATAAATATTATGTATTTAATAAATAATCACTGACTATCTCTCTGAATATTAGTAGTTAGAGCTACACAAACCCTTCCTTTTACCTTCCTGGCCAGCAAAGCTGCAATTGCCTTAACCTGGGGGACATTTTCTCTTTGGTTTGATAATTGACTCACTTGCAAGCAGTTCACTAAGTGAGAGATATAAGCTGTTTGATGAAGAAATGACTGTGAGTTATCCACTCCCCTTTAGATGAAGTGTCTATCAGCAATTGACACTGGGGGCAAATTTACATCAGTAAAATATTCTGAAGTCATTGACATTTCAGGGTGTTTGGTCCTGTAAATTCAAGACAAGGTATTTTCGTCTTGAATTTTCAGCAGTGAATATACATTTGTGGAAGAAAAAAAATAAAAAATAAAAGAAACCACTACTTCTGTCATGCCATAAAAATTGAATTTTATAGATGGTGCAGCGTCTCTGCTGCAGCATGTAGTGCCAGCTAAAGGGAGAAAGAGAAATGAAAGAGAATGAGAAAGATGAGCACTGAATGAATCCTTGTATTTCAGATTGTTCCCTCTTTATCCTTGCTCTCTGAATTTAGGCTGGAGCCTGCAAGTAGATAAAGAAATCACATGGAGTCAAACAAATTCTTTTTCATATTATATGTGCCTTTTCCAAATACACTTGTTCTTTTGAGAATTTTTTAATGGATAAAATGTATTTGTTTTCTCTGAGACTTTTTAGGAGCATCTTTATCTATTCAGGTGACTGAGCTGTGTTTTCTCCAACACCACCAGGCTATCATACTCGTGCTGTAGCTGTTGAACAGCATCACAGCTGGTCTGTAGCATCAGGAATGTGGATTTTGAGGTGGTGCTTCAAAATTCAGGGACTCTGCACAGTGCTGGGATCTCCCTTGGTCATGCAACACTCTTTTTAAAATTGTTTGGACCAGCTGTACGAAGCTAGGCAAAAGGTAAGAACTCACAGGATGCAAAGTTACCAGAAATCAAATTTATCCTTGATATTTGCTTTTGGTATTTTTAGAGTCATAGGAGAAAATTTGCTCTTAACCTTTAGTTTTAATCAGTCTTGGCTGTTCTCAAGTAAAGGAGCAAGGAGGAAAAATAATAAAAGAAATGTTAAGCTTCTAGCATATTTGCCATCAGACTTTTTTTTTCCCCTTTTTTTTTCCCCTTCCCTTTTTCCCTTCCTGAGGGATAAACATATTTTATGTAGCCAATGCCTGAGAAGCAGTAGATTCACTGAACCCTCCCAGTTCATACAGGTCTAATTTCTGGAAATACCTTTGCAAGTCTGCATGACCATCACTCCCATATAAGTTCCTTGCTGCCTGTAATTAATGTAAACTAAAGAAATAAACCAGGAAAGCTGATTGATTCACACAAATTTTTCCCAATTAGCCCAAGGAACTCTTTAAAAAGTCTTCTGAGGAATTATGTTATCCTGCTTGCACAAGTATGTTGTTTGTATGCCTGTACAGTCTTGCTTAGACATATTGAAGGGGATTTTAAAAAAAAAATCATATTATATTGGGTTCAATTTGTTGGGAAAAATCAGGGACATGCCCACACAAGGACAAATGTTACTGTAAAATTGACTTGACTGGAAGGGGGAGAGTGAGCAAAGAGATTCAGGTCTGAGGAGGAAGGTCTTACTAAATGTTTTTCAGTGGCATTATTTGATAACAACTTTTTTCCTTCCACACATCTTGTGTTAGCAGCTCTGCCCATTTGTCTGGATGCAGAGGAAATTGGATAAATTCTGGAGTTCTCTCAGTTTATTGTAATAATATGATCATTGTATTAATGCCTTTAATGAGTTCCTACTTAGGCAATATTCACAAATGCTTCATATTTGAAGATTTAATAAAAATGTTCATTTTAAATGTTCAACATTATTCAGGCAGGATTTTATGGAGATAGTATATGGTTTCATCTTTCAATCTCTTCCTGTGGACACATGGGTAATAAAAGTATATGTATTAGAATTTGTATTAAATAAAAGACATATATTTGGCCAAGGAAAGACTCTAAGACCAGACAAGTTCATTTTCAGATTTCAAAGGGACCAATAAAACACCTATTCATCTGCCTTAATATGCCAGTGCTGAGACTTGAATTTACCACTTCTTTGTAAATACTACTTACAACTTAATTTCAGGTGTCCTGAATGGAGTACACATAAAAATTAAGGTTCACAGAACTTGCAGCTTCTTATCCATCCAGCCTTCCAATAGCCTGCATTAAGATCTTTTGAGTCCCAATAATGAGATTGAAAGATGCCTTTTATTTTTTAAACATCATGAGAACAATAATGAGTAAGTGAGTGTGAAAAGCTCTAAGGCTTTTGCAGAGTCCTGTAGATGTGTCTGTAATATTGATGATAATTCTGGCAACAGGCAGGTGTTTTAAGTTCTGCTTTATACCAAAGATGCCTATGAAGTTTGCCTGCTCTTCCAGTGGGTGATGACTCCTTACTTTCTCCTTACATTAAAAGAGATGTGGTAGGAGGACCACAGAGTCCTCTCAGGTTAAAAAGGCAAGGACCCAAGTGTGGAGGACACTTTCTGGAAAAAAATGAATTTAAACCACTTTTCACCCATCAGTTTTAAGACCTATATTTCTCTAGTGGCGACTGGCAACCTCTGCTCCCAAGGTATCAGGGGGAAATAGTTCCACTGCCTCTGCTCTTCCACTTGGAGGAGAGGATTTTTATCACATGATGGGAGATTATCCCAAATATGCCTTGAACTTTCCATGTCAATGAATTTGTTTCTTCCTATTGTTTTTGTGTGGTTACAGACAAATTTTTATCTTCATTTTTTGAAAGACATGAATTGACTCAACCAGCAGTTGCCATTTTAAGTTGGGTAAGGTGGGTAGAAACTGCAATTCTTAGGTAGATGATTAAGAAATTTAAAAAGGGAAGTTCTTTGGAGGGGGAAACAGGAGCAGACACATTGTCATTTCTTAATGACAATGTTTAAGGTTTGGTTTGTTTGGTTGGTTTTGCTAAATAGCCATGTTGGTTTAGAAAGACAATTTTGATTATAAGATCCTTCTCGGATTAGAGCCCACAAACCACTGGCTGAATTTACTAACAACAAAATTAAGTTCTTTCTCTTATGAATCTACAGAAATAGTGCAGAAGGAAGTTTTAGAAGGCAGAAAAGAGCAACTCCTTGTAGCACTCATATATTCAAAAGTACTCCATTTAATCATCTGAAGAGATATTGTAATAGTTGTCTTGCTGTGGTAGGATACTAAACCTGCTTTAAAATGCATCACCACAGTGAGAACATATCACAGAGGAAGGTTTTCATTGACAGTAATGTAATGCTGTATGAAGCTGGTTGCTGAACTTCAAAGAGGCTAGTCTTCATTTAAACATTTCCTTAAATCAAATCACTTCTTCTGATTTAGAATATAAGTTAAAAACGTATTTTAAAAGAGCAAACCTGTAGGCATGAAGCTACAGAACTGATGTTGTGTGAAAGAGACCAGCAGAGATAAAAACACACACACAGAACTGGGGT
The DNA here is from genome assembly GCA_013396655.1 of Campylorhamphus procurvoides. Taxonomy (NCBI): domain Eukaryota; kingdom Metazoa; phylum Chordata; class Aves; order Passeriformes; family Dendrocolaptidae; genus Campylorhamphus; species Campylorhamphus procurvoides. The sequence goes on from WBMV01004475.1 coordinate 90,278, forward strand.
CCTCAGAAGATGGAAAAACAATGCATTTTAAAAGGTGTTATTTTTGTTTCCTCATCTCTTACACTTTTCTTTTTTTTTTAATCTCTCAGCAAACAGTCTAGTAATTGGAGAATAAAACAGATTTGTGTTTCCACAGAGACAGCTCAAAATGTAAATCTTTACAGAGAATGCAAACACCTCTCCTGTCTCTGAATGCCATCCAGTCTTTAATTAATCATATCTGATATATATTAATTATAACTAGTGTGTTATTCTTATTTTTAGACAGCACTGAGCAAAGTAGTCCTAAGTTACTTTTGTGGGAACACAGCTTGGGGAAATTTTTATAAACTTCAATGAACAAAGCCTTGGAGAGAAAGATGTCTTATTGAATTTGAACAACTGGAATGCAGAACTTATGGACCACAAGGACACTTTGAAGAAAACCAAAGATAGAGAAGATACTAACAAAAAGTCATTATATTTCCTCCCTGCCAGAGGAAAAAGACAATAAAAAGGTTAAAAATATGGAGTTATTAATATAAACTGTGAGAAATCAAACACGAATTGTAATTAAGGGGGGGAAAATGTAATTTAGAACCAATGAACATTAATTTATTGTTTGCTAACAGATGAAAAGGTTTTAGTATCATCTTCTGTGTGGAGGCCAGGATTTTGTCAGTCACACACACACCTCCTGGACAAGAATAAACTCCTCCCTCGCTAACACTAAAAACATGGTCTTGGAGGGTTTCCTTTACCCCAGCGACGTCGGAGGGCTTGGTGACAGAAGCAACACCCAGAGACTGTGTCAAGGAAATTGACATTTATCTTCATTTTCTCCGCTAAAAGCCTTGCCGCATCCGAGCACCGGGACAGCGCCTGCGGGACCCTCCGCTTCCAGCATCACTGTCGGGGGGCGGGATGTCGAGGGGTGCCTTTCCACGGCAGCTCTGCGGCTCCTTCCACCCTGCTAGGGCTGCTGCTGGCACTCCGCGGGTGTGTGGCACCTGGGGCCGCCCCGCAGAGCATCCTCTGCCGCGTGCGGTCCCTCCTGCTCGACGGGGCGCGGGATGCTGCGGGGTGCGGCGGGCACGGAGCTGCCCCGGCGGGTCTGCCCGTCCTCCCCGGGGCTCTGTCCGTCCTCCCCGGTGCTCTGTCTGTCCTCCCCGGTGCTCTGTCCATCCTCGCCGGGGCCGTGGGAGCGCCGCAGCCTGCGCACCTCGGTGCTGCACTGCGTGGCGATGATGCGCATCACGCCCTGGACCAGCGGCGCGGTGTGTTCCCGCAGGCGGAGCTGCAGCCGCTGCACCAGCACATCCCTGTCGGGCCCGAAGATGCACAGGGCGAGCAGCACGCTGCTCTCCGCCACCTTCACCTGCCACCACTTGTCGCCGTAGATGCCCCGCAGCCCCCGGTGCAGCCAGAGCCGCACGGGGTCCAGCAGGTGCCACCGGCGGCGGAACAGCTCTGCCCAGAGCTCGGGCAGGATGCCACCCACGGCCTGTGGCCCTGCCGGGGACAGGGTGCCCTGTGAGGAAGGAGCAGGGGATGCCACAGGGTCGGTCCCATCCCGGCTGGCCGGAGCGCTCCCGGCCGCGGGTGATGCTCCGGAGGGGCAGAAGATGCTCCGCGGGCAGTCCTGCTGCTGCTCGAGGAAGCTGATGGTGGAAATGGATGTCCTGCAGAGCGGGCAGGCTCTGTTCCCCCGCAGCCAGCGCAGGATGCAGCCCAGGCAGAACTGGTGGTGGCAGGGCACGGAGTAGGCAGCATCACCCAGGGCATTGCAGCAGATGGGGCAGCTCCACTCCCCTCCCGAGGCCATGGCTGATCATCCTTCCTCCTGCTTCCCAGTTCACAGACAACCCACTGCCCGCTGGAATTATAGCTGTGAGGTCACCACCCGCCTCCCTNTCACCACCCGCCTCCCTGTGATGGCATGACACCCCAGCTGATGTCACCCCCCGCCACAATGGGGTGTCACAATCTCTTGGCACGCCTGCCGGGAAGAGTCTCTCTCAATGCACAGCCACGTAGACACTTCCAGGAATTCTACCTGAAGTTTTTGTGTTGCCCACATTTTTCAGGACACCTAAAAGTGAAAAAAAACACCCCAAAACTAAAGGTCTTGCACAGGAAGAGGTAAAGTCTACCCATTCAGCAACGTGCCTTTCTTGCATTGGCCTGGAAATCCAGGGAAAAACCCCTCTGAGTTACAGGACTGCTGAGTTTATTTTGCATAATTTTACCTGAGTCACATCCAGCCATTTCCACTGTCCCTCAGCCTGGAACTGCACCTACAGGAGATCAGGCAGCAAGTGAAGTCCAGTGTTCAATTCACCACCAAAAAAACCTCCTGGTGTGATGTGTCTTGGTATCGTGACATATCTGAAGAAATGCTGTGACACACATTCCTAATCAGTTTGACTTCTCACATCAATCAGTAAGATCAGTTCTTACTTCTTACGTCAGTTGTGAGCTGCAACTCATCAGGAATTAAGATCTCTCTAATTTCTATAGATTAGAGAAGTTGCATAAAAAACTTCAAGACCTATGAAAACACACATTCAGTGAAAGTTTGGATTTGAGCAATATTTGTTGAAGAGTTCATGCCTTTCGGAAGTTTCAACTCATCCAACTCCAGCAGTTCCTAAGATAACCACATATATAAAATTATATATATATATAAAAATTACATATATAGCAAAGCAGGTCTTTTCCACACTAAATAACTCTATGATTCTATGACAAACATATATAAAATACATATTACCTATATAAATTTATCTTTACCTTCAACATTTGCCTTGTTTACTAGACCTTATCAGCCACACTTTAATATACTTAACACAATAGTTGCTTTTTTTTTTTTCCTGAAGATTTTTATAGAGGTGTAGGTCTAAACTGTGGCAAAGTAACACCAAAGTGCAGACCATCTTAGCATGTTTATAGTTCCCAACTGGAGTTTGATGGAAAAGTGATTGCAATAAGGTTCATTCTGTCTGAATGACTGGTGGAGAGCTGGCAATTATCCTAACACAGAATAGAGTCATGATGGTATTTGTCAGAGTATCAGTACAGTTCTTACTAGAAAATGCAGGCCATCAAGGATAAAATGAGGTTGAAAGATATAACCTGGAAAAAGGAAAATCTTTAAAAAATGAGCATTCTGTGTTTAATGGAAGTAAAACACAACATCACAACTCCATCCAGAGTAGCTGTTCAGACTAAGAACTGCATTTGCCTCACAAATGAGCACAACTTACCTCTCAGGATTAAACTACATTTTGCACTAAAACTCGTCAGTTTAAGAAACAGATTGTCCCACGAGGCATAAAATCTGACATAAGAACAGCAAGACAAATAAATTGGCATAGATTTTACTTTAGCTTGTGCTTTTAAATGCACTTTTAAGGCCTCTAATTTCTGTAATGCTTGGTTGAGAAATTACCCACAGGCCAGTTGTTGTTGGGAGCTATGGGATGCTCATCACAAGAGCAAAGACATAGTTCTGTGGGACTGAGTAATAAAAAACCACACTTAAAATCACTCATGTTTCTGATCAAATCACGTAGTATCATAGCATATAAGTTAGCATATCTATATGAGGAGTGCTATTTAATTTGATATTAAGGATTTGTCTTATGCTACAGGTTCTGGAGTCTGCCCTAATAAAAAATTCCAGTGAAACACATTACAACCTCATCCCTGTGTGCTCTGTTCAATTGTCAGCACATTCAGCGTAATGAAAATGTAACATATGGTCCCTTTCAAAGCAACAGTAAGAAATACCAGGAGCAGGAGACGTGAACATCAGGGTAGGAACCCCCTTTTTCACCATCCTGATTTGGATAACAACAGCTCCCACTCCACACAGGTCTTCATTACACAGCATGGGGATATTTGATGGTAATAAACAGCATGTGTTATGGAATTGCATCATCCAGCACCTTGTGGCTCAAACACACCAGTCCCTTTGTGCTAATTTACTCCATCTATTCATGGTAATTGCTTTCACATGCAGCAATTGATGCCCAGGAGAGGAGGTTTGGCAGAAGTCATTACAGTCAGTGGACATGAGAGTGTTCATAAATGGCTTGATACTCTGACATCATCACCAGTACCTTTGTGCCAGGCTGCCAAAGGCACTGAAATTTTGGTCAGACCCTTAAATAAAGTTGCCTGATTTTCAAAGCACATCAGCTCCTCCAAACTTTTGAAAACCAGGCTTTGGGTTTTTTTTCACACAAATCACAAAACTGTTTGGTTATTTATCAAGATAAAGCACACCAAAATCTATGATGTAACTCCATTCTTCTCTTATCCTCACTTCTTCTGTAAGTAAAAGCCACATTTAGGCAGCGTTTCATGAAAAGGCAGCATTTCATGAAAAGGCAGCATTTCATTTGCTAAAGATACAGGTATAATATTAAAACAAATGGGGATGTTAGTAATGGCAGGTGGGGAGGGAAAGGTCATACTTGAATAGTCATTAACACTTCAAAATTAAACTAAAAAAATTCCCTCTTCATCATGAATTTTTTTAATTCATAAAAAAATAAAAGAGAGAGACTTTTAGAACCAATGTATCCCTCTACTAGTGAACTTCTGTTATTGCATTGCACCACACTAATACTAATCTGACATTTCAAAATTTGATAGGTTTCCACCAATAACTTCACTCACAAAAGCAGTAGAAAGTCTCAAACACTATTAGCAGCAAGTTTGCACTTTTCTCCACCACTTCTGTCTGAATTCTTTCGAGAGAATAAAAGTTTTCCTCTAAGACTTCAATGGGTCTCAATGAGAAGACACTTATTTTAGTTACAGGATCACAAATAGGTGCCCATAATTCTCATGTTTCTTTAGATTTTTTTTCCAAAATAATTATGTCACAAAGTTGATTGTAACTCAAATGATGCACAATTATCTTCTAGGAACACAGACATGAAATAAACCAGTTTTCAGTGACTGAACTACTGCAGTTCAGCAAATCACCCCCCCACCACAGCTCCCCTGAGAGCTCCAGAGGTGAAATAAACCATGAAAGAGGACTCTCAAATACTGTTATTTGACATCCACAGCAATTGTTGTACCACCTTTAAGAGTATTTATCTGAACTGAAGAGGGAGATACAATTCAGTTCCATGTATTTCCCAGGCTGTGAATGCTGCCCATCTGCCTGTGAAATATCTTAGTACTGAGCATAGGAGTGAGTCCAGAGGAGGCACCAAGATGATCAGAGGGATGGAGCAGCTCTGCTGGGAGGAAAGGATGGGAGAGTTGGGATTGTCCAGCCTGGAGAAGAGAAGCTTTGGGGTGACCTCATTGTGGCCTCCAGTGCCTGAAGGGGCTGCAAGAGAGATGGAGAGACCATTGGCAAGGGATGGAGGGACAGGACAAGGGGGAATGCGTTCACACTGCCAGAGAGTGGGGTTAGACTGGATATTGGCAAGAAATGCTTCCCTGTGAGGGTGGGCAGGCCCTGGCACAGGGTGCCCAGAGAAGCTGTGGCTGTCCCTGGATCCCTGGAAATGTCCAAGGCCAGGTTGGATGGAGCTTGGAGACACCTGGGCTGGTGGAAGGTGTCCCTGCCCATAACAGGGGGTGGCACCGGTTGATCCTTAAGGTCCCTTCCAACCCAAACCACTCTCTGATTCTACACTAGAAAAAAATTAAGGGATTTATGATTTGTATTTACTGCATATCGTGATTTGAACCCTTAACAAGGATCATTGCTGTGAACAATTTAAGTCTCTCCATATGATGCCAGTAAGGTCCATGAAGTCAGCCCAGCAAGCATGACAGCCCACAGAAGAGCTTTCATTAGCAGCAATGAGCTTTGAATAATCCTTGTGGTGACTCATCAGACAAAGGCTGGGGGAGGTTCTTTGAACCTTCAGGCACCTTTATGAAAGCAGGTTTTCAAACTGCCCTGGATTTCTTCCAAAGAAGAAGTGCCTTTAAATGTAATTCATTGTGAACTATGCAGACTAACTTCTCACTCCTCTGGCCTCATCAGACACACGTAACATTTTCTGGAGAAGAACAAAGGAATACATAGACCTGGATTAGAAAGTTTCCTTTTATTTATGTGAGACTTGCAACTGGTGTCATATTATTTCAGTAAAGCATTTAGAGACAGAGACGCCAATCACACCTGATACACCTTTTTTGAGTTTTTTTGAGATGTCACCTTCTGAATTCATCCCAGTCACCTGAAATATTAAGAAGGGAGAGGTAACCCAGCAAACACAAAACCTGTGTGGTCAAAGATCAGCTGGCCATCCCCAAAGCCCTGTCTTACCACAAATGGCACCTTTATAGGATGGATATCTACACCCTACAGGTGATATGCATAACCCATAACCACTGGATCATTAGGTCCTTTGCTTCTGGTGCACAGCTGAATGGGGGAAAAATGTTACAACATGAGAAAGGAAAAATAGGTAATTTCTGTAGAGTAGATTGTGAGAAAGTCAGGAAAATTCTGACAAAGACACAAGAGATACCACACTATATAGATCTAACACCATGTGTCTTTATTGGGGTCATTCACACAGGGATTTAATCAGTTTTTATTTCACACATGGGCTGAATCTGGTGAAATACAGAGCCTACAGATACTCTTAAATCTCTGCTTTTTCAATTCTTGTGAAAAGATGTGAAATCCATGGGGTTTTCTCCCCTGTGTGTTAAAAAGCCTGAAATGTCCAGCCCTGAAAAGCTGAAATGTATTTTAAGATAGGAAATATGGAGAGGATTGATACCTGTATTTTGAATCTCTGTATCTTCAAATGGGTTTGTAGGACTTTCCAAATAATTATCTTACCAACTTTCTAACTAAGGAAGCAACCACTCAACTAAATTATTTTGTAAAAATAAATTAATCCTGACAATCACACATATTCATTGCAGGATTGCACTCTTCTCTATAGACTGCAAATATGCCTAATTATTTAACTGAATTAACTGATGTGGCATAACAACTTCAATTCTTATCAGTTGTGTGTTCTCTCCTGTTCCGGAGGTCAAGACTGAGAAAGCTGTTTGAAAAAAATTATATTCTGCAACAATTTTTAGACCAGAAACATTTAAATGTCTTAATTATTCCTTTCTTAATTATGAAAGCTAAAATGAATTTGATAAATGAAAATTATATTTGAAAAAAAAACGCCTGTGTACTAAGTAAAAACTAACTCTTAAGAACTTTCTTTTAAACAAGAAATAACAATTTACTAGGACAACATACTGCAAAACAGCTCTTATTCCACCAGAACAAGAGGTTTGGATGTGAAGTGTGGTTGTCTTTCCATGAGTTTTTGTTTAACTTGCAACTTTCTCCATTGAAATGCTCCTCCTGATCTAACAGGTCCACAACAAACTTCAGAGTCTCCTTCTGGGATAATCCATTGCTCCAGTTGCCCTCATGGAAGTCAAACAGTTTAGTTTGATTAAAGAGGCGTATTGATTTAATTATTATTAATTATTAATCTTTATATATCTCTCTAGAAGGAGATGTAAAGAGACTGAAGTGGCCTACTTTCCAGTTCCTAAATCAGTATGGAGCTACAGTGCTTTCCACGAGTTCTCTTTTCAATATGCTCCACAAAAACATCATGGAATAATTTGACTCCCATGGCAGTTGCCATTTGTCCTTGTTAGAGCCCCCCAGACAGTGATGTTCTCCAATTCTAGAGAAATCACGAGGAAAAGGGACCTGGAAATGTCACAGTTCCAGGGCTGGATTTTCTGAGTGCAGTCCATGCACTGCTTTGAGTTCTGTGTTCACAGCCAAAATCCAGTGAAGCCATAAAGGTGGAACTTACATTTGGAGTCAACAGGAAACTTGGAGCTCAGTTGGTTCAGGGATATGTGGTTTTATGAGCTTTCCTTGCTCACCAAATGTGATTAAAAGACCCCTGTGCTTTCTTGCAAAAAGGCCATTTTATCACAAGGGGAAAAAAACACATTGAACAGGTTCAATTCTCAGATATGATCAAGAGAAAGAATAAAATGCACTCTTTAATAGGAAAGAAACACCTGGTGGTATACGACTACAATCACATCACAGCCTTAAACCTGGACTCTTGAATTTCAGGAGTCTGAAGTAGACTTGTTCCTAAAACTGATTATTGTCCCCCTTTGAGTATCTTGTGCTGAAGTCTCTCAAATTGCCCCTGAAAGAAGGAAGATGTTTTATAGTGCTTTGTTTGGTGCTAAGCAGGCTCCAGAAACAATAATCATTTGCAATTCAAATACTTTAAAAATCAGAGCAATTTGCTCTGCTGTTCTCGTGTTGGACCTAAACCAAATTTCCAACTCATCTTGATGCAGGACCAGAAATCTGCACCACTTCCCTGGTCATCCTGTGATCCTTCCCACCCTAGGCCATGCCAGTAAAATTATATGTGTCTATAAAAAAGGGAATATCATTTAATTTAGAAGTGGATCATACATTGCCTGTGCTTCTTGATTTAAAGAACAAAGTAGGGGGAAAAAACCCAAGCCAGCTGCTCAAGAAATTGTTGCAGACAATTATAAAACTGAATTAGCACGACTACCACAGATTAAATTCTAATGAGAGTGAAGTAGGCAGAGGCATTTGAGAAGTCATGCTTTCAGAAAAGCCAATATATGCAGTGTAAGGAGCAGAAGTGATCTGGCTGGTTAAATATAGCACAAGAATGTAATTAAAATACAAGTAATATTTAGGGTTTTAATTATTTAGGTATAACTGGGGGGAGTTACACAGTTTGGCAGTACATTTTTTTGATAGAGCTGGCATGAGATTAGGAGTAATTATTAATAATGAAATTTATTTCCTAACTTGCAGAAATATTGCAGTCCCTACTGCTTGACCTTATTCCCAGCTCACTGCATCCATTTCTCTTGCTGTATCAAAAAAGCTGAACATAGAACAAACCCTTGTGTAGTGATTTTTTCACCAGTGCACATCAATTTGTTAACACCAGGACACGATGAAGAATCAGGAGAAAATAGAACATAACACTGTGACTGACTGGGATGATGTGGGGAATTTATGACCCCAGAGATGGGGGCAACAGAATGACATTGAAATTATTTAAACCACAGCAATAAATTTGCTGAATTTGGAGCAAGCTTAGTGAGTATAAAAGAATCCTCAGTCAAAAATAAGGAATCAATTCAGTTCACTGTTGGATTCTCAATCTCACAAGAGCTCACTGTGGCATGGACTGCAGTGAAATTCAACTTGTGGTGTCAGGGTAGTCAGTTGTTGTAGATATTGATGTCCAGTGAGTGACTGAAGACTATTAACTTAGTTTTTGCCTCATTAGTCACCCAGAGTCACCACTCCTACTAGAGACATAGACATACTATTTTTATTCTCTCACTCCAGAAGAACACCTGTGAAAGGGAAGATAATAAAATAATTTAATAATGTTATCATCATCATAATAATAATTTAATAATTAAGCATGTCAGTATACCTAATATGGATAATTCATAGGAAAAAATAGAAATAAAAGAACCAGCTGTGTTCATTTGGTCCTTTCCATGTCTCACAACACACTACAATGGGATAGACCATGTCCTCTGAGTTTCACAGGGTATCTCCAGTGAATGAAAACTAGCACCCTTCTTACCACCAAACGTGTAAATAAGCCCAGGAAAACAAAGGAGGCCCTCAGGGTTTGATGTGCTTTGGATTTTTGAAAGGAGTGTTTGTCCAGAGCAGGATGAAGGCTGGACAGACAGTGCAGCTGTGAATTTCCAGGGAGGTTTGATGTGTTGCAGTTGTAGGCTGGAGAGGAGAACAAGGTGGTGCCACAGAGATCAAGATTAAAGGTCCTGGAGCTGTTTAGCTTGGCTGGGATTCACTGCCATCATGAGTGAATACTGAGGTTTATTTTAACAGTTCTAGCTATGCTCTGTTTATGGCTCTGACATTTCACTAGCATTATTTCCTCCCTTCCTTTCAGTGCTACTTCCCATCATCTTTTAACCCATGTCAATTCTCTTTAACAGCTCACAGCACATCTTTTCCATTTATTCTAATTTCCCAAGTGCTACTTTGCCACTTTTTGCCACAGGAGAATCTCTAAGTCAATAGAGTGATCTCACATATGAGGTCAAATTGTAGCAGCCAGTATAAAAATTGTTCAGGCCCAGCTGAGTGAATGAAAACCTTTCTCAGCTCATAAATAAAATACTATGACAGGGTGTGTTTTCTTTCACAGTTTAGTGTGATATACTTTAAAAATCACTTGGGGAAAAATTCAGTACAGGTAGCAGCATCCTGCTGGTGTTCCTTCACTCTGGGGTGGAAAGTTCAGCACTGGTGTCAATTCCCACACTGTTATGTGTTGGCAAAGTCATCAAAATCAATGAAATCCCACCCATAATGGTAAAAAGTGAACTGAATTGCCAAGAAGTCAACTGCTCTCAAAGTATGGATTAACACTCACATCCTCAAATTTTAGACCTGAAAGATGAATAGTTACGGACCAACAGTTTCCATGGCAACAGCTAATTTTGGTGACTAATCACACAAACCAAACAACTGAACAGAAAATCATCAAAGGTACAGTGAAAGTCAATAATTAACCAGGCTCAGAGACAGGGATATGTTCACACAAACTTTTCATTGCATATCTGAGCACAATATTACTTTAAGGATATTTTAGCCGTGAAAATTTTATTAAGAAAAGAACAGTAACATGTTTTCATATCCAATATTACTTTTGTCTGTTCAAGTGAACTTTGGAGAAAAATTGGTTTTTTGTTTTCAAATGGCAAACACCAAGAACCTACTTTATCTAAATTGAAATAATTTCTTGCACAAGGCTATAACCTGTGCACAGGTGATATATTTTGGAACAGTATATAATAGATTTGTTATATAGGCACTGAAGAAAGAAATTAAATTATAGGTAGCTCAATTTTTATAGATTTTTATAGGTGTAGAAAGATGTAAAAAAACTTGAAAAGAAAGTTATTTCTTTTTAAATAAAGTATTAGTTTTGGTTTTTCCCTGCCTGTAATGACATAGTTCCCTACACAAATTATTGGATTTATAGTAATTTTTTCTTAATTCTCATGATGGTACAGCATTAGTGGTGCTAACAATAAAGTAATTGCTGACATTGATTTTATGCACATAGTACTAACAATATAATGAAGAGATATATATCCAGATATATGTCTAATGAACTGACAGACATGTGACTTAGGCACTTCTATCACCATATTCAATAAATGGTGGCAATAACAGACAAGACCTGGGTCATGTCTTGGTGGAAATACGCACATGGTGCAGCTCTTTACCAGTTCAGTCTTCATGTTCTTTTCCCAGAACTTTTCAGATCTGGGGCACATAAAGTAATAAAGTCCATGTGTCCCACAGTAGGCCTATTGAAAAGGGGAATTATTCCTAATATTAACAAAATTCATTTTCCAATAAGCTGGTTGCACTATGTAAGAGTGTTATATAGGTTACAGCTCCACATGGTGTGTTTTAACATGGTTTTGATCACAGCTCCCATCTGTTGATGCTCACCAGACACCAGGGATTTATCAGTAGGGATGCAGAGTTTCAAGCAGCAGGTTTGGATTTGACTAATATCAAATTACTTTTGATAATTATGCGTTTGGGCTTGTTTTATCCCCAGAATTCATCAGTGTGTGGTTCCTTGTCCTATTTGTCTGACAAGGACGGGCTCTCTAGTGATTTCTTTGAGTGGAATGGAGGAATCTGAATTCCAATCTGAATCTTACTGTATTGGTGACTCTCCCTTAGGACAAAACTCAGATCAGAAAAGGGACAGAGTTTGCTGATATACCACCCACCCTCACTGACCCCTTTCAGAATTGTTCTTTTCTAGTGAAATTAGAAAGGTTTGCCTGTAACACTTGTCAGAACCAAGATTTCAAGCGCAGCAGGTCACACCTCAGAGTGCTGTTCTGAGTGCTTTATTAACCCAGTTTCTACAGATCTCTGTCTGGCTCAGAAACTTCAGAGAGCCTCCCCTTCTCCTGCTGTGCAGCTCTGGCAGGGAATCAAATTCCCCCAAACTGCCTCTGAATTATTATTATGAACTATTGCACTTAGTGAATACAATCATTGTAATACAGAGTTATCATCTGCTGCAGTTAATTATCCAGACTGAATTTGCACATCTGTACTGGGTTATATAGCTTGGCTTCAGGCAGATTGGTTGAGAACTGCAGTAGATGGAAAATAGATTTGCTCTAAAGAGATTGTTTTAGATTGGAATTGAAGACTCTCTTGCTCTGTTTTCTTTCTGTCTCTCTCTTTCTTTTTCTTTCTCTCTTTCTTTCTCTCTTTCTTTCTTTCTTTCTTTCTTTCTTTCTTTCTTTCTTTCTTTCTTTCTTTCTTTCTTTCTTTCTTTCTTTCTCTCTTTCTCTCTTTCTTTCTCTCTTTCTTTCTCTCTTTCTTTCTCTCTTTCTTTCTCTCTTTCTTTCTTTCCATGTATAATGCATGACCTATCAGCACACACTGCATGGCTTCTACTGCAGCTTTATTCTGCAGGATACCATTCATAAAACTCAGAATGCACCCTAGGAGAGACAAGGGTAAGGTTTCTTTCAGTTAAAGGATCCGCTTAGAAAACTAGTTTCCCAAAGGCAATTATTAAATTAACTCAGCCTGGATGACCTTTGGACAATGCTGCAAAACTTTCCTTTTCTTAATAAACTTATGCACCAGAAACAAAAGACTTTTCATAATATGAAGGAATCCTACTGGTCCATCTCTTCTTAACCAGAGAAAAAGATAAGCTAATATTTTCCATCAGGTCCTCTAAGGACTTCACCACTATTAACCTGCTTTAAATAGGTGTTATTTGGGTTTGCTGGTGAAAAATCTTTACTAAATAGAAGAGATAGAAAGGGGGAGAAGGAGGACATACAGGATAGTGCAGATTGGCCCAGAACACAAAATAGCCCAAGAAAAAGCAAGATGAGAACACCCAAGATGTAATGACATGAGTTTAATCTTAGGCCTCCATGAAGCCAGAAACTCTCACAACTTACAAAAAGCTGCAGGAATCACCTTTAAAGAAAAATCCTGAGACCAACCCTATTTTCAGCAGCAAAAATGTAAGACTGAATGAGTTTCTGAAAGGCCCAATACATGCATGTAGTTCCCATGGATCAAAGGATAGGACATATTTTAATATAGATTATTTTGTCAGAGAGCTGAGTGCAAGCAGATTTTTAATATTTTATTTTATTTTATATTATTTTATTTTATTTATTAAACCTTTTTTTCTTAATATGGGAAATTTTGTTTTCCCATTTTGCAGTTTTTAAACAGGTTACATCCTGCAGACTGAGAGGTCTTTATATCATCAGCTGTTCCTTCCAAATAAAGCAGATTACTTGTAAAGACATATTTTCATTTCACTGTTTAACACTGGACCATAATTTTGTGACTGTCTGTTGTAACATGTGGCTGGTGGCCTTTATTTCTTTTATTTTTTGGGAACATTATATTCTTGTAAACAGTTTTCAGCTGGCTGTCACCTAAAACAACTGCTTTACCAGCTGGTTAATGGAGTTCTGGTTCAAAGTTCTGTAAGGTCTGAATTTCTGTTCTCCTTGTGTGCTAAAATTTTTGAAGAGGGTTTGATCTGTGATTTGACATGCTCGACATTTCCAAAGTGGGTGATGTTTGAGGCTTGAGCTGCTCAGAGCTTACAGTTTTCATAAAATTTGATGTTTTCCAACCATTGCACTCCAGCCTAAAGTGTTGATGTGTTTTCAGGAGCAAGCACGGGAAGTTAAGTTGATGAGAAACTATGTTTTTGGGAAAGTGGATATGCAGGAAGAAAAACCAGTTTAATTGTGCTCCTGTAGTATTGCTCTTTGAAGTTACTGATAGGTCTAAATTGCAAACACTTCTTAAATTATTTTAAATTCAGATTTTGTCTGCGCTTAAGATTTTTGCAAATTAAAAACATAAGCATCGTGTTCTTCATGCCACTCTTCACTCTGGTTTCACCACCACAAAACAGGGGAAGTTTGTGTGAGTTTTGTTTTGTTATCTTCTATAAGTCTTCATGGTTACTTTTATTTCAAAACTCTTAGTGATGTTTGATGATTTTTGCAGTGGAAAAAGCCGAAAATAAGTTTCCCTTTCCACTGAGCTGTAGTAATTTCTCCCAAGTCAGGAAAGGTCCTTGAAGAGCTCTCTTCTCTTTGCTGAGGACAACTGGAAATCCACAGAACCCTGTCGTGTGGAGTGCCCAGGCAGGAAGAACCTCAGACAACCCTCACCCACAAGTCTGAGGGGAAGTGAGGGGGGAAACAGCATCAAACGGGCCCAGGATTGTTTGCTGACAGGAGTGGCTGGCAGGGTAGAGATGGTGAATTACCACTCTTTCCAGGCTTATCTTTCTGCCTGCACCCTGTCAAACTTCTGCTGAGCTGGACAAAAGTCATGCCCACTGTGTTATCCCTTTGAAGTCTGCAAATGCTGATGCCAAATAGACACAGAGCAGGCTTTGATGTTCACTGTGATTTCTTCCCCAAAATGTGAGCCCAGTGAGTAACAATTATGATATTGCACTTATAGGCACTCCAAAAATGTCTGATATCACCTTTGCTTTGTTGTTATTCACCTTCAGTGAAATTAAATACTAAAACTTTTGTTTGGTTGGTTTTGTTATGGGAAAATGCACAGCTTTCCCATGTTGTTTTTCTCTATTGTGCTCTTTGTTTCTCCCAGTGGATATGTTGAGTTTGGGGAACCATCTTCACAGAGGTAACTGAAGGATCAGGGCTTGTCTTGTAAAATAATTATTGACATAATCTGCTCATTTATTCAATAATTAATTATCAGTGTCAAATACATCAACATACATGAAGGGAGAGAAGAATTCAGCGGGTCAGATGTGATGTCTACTACTTTTATATCAAGGCTTGTTGCAATCTTCTCTGAAACCACATGGCCACATCTTCTGCTAAAATCAGTGTCAAAATTCAGTGTGCATATACATTTTCCATGCACATAAATCAATTAATGCAAGGTAATCAGGTATTAATTCAGCATTCTGACAGAATTACTGTAATTTGTGTGTATGCTGTTATGGTAAATGCATAAGATACCCTGAGTAGCCCACCAGATTAGCACTTAATAATGTAGCAAAGTGACTTAAAATAAACACAGAAAATTGCCTGGTGTCATCTCAGGGCCCAGTTAATGTGCTGCCCTTAGCAGCACCACAAACAATTAGACTTAAAACTTCAGTGCCTCCCCTTAATTACCTCAGTGGTTGGATGGTTGTGTACAATTTTGAATTCATTCAGGTGCCATTTAGACTGGAGGGGAAAGATAAACTTTTATAAATATAAGGAAATCTATGAACTGACTACAAACATGACAATTTAAGCAAGGATTTATGGAAGACCTCTTCTAATGAAGTTTGATCTGAAACAGGTCATAATTGATGCATGTCTCACCAGTACCTTATAAAGGAGACCAATTCTTCACCTCTGCCTTAAAAAAACACTGATTGACAGAAAGCTGTAGGACAGGACCAGAGATGAGAGATTTCAGCTGTGTCCCAGGCACTCCAAAAGCAGGGAGAAGTGAAGTATTGAGGAAACAGTGCTCATCTTTGGGCAGACTCAGCCAGCTGCCAGCTCATCCCAGCCACAGAGTGTGGGGGTCCCACCTTGTAAGGCACAGAGTGTAATGAAGACTGGCATGAAAACACAGTGGGAGTGGTGCTGAAACAGAAAAGCACATTGTAAGGGGGAAAAAGTAATGGAAATGGGCATGAAATCCTGATACACTGAGGTGTCTGCAGGAGGAAAGGTACTCTAAGGTCATTATCTGAATGCAGGGGCATTGAAAGGGCTCCTGTCAATTGGTTTGTATAAATGGTTTCCTTCTAGCAAGCAGCTAAATTATAAATATTCCTGATGTTATAAAGCTGTTTGAAAGAAGCAAAACCAAAATTATGCAGTTATGTGCCCTTCTCAACTAGTACCTGAATTATTAAAAGAAAAATGACACAAACAAATTGTCTGAGCAGAGATTAAGGACTTGAAATTTACTTACTGTAGAAAAAGGGCACATCCATGTAAGATACATGATCACAGGCTATAAATACTTCCAAGTTAATAGTGAAAAATGGAATTATTTACCAGCTGTGTTAACTGGCAACCCCTGCAGCTTGAAATGAGGAAAAAACCTAATATTAAAGATTTATTATAAGCCTGAGAACCGTGTTTCTGTCTGAAAACTCAGCCATTACTATTGACAGCTGTCTCCCTTTCTGAAATTATATTTATTTGGATTTATTTTTTGGAATTTGGATGCAGCACAGGCTGTCGGACTCTTGCAGAGCAGGGTGTAAAAGCATATTAGAAAACATGCAAGGTGAATCAAAATAATCAGAAAGGCAAGGAGGAAAAACAAAGGTCACCATACTGAAACAGCACTACTGCTTTTTTTAACGGGGGTTTTGACTTAATAATACTCTTTCCTTTATTTGCCTTTATTTTCCTGTAATAATTTAATTTAGACTCATCATAACCTTTTAGCATTCACATTAAGTCAATGAAGATTATTTTTATTGTTGTTATTGATGTTGTTGTTATTATTAATATTAATATGCTCTTTATGTCTGTGGTGTGTTCTCTTTTTACCCATAACAATTCTTATGAACGCCAAGAGCAGGGTAAAACAGACATTCACTTATTTTAATTATTTTAACATCAGGACATGCAATAAATAAGTTCTACAAGAAGACGGAGTTATTAAATTAGTCCCAAATAATCACAGAATATTCTGACTTATAAGGGACCATCTGGGATCACCAGAGAGATGATTCTTGGAGATTCTTGGAGAGCCCCAAGAATCCCACCCTGTGCACCATTCCAATGGATTATCAGGGATCAGGGGGAAACAGCAGCAAATGAGACAAGGATATATTCAACCTCTCACCTGGACAGTGTCATAAAATGCACAGGGGGACCCTCAGCCAGGATACACGAGCTGGGATAAATCAGCTTTCCCTGGAGCTGTGACAGGATACACCAATTGGGGAGCTTGGTCTTGTAGGATGAACGTGAGGCCACTGCTCCCAGATCCTGCGCCAAATTCCTGAGTCCTGGAATTTCCCAAGAGTTCCAACACATTTCTATATGAAACCCACACTTGTTAGCAATCCCTACACATCTGAGGGGGGCAGGAATTTTGGGCAGGTGTAACCAGAGCTGGTTGTAGATGTGCTCATTCAATGAGCACACTCTGCTCTGCTACCTGCTCCTCTAATTCAATTTCCTCAGCCACAGCCTGCTCATTCCAGGTACAGAGAACACATTTGTTTCAGCATGAGAAAGCAGCCACTTCTAAATCAAGAGCTGCTGATATTGAAGCAGATTCCACAGTGCCTTTTGGGGAGCACGTAGCAGAACAATCCAATACCTCAAGCCCTTGACCACAGGGATGCTTTCTGCCCCTCTGAGGTCCAAGCACCAGCTCCTGCTCCCAGGATCATCTGCAAGTGGGAGAACAGAACTTAAATAGGATTTATGCCCTGTCAGGAATGGGTTTTAACAACAGGTTTCCACTGTGTGCCTGTCAGCAGCTGCTGCTGCATTATTTTGGTGTGGTGCACGTGTCTGGGGTGTCTGGCTTCCAAAAGCCCTGTCAGATGAAATGCACATGAGCATCCTCCATCTGCCCCACAGACAGAAGAATTTCAGCGTGCTCAGGATGGGCTGGACTTGCTGAGCAGCCAGTCCGAGGCACAATAGCCAGTTTTTAACATGCTGAATAAAAGGTGTCAGGATTTGTGCAGATTCCAGCCTCAGCCCTACAAACCACCTTCCACATCCATTCCCTTGGGTGGAGCAACGCCTGATGTGTTGATCCTGGAGGGATTCAGACAGAGAACTGCTCAGTGATGTACTGGGAGAAATTCACCCAGGTACATCTAGAAACAAAGCATTATATGTTTAAAGGTCTGCAGGAACCAGGCAGACAGAGATCTTTGTTGGATTTAGGTCTGTTTAAAAAATAACTGGAAGTTCTGAGGATCTCAATTTTTGCACAAAAATCCCACCTACATCTCAGATTAAATATTTAAACTGCTGTGGATGGTGTTGGACACTGTTTTGGTGATTTAGCCTAACCTGTCTGAGTGGGCTGTAAAAGCCCTCAGTAAAATGGTCAGTCCTTGTGACTGGGTATGCATTCCCTGTTTTCCCTAATGAAGTTACAGATCTGTTCTGTTGTTGTAGTTGACAACATCACTTCTGTATTAGCACTAAATTATGCTGCTCACAACACAGCCACCCTGCCTTTCATACATCCCATGACAGAACCACTCGTAGCATTTTTATTTCATTTTCACAAGCTGGTTTTATCTGAAAAACAGTAATAAAGACACAGAGCCAAACATAAAATAGTTCATCAGTTCACATCCTCCCTTTTGTGGGTTCTTTGGACCAAAACCTGTTGCCTGTTGGTGCTGTATTGATCTCACAGTGACTAATGCCCAGCATCCTGCTGCATGATGCTCCCTGTCACACTCAGACAGCTTCATCTTTGCCTGTCTGAATTCCTCATGACCCCTCTGTTTTTCCTCAGCTCCTTTAGACAAGCAGTTCACACAGTGGGAAATGAGTGGGTAGAAAAAAGCACTCAAATGAAAGTTGGACCTGGGTGAGGATCTCCAGTGGATTGGGAAGGACTCCTCCTCGCACAGCCCTGCTTGAGTTTCATTCCTGTGGAGAAAAGTGTTTCATCTTTAGCAGATGATGGCAACATTCCTATTAGATTTGACAGCCAAGGGAGAAAACAGACACTGACTTTCCAGACACTTTTATCTATATGTGAGGTTAATTTCCCTATCCCAGTGAAAAGCTGAAGCTGCCATAGGAAAGCAAATGAGTGTTGGGTCACAGAATCAGCATTACAACAGCTTCAGAGTCCAGGTTTTGATTTCTGAGGGGAACAGGAAGAATTTAGGGTGAGTTATAAGATATACAGAAATCAGAAATTAAGTGAACTCAGGGAACACTTATTGAATGAGATCTAGAGCTGAAAGGAGACCTTACACAGTTAGTTGCATCTAAATTCAATGCAGTCCAGAGGTTCCTTTTGTCAATAACTAACAAACCTCATAACTGCCTGTAAGAACACGATGCTTTCATTCTGAGTAGCACCATTTCCCACAGCCAGGGTGAGACTTCCACGTGTGCTCTGACACTTTCTAATCTGAGGATGTGAGTATCTACTATCCAAGGTTATTGATATGTGAGCTGGCAGGCCACCCAACCCTGGACATGCAGATCCAAACCCCAGCCTGATGGAGATGCCCATGTCATGCTCTCTTGGTTGCTCTCTCCCTTGCCTGAGGGGTCCTGCATTCCTGACTTAGCAGTGGCCAAAATTCACAAGGAGTGTAAGCCATGCACCAGTCTTCCTGGAGCTTGGTGATTAAGGCTGTGTCTTGAGAAGGAGACTTTCACTGCCCCCCAGGAAATAAAGCCCCTAACCAGCATCCCTCAATTCCAAATGCCCTAAACAACAGCAGTGGTTTGGGAGCACTCCAGAACCACCACACCCATGACCCATAGTTATTCTACAAAGGGTAGCCCAGTGCATTTAGACACAGGTCTCTTTTCTGTCTTCTGGTCAGGAAACCGGAGGTTTTCAGGAGCTGAGGTACCTTCCTTGGTGCTTTCTGACATCTGTCCCCAGGCAGTTCCCACCTGAACACATCAGCATGGACCATCACTCAGTCATTAGCAACATTCACCCTGGATCACCCTTCAGACTGCCTAAGGTTTCTCATTCAGTTCATCTTCATGCCCAACTCTTTCATGGAGTTGCCCAGTTTGATTTTTTCAGGTACTGCAGAACCTGCATGAAGGTGCTTGGTGTGCCACTGAAATGCTTTGGGTCCTCTGAAAATTGGTCTGGGAACTTTCAGTGCGCAGCATAACACAGCCTAAAAAGATTGATCCTTGTCCTTTTGCCTACAGGCATTGTCTGCAACTGGAGTGATTTCTTTTTCTGTCAGCTCTGTCCTTTATTTTCAGCATGCTCTTTCTCTCCCTTGTAAACCGTGTTGCCATTTTGGCCTTATCTTTGGCTAGAGGATAAGAAAATTCTTGTGTCTGATGTAGATCAGCCAGCAGGGAATGCTTACAGCATCATCCAGCCAGCCTCTACTTTACCTCCCAAGAAAGAAAACAAGCAATTCTCCAAGCCAGCTTCCCACAGCCTGCAGGGCCTGGGGTTTACAGCCTGTTTGAACTCTCCCAGATGGTAACACACCAAACTGCAGCAGCACCACACTCAGTGACTTCTCCAAAGGCACTTCCTCAATCTGATTTATTTGTTCTCTCAACTTCAGCAAGGTTTTCTGTTGTGTCTCCCTCTCTGGTGCTTTCCAGCCTGTCTCAAAGGCTGGACAAGTTATGCCACATGCCATGTTCTTGTCCATCTATCAAAACACATAAAATCTAAGGGGGAGGGGGAAAATAGGGCCAAAATTTGGCATTTTGTGTTGATTAGTAATTAATAAATTTTCAAAATTTAGCCACATCCAGCATGTGCAGAAAGCATACCTGGGGAATGCTCTGTGCTGCTCTGTGAATAGCAAATTGACTGTCTACAGGTAAAGGAATATATCTGTAAACCTGGGAATGTGACATTGCAGTCCCTGCTTTTGTGGGTTTTATTTAATTGTGATGTATGCAGCAGTCACAACAGCTTTGGCACAAAATCATTTGTGTCTTAATTAAACGAAACATGCTCTTCAGAAATAATACAGCTATAGAGGTTGGGAAACATTTCAGACACCCTTCTGGCTCCTGGGCTCAGCCTGGCACTAAAACCAAAGGAGACAGTGTGTGTTTGTGTGCATTTACATAAAAATAAATTATCATACAGCCCTTTCCTGCACAGTCCCTGATAATTCCATCAGGTTTAATGTATTAGCAAAGAAAATGAGGAAGTGACTATCAAAGGGTGAAGGGATAAATGGCAGTGCTTTCAGCTCAGCAAGGGATCAGGAAGCCACATCATCTGCACAGTTTAGTTTTGCTTTGACAGTCTCCTGGGAAGCTCTTGAAGACACTGTGAGGTTGGTACCAGCCTTATCACAAGGGACCAGAACAATAGTTTGGAAGAACAAGAGCAAGGCCAGAATATATTTATGGAGGAAGAAAATGAACAGAAAGGAAGCAAAAAGCTAAAAAGCTCTCAAATAGGGTTTTTTAACCAAAAAAGAGGAAAAAGGACACGCAGCCCCCCTGCATTACCTCATTGTGGTACACAATTTGACACAGAAGGCAGGACTCCATGTATTATGTGTCACTGAATTCAAATATGTTCTCTTATCTGATAATGGAATCATGCACACAATGGCATAAGGGGGGAGAGAAATACAGAACAGAAATTTTGCAGATGCATCATGCTAGATTTGCAGTCATTACAGATTGTTAGGAGAGTTTCTGAAGCTGGTTCACCATTCTTTGTGTCTGTGTTAGAAGCTGGTGTGGGTGTGTGTGTGCAAAAATGAGAGCTAGTTAATTTACCTATTTCCTATGCCAGTCTACAAGAGCCCTTCTCCTTTTCTCTGTTTCACTTCATCTGGTATTATATGTCGAATTTAGATGCCCCTGTCTCTGAAAATCCACCTGTAGGTACCAAAAATCATGAAATTGAAGGACCCTTTCAAATCTAATTGTGACTTCTAAACACCTCAACTTGTTCATCCATCTCAGAATTAAATCTCACTCATTCCTCTGTAAAACAGCCATAAAAGGATAAAAATTTCAGGGCAGGGATTCAGAGAGAGACATAAATTTGGTTTCTGTCATCAAGTATGAAACAGGCCTGGTAACAAAACCCAAAGCTTGAGTATCACCATCTGGATCACTCAGCTGCTGAAGAACTCACTGTACCAAAAATCTACCTCTTGCCCCAAAATTCCTACCATTACTTGTGTTTCTGCAATTTTCCAACACAGTTCTTACACAGTTTCTAGGTATTAATTGCAGCATTGCATGTCATCTCTCAGATATTTTTAAAGCCTTTTTTTTTTAGCATTGTAACACATTTTGTTTGGGGCTTTTTTTTTCTTGCCATATGATCTGCCTAAAGCTATTTCTTATTTATTTCTAAAGATAAACTCTGTACAGAAGTCATTTTCTCTGCCAAAACACTCATTGCAAGTCAATTGCACTTTTGCATGGGAAAAAGCTGTGGGGGATTGTCCCCACGAACTTTGAATGTCTTTGAAATGAGTTCTTTTTTGACTGAGAACAGTTCATACCGCCTATAAATACAGCTGCTATCCTGTCTGATTAAAAGCTGTACTTCTTAAATTAAAGTGCTTCAGCAGGCAGGCTGTATAACATTTTAGTTTCTGTGTTTCTGTGCATATCCTCCACTCTGTAAATCTCACTTCTCTTTTCCCTTCTTCAGTAATGTGACAAGGCATTTGTTCAGCATTTAAGCTGCATGTCTAGTGGGAAATATTGGGATTTCCCACTTGGACCAAGCCCAAGACAATCTAGTCTGGTATTCTGTCTCCAGAAGTGACCTTTTTCATGTAAATGGGAACAATCTGCTAACCACACTAGAATTCCTCCTGCCCTCTAAGAGACATTGGCTCAAACACTGACAAAATACAGAGTATGCCTTCCAATAAATGAAAACTTTGGTAAATACTCTCCATTCTATGAAGTAATTCTGTCAACCTCTGATGTTTTGTCACAGGCTCCTGTGTGAAAAATTGTTCTTAATTTCTTTATTTTCACATTAGGTGTCCCCATCGTTCTTGTGTTTTAGGACAGCAGAAGTTCCTGATCTACCATCTCCAATCCATGTGTTATTGTCTATATTATTATCTACTATTATAACCTGTTATTTTTATCTATTTTATTGTTATTTACATCTATACCTGCCTCTATAGCTGTCACCATATCTACCTGTGACACCCATTTTGTGATGTTCTAAGGTAATTTACTGTGACCACATTTACCCAAAGTAAACAAATGGACACCCAAATAGCTAACCAAGCCCCAGGATCTTTCATTACAGTTTTCCATGTGTCAAATAAAGGTACTAATTAATTGGTCAATATGTTAGGCTAATAGCCTACCTGGGTCTGCAGAAAAATTTTATCAGCAAATGTGCAAAACAGCATCAGACACAAAAAAAAACAATCTCTTGACATATGAAGCTAATTTGAATGCCCCAAATATTAGTAAAGATTAATTTAACATATTGGTAGGCTTGTCTTTTTTGGATTGTTTGTTTTGTATTTGTTTTTGTCTTGTTTGATTTGGGGTTTTGACCAATGTTTAGAATTTACTTGCTTCAGTAAATGTTTCTGTTTCTTTAGTTCACTGCCTTAGTAGGGTGCCTGGGAAATGGTTTTTATAAACACAATCACACTTTGTGCAGCTTCTTTTCTTAGCATATATAGAGAGAGACTTTGGGGTGATTTCATTTCACAGCTAAAACTAAGTTAAATTCTAAAATGTCACACAGCAACTCTCCTCTGTTCAGTGTGCAGAGATTCTTTCCAAGGACCACCTAAATATTCTACAGTATTTCCAGAAACTCAACAGACTATACAACTGTGTTAAACATAATGAATTGCAATGAAAATAGAGCATCTCTCTGCATTTTATAAATATTTAGTACTTTATGTGCCAGTGTAAACTGGGCATACAAAGCTTGAAAAGGTGTTTTGGGGGGGGGTTTTGTCATAAGGTGTCAACCACAGGGATGTCATTTTGCATCTTTAACTTAATGAGAAGGGGGAAAAAAACCCAAAGAAGTATTTTTGGCTTAGGAAGAGGGTGAGTTGTCTGCAGCTGAATAGCACCAGTGTCATAGGTTATACTTTAATTACAATGCCTCGACAGCAGAAGAACTTAACTGCAAATGGATAGAGAAACTGGCAAAGCATGAGAAAAGTGTGTGCCAGAGTGTTGAAGCACCTGGTTACAGATTTCATTTTACTGCAGGATCTTGCCATTTTAATCAGATTTTTGCTTTATTTTTTTTCTGCAAAAGCTCAAAAATCAGCTTTTGATACTTCCAGAGCATTCTTACTTTCAAATTTTGCTTTATAGGTGTGTGTATGTGTTCCCTAAGGATATCCATGAAGCAGTCCTCCTAATGACCCCACGGGAATTTTGGTAAGATAGTCCACCTTCAGCAGATTAACAAATTCATTAGAGATTAATAATAACATTATTACGAAGAATGTTCATAGCTTGGTTTGGACAGAGATGTACAAAAGTAGATATTTATCTATGGTCCTTTCCCTTTCCCTTTCCCTTTCCCTTTCCCTTTCCCTTTCCCCTTCCCTACCTATGGCTAATCATAAAGGACCATCAGTATTTTAAGGCTTTACTGAATTCCTTGTCATTGCTCAGAAACTCAGAAAAACTTGAAGGGAAACAATTCTTAGTTTAAAAATGTATAGTTTAAATTCAGTTCAGCATCAACCTGATGTGATAAAAAGATCACAGAAACCTGCATCAAGATGTTCCAGCAGCCAGGCAGGGGAGAAATAAACCCACCACTGAGGAAATGTCTCTGAAATTGAAAGATGTTTTAATAACACTGATTTTTTCTTTTTTTTTTTTTTTGCATTCTGCAACATGCAAAATAAGTGTTGTTTCTAAATGTATTGCATATTCATACAGCTGTATTGAGGTGCTCTGGACAGAAAAAAAACCCCAAAAAACAACCACAGACCAGTTCAGGGAAACGTGTAACACTGACACAAACACCAGAATAAAGGTGGGGTCATGTAACCCACCTCCTCTTCCGAATTATTTTGCTATCTTTTCTGCCAGAGCTGTCTCTCACCAACCAGGAAAATTCCAGGGAAGAGCATTTAGCAGCATCCCTGTGCAATTTAACTCATCCCAGAGCTCCACAGTGTTTATCCTCAAGGCACATCTCATCTGCCACAGTTACACCATGTTTTCTGTCCTATCTGTCATGGAAAGAAAGAACAACAGTCCTCACAATAATACAAAAAAACAGCACAACAGTTTTCTTTCCTTTTCTCATGTTTATATCAGGTGTGGTTCCACCTTGGGGTTCTCTCATGGTGTGATCTTGAGCTTCCCATACCCAGCTGGTACTGACATCTGTATTCCCAATATCCTGGATCACAATCTCCTTCAATACCCTGCTATCCTGAGTTCTTCTGGAACTCCTGGACCTCTGATATTCACCTGGAATGATGCTGAGGGCTTTGCCTCATACAGCACTTCCTCAGAGACCCCAGATTCCTGCAGTTCTGCAGTTCTCACTCTTTCCCTTTTCTTCTGATAATCAATAATTTATTATTAATGTTCTTTTGGGCATCTTGGCAGGAATAATTACATAGTGTTATGTGGCTCCAGAAGAGGAAAAGAAGTGTTCAGTGTGGGAAGAGAGGGATTTTCCTCACTGTAGGGAATATTTTGCTCCTCATGTAGACCTCCCTGTTCAAATATCTTATTTTCTACATTTACTCTCAGGAAATTGCAGCTTTTCACAGTATGGGAGAAGCTGGTAAGGGGGTTATGGTGGTGTTTTTTAGTTTGTCTTTTTTATTTAATAGTGATTTCTTTAAAATAGAGGCTGGGAAAGGGTTTGAATACACAGACATTGGTGGGAAGGTACTCCTGTGCCTATAAACTTCATTAACATGCCAGTGAATTTAAAGGGTGAATTTGACAGGGTAAAACAACAGATGCCCTCTGAGACACGATTCTGTCTGTCTGTGCTGCTGGGCAGAATGTTTCCTCCTACAGGACCAGGACACCAAGAAAATGCAAAAATAAGATATTTTTTAAAAAGGGGGAGGGAGTGGGCAGGAAGAAAGACAAGGAGACAAGAACACAATATCCCTTTTGCAATTATTGACTGTCATTCCATGATCGTAAATTCAGGTTCAATACTCTGTGCTATTTTAGCTATGTTTTGTTACTCATTTCCCAATACAACTGGCTACAGCCACAAAACCAGCATCAGGTTATCCAGCTCCTCCTCCTGGAAGCGCAGGAAGATTATTTTCTCCTTCTGAGCATTCAGTCATCCATTGCTCCAAATGGTTCCAGCGAAATTCATCACATATAACAAGTTACCCACTCTTCTGTAAGAGAGAAAGAGTGAGAAAGCAGCCACCACCATCCCTCGGGGAGCAGGGATGCTGCCAGGGGATGTCCCTGCTGTGATGGGGAAGGTTCCCCCGGCTCAAAACAGCTTTTAGCACTAGTTCTGCAAACACCTGTGACGCCTTCAGAGGGTTTTAACCCCCTCAAGTTAAACCCTGTGCTTCAGGGAACTATTCTTAACCAACAGCCTAGCTGTGTCTGGTCACAGACACTTTAAGAAATTAATTTTCTTCCTTAGGGCACAGTGGCATCTAGTGGTTCTACATGGAGTGGATGAGGAAGATAAAAAGTATATAAAAAAGTAGGGGTTTCCATCTTTTTTTTTCTTTTTTGTTTAAATTTATTTTTACAAACAATTCTTGCAGCTGCATGGGTTTGTGAATATATCTATAATGCATTCAAATGCTTCCTTCAATAGAGATATGAGCAAGAGCTGCAGGAAAGGAAAGCAATTTGAGCACTTATGCTGTTCAGTGGCTTTATTTCAACCCAATTAAAATAATGTACTTTTAAGTTGACTGGAATGGGGACTATTACATTTACACAGATAACTGAATTTGAGGTTTGGCCAATACTAACAATTGGAATGATTGGAAGTTTGGAGTAGTTACACATTTGAGAAATTTGGCATTTAAATTATATGTATTTGTTATGAGATCTTCAACTTGTTCAAATTTCACACACTGAAAACCTTCCTATTCTTTTCCCAGGGATTTTTGCCACCATGTGATGATGGTGAGTGATAAAGATCATTTACACTACTGGAGCCAACAAAAAGAGAGTGAACCGAGCAAGTGTTTTGAGATTATCACTGCAGAGACATTTAGTTGGAGAAATGGTCTGTAACTAACTAAATCTAACCCTCTCAGAAGGAATTATACTCCAAAGTTATCTATTTTGCCTTAAGGAGATGATACAATACGTCTTTACACAGTTGCTTTCACACAGCTCACACTGGAGTCCAACTCAGCCTAAAAGCAAAATATTTCAATTCCATTTTGAGGTCAGTGGTTGGTCTGTTTGATAATTAGAATCCTGTTTATTTCCATTATTACGGTGAAGACCTAGGCCATGTCCATGGGCATCTTTCTGGTTCTGGTATTTTGCTTCTTCTGACAGTTTTCCATGGCAGAAAAAATAAAAACGACTGAGATAATGAGACTGGCACTGCAACACCTGGTGGCTTTAGAATGAATGTCATTGGGAAGCAATTGGGTGAAATTCACATTGGCATTATTGTGAGTTAAGTGAGCACAGCCATGGGAGAAAACACCTCTGTTTGTAAAGGAAGGGAGGTTCTATGGTTTATCACTTAAAAAAAATAATGAGGAAATCACAAGAAACCAATAACAAGTGTTTTTTCACTTGCTGTATTTTGACTTTAAATGTTAGGCTAATAGTGCAGGGGGCAAAGGAAAACCCTTATTGTAGGAAATACAATAAAAATAAAGCATTCTTGCTTCAGGGCCTGCCTTGCAGAGATCTGCGATGACTTTTGCCATCACATTTTTTAAAAAATCCACTAAAACCAGCTATGAGAGTTAGAATAAGGACCTGACAGAGAACTGAATGTTATAGGATATAAATGCACTTCCTGAGTCAAAAGAGAAGATGAAAAATAATTTTTTCTTACAGTGATGAGGGAAAAATCACTGTACTTTGAACGTTCTTTCTCAAAACTCCATAGATCTTTATTTTGAGTGCAATGATTGTTGGCAAACACCAATGTTCATAACAAATATTGCTGGATACGTGCAATTAAAGACAGAGACACAAAATGTTGCCCTTGCTTCTTGCCAGAAATTCAAGTTCTCCATCAGTGAAAGGGATGAGGAGGCACACGGTGTGCTGGGTGAAGAACTGGATGAAGGGCAATAAACCACCCTCATCTTCAACTAGAATGTTCCCTTTTTAAGGTTCACTAAAAAAAAATAAAAGGCAATTGAAAGGAGTGTATGTGGGCCTGGATATTTTCAGTTAAAAACAAAAAAAAAAGTTTTAAAGTAAATTAGATAGAGAGAAATAAAATCAGTAAAACACACTTCAGCAGAGTGATTTTGGAGAAAAATAGAAAGATGTTAACCAAGATTATTATAGGTTACACATAGCACTTTATTCTGACAGCCTATATTTGAGCAAGAAACTGGGATTCATCTGAAAATAAAATACATATTATTATACACTATTCCTATCAGGGTATGGATATGAGTGAAAAACTCAAGAAATCAGCCTTTAAATCCACTGAAAAAACTTCCATGAAAGTAGTTTTCAGATCCAAACAAGACAACAGAATGCCAGTCTGCAAACTTCATTCTTGAGACCTCTGCAAAGGATCTGACACTGCAAAGCCATGCCCAGCACCATGCAGGGAGAGCAAGGACCAAGCAGGTGACAGTGTGTCAGCATTTGGTAAATTTTATGAATAGATAAAAATACAGTGCACAGCTGAGAAATCACATTTGGCAACAGATTTTGATAAAGAATTACATGGTAAATGAAATAAAAGAAAAAAACTCTTTCCACTTTTGTCATTATGAGTCTGAGCATTTTAGAGTTTCCCAAGCTTTAATTAGGTTGCTTCAAGCTCACAGAAAAAAACCCACATTTCTAATTTTGCAGCCTACTGATGTGGGTAAGCCACGCAAACACCTAATTAACACAAACTAAGCTCTCCAACCTCATCATCATGTCTAGCTGAAAATAAGTGAAAAATGGTGTGCAACAATGAGAAACACGAAAATGGGATTAAATGAGGGTAAGGGCAAAGAGATTTTTTGATATCTATGGGGCCATACACTGGAAAGACATCTTGCCCTCCTGGAGGAAACCTCTCTGTGTTCACACCAAGCTCCACCTGAGCTTTTGAGCCTTGCTCATTTCTGCTCTCCTGGTGTCTGTGACACCTGACAGCAGCTCCAGGACTGCAGCCATCAAATCAGTGTTCATGACTGGGTGAGAACGTGGTAGAATCAAGAAGTCTATGCCACAGCCAAGAAGAAGACATTTAATTCTAATATCTAAGGGGGTTCTTTGCAAGAAAGTTTCCTCAATCCTTCATTTTTCTATTATATATGTACATATACATGTATAAAAATATATATATATACCCTAAGTCTGTAATATACAAATCCTTCATACATATTTATCTTTCCTGGGCTGAGAGGCTGAGCTGACATTCAGGGAGATAAAAATCTTGCTTTGGAAAGACTAAATCATGGAACCACAGGATGGTTTGGGTTGGAAAGGACCTTAAAGCCCATCCAGTCCCACCCCCACCACCTTCCACCAGCCCAGGTTTCTCCAAGCCCTGTCCAACTTGGCCTTGGACACTTCTAGGGATGGAATATACCTTCACTTATTAGCTGGACTGTATTGCAACTCCTGTTCTCCTAATCATCTAGAGACATCAAAGGTTTGAAGAGTTTTACACCTTCTGCTTGGCTTTTCTTCCCATGCAGATTGTGCCTATTGTGTGTCCAG
This sequence comes from Campylorhamphus procurvoides, assembly GCA_013396655.1. Taxonomy (NCBI): domain Eukaryota; kingdom Metazoa; phylum Chordata; class Aves; order Passeriformes; family Dendrocolaptidae; genus Campylorhamphus; species Campylorhamphus procurvoides. The sequence goes on from WBMV01004475.1 coordinate 119,906, forward strand.
GTATTCTCACAAAGATGGGCTGAACAACAACCGGAATGACTTGGGTGATGACTCCTTTCTTTATCACCTTCATAGTAATAAATCTGGATCTGGTAGCCTCAAAGCCATGGGAATAAAGATCATTCAAAGATACTGGAGAATGTGCTTCAGTAAGCTTTGCTCTTCGCATTTTTATCTTCCTCCTGTTAAGATTTGTTCAAGGCTGCTCTTTGTCAATAGGCAAACATGTGTGTTCTGAGCAAACTCAGATCAAAGGAGGTCCAAACATATTTCTAGAGAGATTAATTAAAAAAATAAAAAAAAAACACAACAAATGGAGAAAACAGAAAAAGAAAACAAAAACCCCTAAATATTCTGATTGTATCATGTGTCTTCCAATAGCCTGAAAAATCTTGAGCCTTCCTACACTGCTTTGTTGGTCTTTAACCTTCACACAGAACTGGGAACCAAAAAACATCCAGTTGATTAGTTAGAGAAAGTTCTATGAACATGTGGCTAAACCACTTGCACTTGGGAAGATGTTTCCTCCCAGGAGCAGCAGGGAAACCCTGCCTTCCCAAATCTGAACTAAACAACTTTTAAGATGAAGGAAGGAAACAAGCAAAAAGCAGAAATGGATTGTGTGCTCATGAGGTTTTCAACATGGTAGGAGAAAAAACTCAAGTTGTAAAATACTCCAGACTTTACAACACCACTGCTAGCTGAAGGCCTGTGCTGTTCTAATAATAAATTCTGTGCTCTATTAATGACACCATTCTCTTAAGAGAAGCAAAGCTCTAATTGTCACCATGATTTCACACTGTCACCATTGTTCCAGGAATCCCCAAAAGCAGCCATCTGTCCCCTCAGTTTTGGGTGACACTCACATATGGCACAACATTCAGCAGAACATTTTAAATAACAGTGCATGGATAATTTGGAATTCCTTGCTTCAGAAGGTGAATAATTTCATGAGACACTTAAGCTCCTGTGTAAATCATTGCTTTCAAGGGCTTTCCTAAACAAGTCTCAGCTGCCCATGACTTTCTCCTCACTCCACAATTAGCAGTTCACAAGAGGCACTTCCATTAGAGAAATGGGATTAGAACATAGCTGAGATGAGACTTGCTCTCAGCAACAAGTGCTTCCCTAGCAACCAGAAAGCATCACAGTGATTATGAAGAATTTATGGTTCTTTCTAATCTACTGTCTACCTCTTCTTCCCAAATTCCTCACCCTGCCAAAGTACATTAGTTTTCTTTGGGCAGGAATTTAACTTTCAGATGAGATCACTTTGCCTATATTTAAGTTTATTCCCTGCTAGGATATTAAAGTCAGCAATTTGTATTTTCCAATGACAAATACACCCAATTAAAGAAAAAAAAAGAGAGAAAAAGAGAACAAAAAGCCCTTTATGTGATCATCAGCACTCTATACAATAGTGATGTATTGGGAATTTATGAAGACAGAAAAGTTATGTAGTTACGAGCAGAAGACAAACATTTCCATGGCAGATAATCTACAACATTCATAATGGAATTATAGCACTTTACTTTTATATATAAATATACATAAACTTTCATGTGTATATTTTACAATTATAGCATTATACATTTTCTCACCAATAAACAACTGCATTTTCCAAAATTGACAGTATTTCTGAGTATAATCACAAAACAAACAGAAAACCAATTAATAGTCATAACTCTCTTGAGAAGAAATCTGAAGGTGTGCTCAGTGAACTCCATTATCTTCCAGGATATTTCATCAATAAAATGAATTATTAATCTCTGGGTATAACATAGAAATAATGCAGCACATTAATATCCAAACAACACTGACGGTGTGTCATCTCCACTCTGTCAAGGCACATGATAAAAGCTGAAACATCCCCATCACCTTCCTGTGTTTGTCCACTGCCTTTCAGTGAGGGAGACCAGTGGCCATCCCTCCCTTTCCATACCTGCACACCAGATAAAACTAATATCTTTTGAGGCCCCTGGCTTCAAGAATATTTCTCATAGGTTTGAAATGAAGCATTCAATACTACAGAAATTAGTTAATCAGGCTGGACCTTGCTTGGGTATCCTCTGGAAAGGCTTTCCCAGCTGGTTTCCAACCTGGACACACCGAGGGTTTTGTTCCCAACGAGGACGTTTCTATTACAAACTCAACCAAGGAGTTGTGCCAAACATCTTGAAAGCACACTCTGAGCAGAAACACCACTGGCATTCTCTGCCCATGTTGCCCAACGAGCCTGCCCATGTTCTGCAGGTCTCTCCCAAAGACCTCAGGCAGATTTTTATGCTGGCAGAGTGAAGGTGTTGCCTGAAGCCAGCTCAGTCCTTGCAGAGACAAAGCCCTTGCAGTTTGATTTTGAAGGAGTCACTCATGGTGCAACTAAATTATTACAGTTATGTTATATTTCAGAAATTAAATCAGAAATTAAATTAAATCTGCTGTGCATCACGAGGTTTACACTGAGACAGGCAGCTCCACACAAAACCTACATTGCTCACAAGGATTTAGCACTTCTGTCACCACTTTCTTGCTGAAACACAGAAAAATAGAAGTGTCCATTCATTTGCCTGAGTGAATGCTGGCACACAAATAAGCTCTTGAAAAGCTCGGGCTTCCCAAGTTATAGACTCTGGAATATAATGTATTTCTCTGCTAAACCTTCTCACCAATAAATAATCCCAGATTTTTCCTTTTCCAATACATACCTTTTTTTCCTTCTTGAAATTAAGCCTTCCAGTCCTTTTCAAATGGGAAATCAGCAAAGAAATGTTACCCTTCTCTCCTCTGATGTCTTAAATCCACTCAGCATACTTCAGTGATGTTCTTTCTACAGCCTTCTCTTTTCTAGATTCACTAATCTGTATTTTCCAGTGTTACCATGGAAGGAAAAGGAAATTAACCAGTTAAACTAATGACACTGTTGTATTTTTTTTCATCATAAAACACATTTCATATTTTTAAGGGTGGAAAGTTGATTAAATAATGTGTGTGATTTAGAATTAAAGTATTACTTTCTTTTGAAATTTAGAATTAAATTATTACTTTCTTTTGAAATTTAGAATTACATTTGCTGCTTTTCAGAGTTTCAGAGTTTTATTGAAGTTATATAGGACTGGAATGTTCTATACAAATGTTTTCAAAGAATACTCTACTCCAAATATCAGTTGTATGTCCTGGCTCTGAAGACAAAACACAGAAGTTATGATTATATAATCTTATCTTATGACTAATAAGCTTACACTTGCACATTCAGGGGTCCAGAAGACTGACCTGAGAGGCAGCTGATCCTTATTACTGCTCTCAACTTGGATTGATTTTTGCAATGGGAGGGCTGTTCCCCCTTTTCATTTAGGATCTGCTTTGCACAAAACTGCTCTAGGTTAGCCTGACATAAATAGGTGGGATTTTCCCCTGGGTCAAAGGCCAAAGAAGATCAACCTTTTGGATCTGAGAACCCATTTAAGTGCTGATTTTGCTCCCTCTGTTTCACTCCCTTTCCAACTCACAGTACCCAGAACTGCCTCTGGGTTGAGAGGCAGTAAAATATTAATTTATGAGGCTATATGCAGAGAAGGTGACATAAATAGCTCACAAATAGAGTGGATCAAATCCTATTCTTTTTATTAACATTGTAATTCCAGTTTCTGATGAATTGTGCAGTAATACTGACAAAACATCTTTATGCCCATACTGGATTTGAAACATTACTGTATTTTCAATTATTAACCAGAATACAAATTCTTATAAGCAGATAGAACTTCCTTGAAAGTAACAAAGTTTTACAACTGTGGAATTGTTAAATAATACAATGAACCCATAAAAAACATCTCTGAATGTTCATGGTATGAGCTAGTATTGCTGTTTAGAATAAGAAGCTCCACTTTACATTTTACCAAATGTAAAACATAAAAAAATAAGAATAAATAATAATAGTAATTAAAGAAATATCTTATGCAACAGGGAGAATCCACATGCACACACAATAAAAAGGAAAATCTAATTCTGAATGCTGTAAAATGTACAAAGTGCCCAACATGGTATTTAGCTGACCTCTAATAAAAGTCAAGTCTCCCTTGTAATAGAGGAAATTAAAAGATCACATACTAGAAAACACAAGAAGTGAAACTGTTCCCCTGAACTGAAAAGCAGAGAAATGGAAAAGATAGGTGGCTGGTTTCAATGGTAAAATAGGGGACATGAAAACACAGAAACAAAAAAGACTGGAAGAACCACTGAAATCTCACATTCCTCCCTTTTGGTCCTTTTGATCAGAATTGTGGCACTTCACTAGAACAGAGATACCCCTTGTGGTGCAAACAGTTATTTTTGAGGTTGCGTGTCTTTTCTGTACAGGTTTTATAAAACACATGTGTTTTATATGTATTTTTTTCTGCATGAACATATAGCTACATGTATATACACGTGTTCCAAAAACATTTAGGTATTTTGGGAGTACATTCAGTTTTACCTGGTGGCCAAAGAACCACAGTGGAATGATGCCTGAAATGGGAGCAGGAACCCCCTGAACCTGTGTGTCTTCTGAGTTTTTCTGAAGTGGAAAGAGCTCTGGGACAGCAAGTGGCACTGCAGTGCTGGCAGAGCAGAACTCCTGGGCAGCTGAAGACACCTTGATAAATGGATTAGTGGGATTTGTGAGCCGTGTTTGCCTGTGATAGCAAGGTCCTGGATGGGAGGATGGAGGTGCAGATGGTCCCCTCAGTCCTATTTCTGCATATTTCTCGTAGCCAAAGAAATCCTCTTGAGCCTATGACTGAGTCTGGAAGGTGATGGTCCATATCTCTGGTTTTTATGTCTGGGCATGGTTTGTTTGTAACATCAGATGAGCCTCTCTCTGTCGTTTTTGGCCAAATTAATCCAGCTCCAGCACTCACTTTCCACTCCAGAATAAAGCTGTTCCAGGCTGGTGAATGGAGATCTTCCACACTTCCTAAGGAGAACAACCATGGCATCCCTAAATTTCTTGGGACCAAAAAAATAAAAAGCATTTATGAGCCACTGTAATTACTCTATACCATTCTTTGTTGTCTACTGTTGCATTTAGTGCATTTTCCATCTTAGAATATTCTTGAGCAATGCTGAAGGAAACAAAGATCTACAGAAAATCCCAAGTCTTTCTTCTGTGCTACTCTCCTTGCCTTGCTCCTCCCTGTTATTTTCATTTTGATGTGCCAATGAGAGAACCCAACCTCAGACTGAAGGGTTCCCACCCAAAATAATGCATTCAGTTCTGCCTCATCATGAAGAAACCCACGGGGAAAACTGCCAGCTGATTACAGAATCTTCCAAAATTAGATCTGAGGACAATTTGTTATAAAATAAATTGACAGAAGCTGAGGAAAACAATAGAAAACATGCAGACTGGAACAGTTTAGGAAATAAATTCAATTGTAATGAGGCTTCTCTTTGTAAGCAATGCAATTGAATTTCCAAAACCAGTGAAACTGGGACCCCTAGCAACAGAGGCTTCAATCAGAGCAACAACAAAGAACAGGGCAGGGCAAGCTGCTGCCAAATTTACAACTTCCACATTGCAGCTAAGGGTTCATTTTTATTCCACTGAAGAACTATTAATAAAGTGCAAGATTTAAGAGTCATGAAGAATAGAAATAAAACTTAATTAAAAAAGCAAAACACCAAAGACCACCACTCCCCACTCCACAAAAAGACTTGTTTTTCTTTATTGTCATGGGAAAACAAACAAACATTTAAACCACACTGTAAGTCCAGAGGTACAATAAAATTCTGAACTTGGGTTTCTGCACCAAACCACAGAGGTTTTTATCCATTTCACCACTCAGAATAGGAACAGAGAAATCCATATTTCCCAAAGTATTTCCCAGCTCCTCCTCCATTATTTTTATGGCAAATCACACCAAAGACCTACTGCATTCTGGGTGTGATGAAAGATGCTTTGAGCTATTAAAACTTTGAGGTGCACTTAAAAATCAATTTCATTAAAGTCAGATACTCCCACTAACAAGGGAGCAGGAGCCCTCCAGTCACCCCATCTCCTCCTCTGTCACCTTCAATCTTCTGGTGTTCTGTACAAGCAAGTCACAATGCAGCAGGTTCAGTTTGTTCCATTTTCTAACCATTGGGCTGAAAGAATTCCACAGGAGAGGAGGAAGCACTGAGCTGGAATTCCTGAGCTGGGGCAGGCTGGAAAGCATTTAGGACTGAGCGCCTCAAGGACAGCCATGCAATCTAAGCTTCCTTGTACCTGTGCTCTTCCAGGAGGCTCAAGGGATTGACCTGAGCCAGGGATTCACTTCCCAAATGCTTCCTAATCAGGGGCCTTCCCCCAGAGCCCCTACAGCGAGTACAGTTGTGTTGAGATGGGTTGGGACCATTTTTAAATGGGACTTAGGGAAGGCCACTGCAGGGATGCTGGGAGGATCTCCTGTCTGTCTCTGGGTTCATTGCCTCATTTTTGTATCCCCATTTTACTGCAGCCATCTTCACGTGCCACGATCCTTACAGCCAGACTGAAGTCATTAACTCAGGACAAACGAGCCATTCTCTGCAGAAGGGATGGCATCCCACAGCCAGTGGGGAGCAGGTGGGACAGAGCAGGATGCAAGTGGGGCATGGAAGGGTGCATGTGGGACACAAAGCAGTGCAGATGGGATGCACTTCTAGGACTGAAGTGCCTCCCTGGCAATGGGAGCCAAGCATCCAGGAGCTTTGCCTCCTCAACTCAGGTATGCCACTGGGAGCAGAGATGCCAAGAGGCTGTGCTCACCTCGTGGAATGCCACATGTGATGCTACCATTTCAAATCTGGCACTTTGGGTTGAGCCCTGAGCTCCCTGAGCTGGAGCCCAGCCTGGCCCCCCCCAAAGCACCTCCAGGCCCAGCATTGCTGTCTGAGCCCCCAGCTGTGTGGCTGTGCAGATGTGCAGGACCCGATCCCAGAGCATCCCCTCTTCTCCTCAGCTGCACTCTCATGCCTTGTCCCACCAGGAGTGCAGCCAGCTGTGAGACAGCTCCACACAGCTGTGTCAAGACCTGATGGAGGTTTGTTGGGCTGGAAGGATGAAGGGGAAACTGTGGAAGGGGCTGGTGTTACTTCCCCTCTGCAAATGTGACCAGACCCTGAGCTTGGCCCAGCTGAAGGGCTCAAAAATGGGCAGCAGTGACCTCACAGTGTGGTCTGGGCAAGGGGATGTTTTACAACCTGCCCCAGAAAGTGAGGGTAACCCAGGTTCTTGTTAATAAATCCCTTGGGGTGGATTAGAGCGAAGCAATGCTGAATCATCACTGTTTGTAAATATATATATATAGGGTTCATTTGAGTAATTTTGCTTCAAAGGAAAACATTTTGGTGGTTGTCATTCGTAGTAATACAGCAATATTTAAGTATAAAAAGAACACTAAAGTAAGTGTATAAGAAACGTTAAAGTAGAAAGATATATAGTCACCAGTGGCTGGATCCAGCAATGACACTTAGTAGGTGCAGCTTTGATGTCTGTTGGTTGGAATGGTGGTCACAGTCTTGTCCAAATGATGGTTTTGATCCACTGGGGGGTGGGGAACCCCCAAAGATTTCATGAGTTATACAGGCTCAGGCACAGCTGGGAATGCCCCTGAGGCAGGGAGTTTCACAGTGGATGATGTCACAGGACATGTCATGAGTCTCTGATACCTTCAAAGATGTTACAGCTGCCTATGATGTGTCAGCATGAACCTTGGTCCTTTATGGTGAATGTTCTTCCATGCTCCCTGCAGGGTTTTTCACAGCAGGCATCATGTAAGGGAGGACACTGGCATGATAAGGAGGATTATCCCACCTCACAAATTTCCCTCTTCCCGTATCTGGAAATCCAGTTTGTACCTTCAGGTACGCACATCCTTCTGCACGTGGGATAGATGGATAATGCCACCCCTGAAGGCCCTTTTTCTGTGGGCATATTCAGGGAGGGGTGGGCTTTGCTCCATAGGCAGCTGAGCCTTTGCAGTTTGACAAAGTCTTTTGGTGTTCTCAGCAATGTTTAAGCCATTACCCACTCCAGTCTCTGACAGGGTGCTGGGGTTCCCAGGCACTGGGGGCAGGCTGCTGGCAGCAGGCAGTGCTTCCCCCAGGCCTGTGGGAAGGGTCCCTGTGGAACCAGAGCGAGCAGGGATGCAGGAGCTGGCACTGACATTCCCAACACTTGCCCCCCCAGCTCCACCAGGGCTTGGCAGCAGCCAAGTGACCTGAATACCCTACAAACACCCATGGCCTTGTGCTCTGCCCAGCTGGGGATGGATAGGAGCAGGGCTGAACATGGTACAGAGGATCCCATAAAGGCACCTCAGTGAGCCCCAGCACAGCACTGAGGGCTGCTATGGGGACAGCAACTCCACCTCAGCCAGACCCAATAACCCCCCAAGAAGGAATGCAAGATGGAAGGTTTTAATTCAGAAAACAGAGGCAACAACAACCAACTGTGAAACTTTTTATTTGAGCAACAAGGTAGAAGTAAAACCTATGCTACCAAGCACGGCTTTAAAATGTTTTGCAGCAAAGGTCAAACAGGCAGTGAGAAAAGTAGCAGAATTAAGGAGAGAAAGTTCTATCAAGTGAGTCTTCTACAAACTTGCTTCCAATTTGCGTGAATAACTGCAAAACCAGTAACTAAAAAATGCTCAGTAATCTGTCAGTATCCACTGAAAACCAGTTTTAGTTAATTAAAGTCAGTCCCCAACACTCAAAATGCACATTAGGAATCATGCATCTGTGTCTCACCTACCTGGTATGCCTGAATGAAGGATCACTACCAGCCTACATCAAAGAGTAGACTTTTAGTATTGCCATCTTGCAGGTAAAAGCAACTCTGCAGAACCACCCTCCAGAGCTCCCAACACTGGTAAAGTGCTGATCTGTGAGTACAACATCAACTTTCTTTGGTTTCATGTCCCTTATCTCAAGAGCTACATTTTAGGTGGACTGGCATGTAAAAATTTAGGAAAGAAAGATCCCCTTGCTTCCTGGGTTATCCACAGATGTAGTGGGCCCAGAGTTGGCTAATCATCCCCTTCATAATCTGTCTGAGTCCCTCAGAGAGAACACTTTAGAGGGAACAATGCAGCACTCTAGCCTGCCTTAGAACCCTCATTATCATAGATGCACAAATAGTAGAGCATCAACACTTGGCACATTCATGATCCCAGATGCACAGGTAACTGATTTACTGATACTTGTGACAGAATAAGGTACATGAACTGTCACTGATAGATACACTGATATCAGAAAGCACAGGAATACTATCCCCATGAAATAAAGGTTACCCAGTAGGTGTTCCTATGGGAGAGCAAAGGGGTACAGCCCATTGGCCATCCCAGGATACAAAGGGGGAGTCTCTGTGACATCCTTCCCCTCTTAAATTGTACTTACACTGTTTTCTTTGAGGGTGGGAAAAACACAAACTTCCAGGTGATGTCCTTTCATGATAAGATGGAGTTTGAGTGACTTTAGTCATACATGTAAAGCATGTATAGGTTTTACTTCATTAGCATTAAAATTAGTATGAATTTCCAAGCCAATGAAACAAAGCTCAGCTTTTGGTCACTGGTTTGGCCATTCCTGTGGCTCAGTTCCCATTAGTTGCATTGTTTTAAACAGGGCATGACCACAACACTTCTGTGCCACTCCATCCTTTGTTCCATTCCCCTCTCAAGGCAGCACACCAAGCTCCCTCAGCATCCCTGCTCCTCATACATGCAGACAGTTTATTTCTGGTGAACTGCTGCCAATACAAACACTTATGCTTGCTCAGATTTGTCTTTCAGAGTTTCTCCACAGGGACTGAAAGAAAATGTTAGCTTATGGCACCTGTACTCCAAATTAGCTACAGAAAATTTGAAGCCTCTACCTTGACAATGGCATCATTCTTTGGGAAATGACAACAGTCAAAAAGCACATCTGTTTGCAGCAGTGAGAGAACACACCTTCACAAGACGTGTACATGCAAAGTGTCTTACCTGGAAAGATCTTTAAGATTGTACACTACTGGACAAAAGCATAACCCAAAAAAGAAGAGAGAACTAGTTCTGGTGGAAACAAAACTGCTGTGGATACAAGCCCACTGGCCAGAAAGCACAAAACAGTCTACAAGAATTCCAGGGGGCACGAAAATTTCACACCACTTTATAACAGAACAGTCTCCATCCAACAGAATCACATTAGCAAAACACTGGAGGTCTTCAAAGCCCTCTGGTCACAATCCTGATTAATGTGGTCTGTGGGTCCCTGCCTAAGCAGGGAGGTTAGAGTAGAGGATATCCAGTGATCCCTTCCAACCTTACTCAATCAGAGCCCCTGTGACAATGAATAGCAAGTCCAAATGCCTTCTCATAGTTCCCATTGTATAATTTTCCCATTGACTTTCAAACTGCATTGTTAACATTGCTCTCATGCACACAACTGGACATGAAGAGCTGAAGGAGTCTGAGTGATCTATCATAAAGTGGGTAAGACACAGCAAAAAGCAAAGAGCAACTCCTTCTAGCCATCTCCTCAGTGTTTATTTGTACTACCCTGCATCGTCCCAAGCACACGATGCTTTCTGGACACTGAGACCTTTATTCACTCTGCAAATGAACAAATTCCTTCCTCAGATTCTTCACTCATAAAGTTATTCCCAATTATCCTAAAAAGGGAAGACTATGTTACACTTGGTGTTCAGCAGGATGCCCTGATTCTAGGTCTTCAGCTGAGCAACAAGGTCAAGGGTGTCACAGGACTTTTTAACATTATTACTCCTGTAGCTGCACTGACAAGTACGGGGGTTTCCAAACAACATGGGAACTACTTAGCCTAAGCAGCAAATCACTTTACAAGGTTTCTCATAATGTTTAAAGAAGACCCTCTGTACCCTGAACCAAAATGGTTCCAATGGTTCATGTAGTGAAACAGCTGATAAAGCTTTAGGCGTTTCTCAAACCCTGCAGCTTTGGGGATTTTACTGTGATAAGCAGAATAAAAAGAACTGCTGAAGCCACCAAACATCCCAGCTATTGCAAGCTCATACTCTGAATGGCCATAGAAAGAAGCTGGATCAAAGATAATCGGACCAGAATCATCCTCAGCCACATTTCCTCCCCAGAGATCCCCATGCAGGAGAGCAGGAACGATTTCTACATCACAGAACAAACTGGGTATCTTCAGCTGCAGGGGAAAAAAACAAGACATGTAATTACTACATCTTAAGGTGAACAACTGTAGAGTTTTATCTGCATAAACAGCACAGGACCTGGTAAACAAAGATGCTGAGCAAATCCAGAGGATTCCTATTGTTCATAAAGCCAGCAGCAGAAAAATAGTCATCCAAACCTTTTTTTGGCAAGAAAACAAAAAATCTAAAACTGTATTTGGTGCCGGAATATTGACCAGATTTAGAAACAAACATGACCACCTCTTCATCATGAGAAAGCTCAGGGATCTCTCACCAACCTCGAGGAATTTCCACAAAGCAGTACCCAAAGAGCTAAGACTGCAGTCACTCAATCAGATGCAAACAATAAATGAAAGACAATGTGCAGAACAGTACTGATTATGTACATTTCTCATCATGAACATGTTACAGGGAATGAGAACTATGGACTCCATCTACTATTTCCCAAAGGCAAAGTGCTACCTGTCACTTTGGAATTCACTTTGGCATGCTAGCATAGGCTGATATGGCAAAAGCCCTTACACCAAAAAATAAAGGGCATTTTAATACCTAAAAACTGAAATCTCTTACCAAGAGAACCAACAAACAGGAACTTTAAGACAATAAATTCTAAATAAAATCCAGCTATTACTGTAATGAGAACTGAGAGAACTCGTCCTACCTGAAGCTGTGCCCAAAGCTCTCGTGCTTCCCTGTCTCCTGAATTCTTTTCAATCATGTCCATCTGGGGCTGGATTCTTTGCTTGGCAAAGAAAGTCACCCAGTCACTCTGCCAGTCATTCACCTGAAGAACAGGGCTGAGATGTTAGTTCTACACCACACAAAAGGCAGATTTTTTACTTTTTCAAGTAAATCTTTTGAGGATTATACAGCCTTTGTGCTGTTCCAACCATGACAGTAAATGCTACCATTTAACTGGATGCAATTATCAAACATCAAAATAGGGGGATAAGTAGATTTCTCTAAGTGATTAAGTCCCAAGAAATTGAAGAGCTATGAATGTCCAGTGCAGCTCTAAGTGCTGTCCAAAGCACTACTTTTCTTCGGAGACTGGACAGTGTTTTTGATTTTCATTGATCCACAAAATAATCATTTATTATGATAATTTTGACTCTTTAAAGTCACTGAAAATAAGATAAACTTAAAATTCTATCTGGTGAAGTACAACCTACCTGTGGAAGATAGCCACAGCAGGTAACTGTATGAAAGCCAAACTGATCCACAAACTGGACTTCCATTTGCCCTTGCCCTTTACCTTTCAAACCAAAAACAAAAATTCAACACTAATGACAAAATACTAAGCATCCACAATGCAAATGAACCTTAAAAACTCTGCAAAGGTACAATGCTGTTTTTACTGAGAATAAAAAAGTTGCACCTTAATGTTCCTTTTCTTTTCTTTTTTTTACTATGGTTGCTGCTGTTGATTTTTAAGATTAAAGCTCAATGTAAAGCAGCTATATTCTACTTTTTAAGTGGATTTTGAGGTACTGTATTTGCTCTGATGCCATAGCCTTCTAGCAGCTGTGGTTGGGGCTCCCAGGAGTGCCAGACTGAGTATGTGTTTTGCTTACAGAGATCCAACCAGAGCAAACAGAAGCAAAAAGAACCCCTGCCTGGCTGTTCATCCAAAACTATTCTCATACTGTCTTTAACAGAAGACAAACTTGTCCTGAAGTGGCAAAAGCTATTTTAACTAGTTTGTAGGTGATTATTAATTAGGTTAAATTTGCAAACAGCCATGTATGTACCAACTGTGCTCTCTTCCTTCTTCAGCTTCTCTCCAAGCTGCTGGTTATGAAGGTGAAGATCAGCCAGTTGTGTTCCAAGCAGCGCCGAATGTCTAAGAAACAAAACCACTCTTAGCAACACTGACACATGAACGAATCCAGGTCTAGAAAATCAAGGAGTTACTTCAAAAGATTTATCAAGTAAGTAAAAGAAGTTCTGCATCTCTAACAAAGTAATTTTTCAAAATATTCCAGTTAAAAACACCTTTCTATCAATATTGTATATAGACAAAATATTGTATATGCCTTCTCTCTTCTTTTCTTTCTTAATGGCAAGAAGTCTTTGGGAAATAGACCCAAACAAGGCTGATCATCTTCTCCAAAAGGTCTAGAAAATGGGACAGTCAGGTGGGCCTTGTTTATTATCTGCTTTTAGTAAGAGCTCATCCTTTGCATATTGCAAAAAAGTCTTGCAATAATTACAAAGAACTCTTACAGACAGTTGCCTCCCGTTAATAAAAGCACGTTCCTTTTCCTCTCTTTAACCTTTCTCAACTCTCCCTGTTCTCAAGGCACGGTCATTTAAGGCACGGTTATTTCTTAATATAGTTCCTGTTAACACAAGTGATAGCTATCCCCTGAAATCTGCACACCAAAGGAAGCATTTGCAACTCAAAACAAGATCTTTGCCCTTTCTCTCAGGGCTCAGTGAGGGCTCTCCATGATTTACAAACTCTGCCAGTGAGCAGGACGAGGGATAAGACTTTGAACTGGCTGCAGTTCTAAGAGTGAGATGAGAAACTGGTCATGACCACCTCGCTCCCTAATGGAATCAGACAGATGGATTCAACACACTAGTCACAGAAAAGGGTCAAAAGTTTGAAACTATCAAAATAAAGGTAAGAGTTGTAAAAATATTGAAATTAATTAATTTGGGGAAGTACCTCTACACACTCATGACAAGCACTGGTTCTTATATCAAAGGCAAAAGAGGTGGTCATTTTCCTTACTGTGAAAAGGAACCTTACTTTTATTATTAATTAACTAAAGAAAACAATTAACTAAAACCCAGACTGAGTTCTTTGCTGTATGACCCATTTACTAGGTGAAGCATTATGAAATATTTTATATAGTTCTCTGCTGTGTAACTTCCCATGTGTCTCCTGACTTGCTTTATAAAAAATTTCACCAAGTTTCCCCTCTGAAAATAAGTGATGTAACTGTCATAACAGCCAAAATTTCTGTTCAAAGAAGGCAAAGATAACATTGTTTTACCTGTTCAAGCCCCTCATATCCAAATGTTCCATCGCAAATGCAGTACTGCCCCCAGGCAGGTCTATAACTTTGATGGGTTTAGGCACTTTTATGGTCTGTGTTTTCAGGATGGCTTCCAAACTTGCCATTTCTCCCTCAAACATTCTTCTGGCCTGCCAGATATTAGAGGACAGCATTAGACTCTATGAAAATCAGCCACAGGTAAACAAAGCACATTCACAAAACAGCACTTTCAGAAATTAATTGGGGCTGTAAAACTTAAATAAAAATCCTGGGGCAAACAGCTACTGCACTTACAACACACAGACACAACCACACCACGAGACCTGACAGCTGTTTTACAGTTACAGAAATTTCACTTCATGAAATGAGTGAAAGCAACTTAGGTTCTAGCATTCCCTGTAACTTACAAAGTCTGTTTACAATCGAAGGAGTGTGAACTGCCTATAGATAAAATGTGTGTCATATTCCATTAATACAGTAAATGCCTAGAAAGTTGTGGACAATACGCATCATCAGCTGGGAGACTAGAGAAATCGTGCTGACATTCACACTCATCATGACTTTCCAGACGAAGGCTGCTTAGTAACACTGCCAAGCTTCAAAAATAATCTTATCTGGAGTCACAGAGTCATAGAACCATAGAATTGTTAAGGTTGGAAAAGGCTTCTAAGACCACTGAGTCCAACCAACCCCAGGACTGCCCTGGGCAGCCTGTGCCCGTGCTTGACCACCCTTTGCATGCAGAAATTTTTCCCAATATCAAATTTAAACATCCCCTGACAAAACCTGAGGCCACTTCCTGTCCCTGTTCCCTGGGAGCAGAGCTTGATCCCTGCCTGGCTCCACTTTCCTGTCTGGGAGTTGCGCAGAGTGAGATCCCCCCTGAGCCTCGTTTTCTCCAGGCTGAGTCCCCGCAGATGCTCCTCACCAGACTTGGGCTCTCGTGCTTTCACCAGAACAACGTTCCCTGCCCTATTTCTTTTATTTCATGGGGTGAGAGGGAGGGGTGGGAACCAATGATAGCAGCCAAATGCCCCTTATCACACTTGCACACAGATGTCCTCAGAACCAAAGCCAGTATCAACTGCATTTGCTTGGAGGATATCCTGAGTCTGGGATGTATGTCTGCACCTGTTACATACCTCAAGCAAAATCTACTCTCTCAAATTCCCCCTCTGACATCAGTGACACTAATGACATGAAGAAATGCTTCTCTAGAAGAGTCAGGCAGACATTGCAGAAAAAGAGCATGTGGGAAATCTAACAGACCTGGTAAAATTAAAAGCAGGAAAATATAATTAATAAAACAGAGACTAGGATGCATAGAAAAGGAAGCTACCCCTTTGCTACTGATACATGAAACACTGTCAAAGGACAATTTGCAATAGACATCAAATTCCAAAGCCTACAGGAGATCATGGAATCTCAGAACTGTTTGGGTTGGAAGGGACCTTAAAGATCATCTTGTTCCAGCTCCTTGCAATGGGCAGGGACACCTTCCACCTGAGCAGGTTGCTCCAAGCCCTGTCCACCCTGGCCTTGGACTCTTCCAGGAGGGGGCAGCCACAGCTTCTCTGGGCAACATGTGCCAGGGCCTGCCCCCCCTCACAGCCAGCAATTCCTTCTCAGTATCTACTGCAAACCTACTCTCTGTCACTCTGAAGCCATGTCCCCTTCTCCTGTCATGGCACGCACTTGTAAGAAGGCTCTCTCTGTCTTTCCTGTCAGCATCCTTCAGGTACTGGGAAGCCACAATTAGGTCACCCCAGAGCTCTCTTTTCCAGGCTGAACAATCGCAATTCTCTCAGCCTTTCCTCATAAGAGAGGTAGTCCATCCCTCTGACCATCTTTGTAGCCCTCCTTTGGACTCAAGAATGAAGAACTGCTGATATATTGTGCCATGAGTTAACTTTATCAGTAAATACTGTATCTCTGTCACCATACTAGGTTAAAGGCTGCTGCTAAAACAGAATAAAAACTGCTGATGCACAGCTGCTGCACACACACAGCACAGCATTTACAACAGACTTGACCAAAGCTTGCTTTACTCAGCGCTCAGGATCCACATACAGGCAAAAGCGTAGAAAATTAAATTGCTGAATGGAAAATATATCCAGATCCTTCTCTCCCCAAGCCTGATCGTGCAGCTAGCTGGATTGTTTAGCTAAATACAGAAGCAGCAAAGGCCTAAGTGCCAATTCAAACTACCTATTTCTATTTGAAACTACCAATTCAAACTCTTCCATAAATCAGGATAACCTTCCAGAATTCTCCTACATCACAAGCTCTGTGGCATTCATCCAGCTCCCCAATATGAGCAGAAAGCAGAGAAATCTGGAATAGATACAAGTGGCATACACACTTTCAAACACCTCTGTTTGCTATGAGAGGCAAATACAAGTCCTGACTTCTGTTCCTGCCACTGAAGCTATTTACTTGATAGACACAAGTATAGGGCATCTTTAAAGAAAATTTCACCTCATCTTTTGCAAAGGCTGCTGTAGGGGTATGTTGTGTTGTATTTATCTCTATCAAATGCAGGTATCTACCTTTGACAGGAAGGGATTCCATGTGTAGAAAGGAGAAAGCAGAAGACCTTGAGCAATTGTGGGGAAACAACACTTCCTGAGAAAAGCTCCTCTCTGCACACAGGGTGTAGCTGCAACCACGAAAGGTGCAGACAACTTTACGCCTGCCAGGCTGCCTTAGTCCCTCCACAGCACTCTCAGACACAGCTACACCACTGTTACCTCCCAAAAATTACAATAGCATCCCACAACACTGTGTGCCCTGGACAAACAACACCAATACCACCCCACCACAGAGTCACTGAGGATGGAAAACACCTCCAGGACCTTCAATTCCAACCTCTGACCATCCCCACCCACACCAGAGCACTGAGTGTCGTTCTTCGAGCACCTCCAGGGATGGGGACTAGCGATCACGCTCCCTGGGCACCCTGTTCCATGAGGAGATGTTTCCTGATGTCCCACTTGAGGCTGTGCTCCCTTGCCCTGCCCCTTGTTCATAGGGACAAGAGCCAGACCACACTGGATCCATCAGAGAATTGCAGAGCCAGAAGGTCCCCCCTGAGCCTCCTCTTCTCCAGGCTGAGCCCCCCCAGCTCCTCCTGCTGCTGTAGCCCCTTCCCAGCTCCCTTCCTTTCCCCACACACCCTCCAGCCCCTTCCCAGCTCCGTTCCCTGTGCTGGACAAGCTCCAGAACCTTCCCAGCTCCCTCCCATTCCCTACACCCCTCTAGCCCCTTCCCNCTCTTCGCCAGGCTGCGCCCCCCCAGCTCGTCCTGCTGCTGTAGACCCTTCCCAGCTCCGTTCCCTGTGCTGGACAAGCTCCAGAACCTTCCCAGCTCCCTCCCATTCCCTACACCCCTCTAGCCCCTTCCCAGCTCCCTTTCTTTCCCCACACA
>WBMV01004475.1:138950-152577 GCA_013396655.1 Campylorhamphus procurvoides
GACTGATCAGTGCCTGCCCCAACTCCTGCCCTGCTGATGATTTGTATAGTGATGAGGTGTCCCCCCCAGACCCCAAATGGGTTGGAAAAGAGCTCTGTGGTCACCGAGTCCAACCACTGACCCAATGCCACCACGTCAAATAGACCATGGCACTGAGTNGAAATAAAATTAATAAAATAAATAAAATTGAGGGGATAAAAGAAAATAATATAAATGGGAGGGGTAAAATAATATAAATGGGAGGTGATAAAATAATATCATATAAATGGGAGGGGGAAAGAACATTATATAAATGGGAGGGGATAAAATAGTAAAAAAGGGAGGGGATAAATGAAATAATACAAGTGGGAGGGGATAAAAGAAAATGATATAAATGGGAGGGGATAAAAGAAAATAATAAAATAAATGGGGGATAAAATAAAATAATAAATGGGAGGGGATGAAATAAAATTATATAAATGGGAGCGGATAAAATAAAATAATAAAATAAATGAGGGATAAAATAAAATAAATGGGAGGGGATGAAATAAAATAAAATGGAGGGGATACAATCAATGGGAGGGGATAAAATAAAATAAGTGGGGGGATAATAAATAAAATAAAAGGGAGGGGAAAAATAAATGGGTTGGGACGGGAGGGGATAAATGGGATGGGGCAGGTGGGATGAATGGGATGGGATAAATAGGAGGGGATGGGGTAAATGGGATTGGGTGGGATAAATGGGATGGGATAATTGGGCAGGACAGNCACTGACCCAATGCCACCACGTCAAATAGACCATGGCACTGAGTGCCACATCATGTCTTTCCTCAAACACCTTCAGGGATGGTGACATTGAAGCGAGGCTTGCTATATTGCAACCTGCCTAGAGTGATTTAGAAGGTTTTTTTGGTAAAGAACTGGCCTTGATCCTGTGAAAAGACAAATGTTTTCTGTCTGTGTTCTATCAAAGATAAGCAGGAGACAAGAGGTTCTGAACAAACAGCAGTAAAACCATAAAACACAAATTTATTTAACCATGCAGAGNAAATAATAAAATAAATGAGGGATAAAATAAAATAAATGGGAGGGGATGAAATAAAATAAAATGGAGGGGATACAATCAATGGGAGGGGATAAAATAAAATAAGTGGGGGGATAATAAATAAAATAAAAGGGAGGGGAAAAATAAATGGGTTGGGACGGGAGGGGATAAATGGGATGGGGCAGGTGGGATGAATGGGATGGGATAAATAGGAGGGGATGGGGTAAATGGGATTGGGTGGGATAAATGGGATGGGATAATTGGGCAGGACAGTATAAATGGGATAGGAGAAATGGAGTGGGCAGGGCTGAAGCAGCAGAGTCCTCTCCCCCTTCCCATATCCACACGTGTCAGTTTTGTTCTTAGGTTTCACAGAATCATTTACGGAATCACAGAATGTGCAGAGTTGGAAGGGACCCACGAGGACCATCCAGTCCAACCCTCAGCCCTGCACAGGACCATCCCCAGCAGTCACCCCCTGTGCCCCAGAGCATCATCCAAACCCTCCTGGAGCTCTGGCAGCCTTGGGGCCGTGCCCACTGCCCTGGGGAGCCTGGGCAGTGCCCACCACCCTCTGGGGGAAGAGCCTTTTGCTGAGATCCACCCTAACCCTGCCCTGACACAGCTCCAGCCCTTCCCTGGGTGCTGTCCCTGGTCCCCACAGAGCAGAGATCAGTGNACAAATGTTTTCTGTCTGTGTTCTATCAAAGATAAGCAGGAGACAAGAGGTTCTGAACAAACAGCAGTAAAACCATAAAACACAAATTTATTTAACCATGCAGAGCTTTAGATAATGAAAACCTTGAAGATGACTAGTCCTGCAGCTGTAAGAAATGAATCAAAAGACCTATCTGTCCTAGAGGCTTAAATCAGTAAACATTGTCTAGTTAAAAAAGAAATATATAGCCAAAGATATCTAGTTTGTTAATAATTTGTCTAGGCCCTAAAAATATATGTCTTCGGTAATTTACAAGATGTTTGTGTAATGATTGATGTGGCTTAGAAGGATATGTAGCAATTACCCATGGAATGCATACTATCCTTAGCGAAATCCCATTGATGCCAGTAACCTGAATGCCTGTTTTCTGGCAAGCAAACATTTTTTGATTTACAGTGACACACAACAGGTTGGTTTGATGCTGGAGGTAAAGTCTAGTAGCCCTGCTACCAAAATGCTGGCAAAAGCCCCAAAATCAGGTTTGAAGACCTAATGCTTCCCTTTTCAACTGGCAGCATTTTGAAAATACAAACACAGTGAGACACACAAAGATTTGGCTCAGTTTTGACCAAATAACCTGTGTTGTCACAGGATAAAGTAAGCAATGGTTTACATTGAAATAAACCAAAACACTGCATAAAATGAAAGTTTGTACTATTTGGTAATTCCAGCAGTTTATTGTTAAGGACATCTGTTCTTTTTGAGATTCCTGGCACCCAGGGCAAAAATCTTTCAATATACATTCCATGTAGACAAGAACTTCTTTGCCTCTCTGTCTTCAAAAATTACTTTATAGCAAATAGGTACCTACATATTTAATTCATAACCTTGCCCAAAAGCTAGATGTGTTTCCTTTTTGAAAAGCATTCATTTCCTCAGTATTGTTAGAGCTGAGAAACTGCTGCAATAGGGAATGTTCTCACGTTCCACAATGGAAGTAGCAGTTTTATGGGGAAAACCTAGAGCAAATACCTTAAGCAATGGGGGCTGAAGACATGGGGTGAGTTTCTGACTCTTTAACCCTCCGAAACAAGATGATTTATTTTCTTTTGCATAAATGTCTACTGCTTTTACCACTAAAGGCAAAGAGTTTGCATTAACAAGAGAGGACAGAAAACAGCCTTAACTTATCCTAAAGTATTTCAATTTCCTACTATATTTTTTCTTAAAATATGCATAGATTTATAGTAGAGGAAATGTGTTTCCAGTATCTACTGACAAATTTATTTCAAAGGAAAAATCTAAGTCTTGAAGAAAGTAAAAGACCAGAAAAAAAGCAGCTTCAAACATTATATAAGCAACAACAACAAGAGTAGTTAACAATAATGAAACTTCTTTAACACAAAAGTTTGATATTAACTTACATAATCTTAAATGAATAAGCTACAGGGCAGTAATGACATACATAATTTTACAGGAATTAATCTTAAGTTTTAAATAAATAAGCTATAGTTGATAGATGTGTCTTGGCTGATGCAGAGAACTGATGCCAGGACTCTGCTTGCTGTTTGTCCAATTCCCATATTATCCTGTTAATGTGAGACAGCTTATCATGCACATACTGGTAGCTGTTCTTCACTTCAGAGTGGCTGGGGATGGACTGTAAAGGAAAACTAAAATTTGGGCATGGAAACATTTCTGCAGTTTTGAATTCCGTGTCCTTTCCTTTCAAATAGCCTTGAGCCACACTCAGTGGTTACCATGTCTCACAGACTGTTTTATCTTCTGGTACTCTGCTAAGACTTTTTAAAGAAACATCTTCGAGAAAAAGGCAACCCAGGAAGTCAATGAAGAATATTTCATTAATACCAGAAAATGCAAACTTACATACTACACTAAAAATACCCTCAGTTTGTCTCATGGTACTTTCTTCCCTCTGAGCCACCACTCTCCTGCTTTGCAAAAGTAAATCCAAACCCTTCATATCACCCAAGATCTGCCAACAGGTAACCCAATTAGTAGGTGCTCCAAGACTCCCCTTGGGATGGTGCATCCACAGACAGCTCAGACAGGTGCAGTCTGAGGGCTGGGCAACTTTTTGGGCTGGGTTTTGCAAAAATAGATCAGCATCAAGCCCACGCAGCATCTGAGCACATACATCTGCCAGTTCCTCAAGGTTTCCTTTGGTCTGACAGAGCAGCACGGGGGGAGGTTTAGCTTGGATATTAGAAAGAAATTCATTACAGAGAGAGTAATCAGGTATTGGGACTGCCCAGAGAGGTGGTGGATTCACCATCCCTGGAGGTTTTTCAGATGAGGCTGGATGTGGCACTCAATGCCATGGTCTGGTAATCCCAGTGGTGTTGGATCAAGAGTTGGACTGGATAATCTCAAAGGAATGTGAATTTGAGACCTTTCAGAGGTGCTCTACCTGATATTCCTGCTCTGAGGGAACTGGTTTACAGAAATTCATCAACTTTTTATTTACATCTATTCATCCAATTATGGGTTTATGACATAAATAATGCCTTATTTACATCAATTCATCCAATGATGGGTTTATGCCATAAATAATGCTTTATTTACATCAATTCATCCAATGATGGGTTTATGACATAAATTACACCTTTTTTACGTAGATTCACCCAATGATGAATTATTACATAAATTATGCCTTATTTACATCAATTTGTCCAATGATGAGCTTATGACATGAATTGTGCCTTATTTACATCAATCCATTCAGTGATGGGTTTATTACATGAATTATGCCTTATTTACATAAATTCCTCCAATGATGAGTTCATTGCATAAATTATGCCCTATGTGCATAAATTCATCCAGTGACATCCTTGCAGACAGAAATGTTGAGGGAATCCACAGAATACACAGAGGGAAATCCTGCAGAACAAAGCACACACAGCCCACACCAGAGGCTCCACAGGGAGAGCCTCCCATGTCCCTGAGACCCCTGAGAGCTGGAGGACTCCCCTGTGGATTGCACCACTCAGAAACACAGCCCATATCCCACGAGTGCAGGGCTTTGTCATCCAGAACCCCCAAAAGCAGAGTGGCACAAGGGGAATGTTTCTGCCAGCTCAGCATGTGCAGGACTGTGCACCCAGTGCTCCTCCTGCCCAAAGCTTTCTGGAGGCAAAAAGGGGTGCAAGACTTTTATTGATTCATTCCGTAATTACATACATACATTACATACATGTGCTATTTGGTTGTTGTACATGAGTCCTAAAAAGAAAAAAAAGCAAAAACCAAAAACCGAGAAAAAGAACAAACAAAAATAACCCCCAAAAACAACAACAAGAAAAAAAACACACAAAAGAACACAAACAAACAAACAAAAAACACACAAGAGAGAAAAGAAAGGAAAATATGTATAATTTGGTTTTGTCATGTGTCTTATCTAGGGTTGGTTACACTGAGATGTTGAGATGCTGCTTGTGTAAATGAAACTCAGTCATTTGGTACACAGAGATCTGCTATTACTGCTAAAATAAAGACACTGTCATGTGTCTTTAAGCTTAAGTTTTAGGAAAAAGTGTATGTTTTTCCTGAAGAAACAGGAACATAAAGGTAGTATTGTATGAAGACGCAGTGCTGCAGTTGGGAAGGGCTGTGTAATGATGTATTCTGAGTGGGACTGGTGTTGAGGAACACCCAGCACTTCAGGGTGCTCAGAGACAGCGAGACCAGCAGAGTTGTTGGCAGAGATGTTTTCTGGTTTGGGGGAACCGGTCTTGAAATGAATGTTCATGTGTCAAAAGCAGAGAGCCCATTCTGCTGTGGGTGCTCAGGTGCTCACAGGTTCCAGGCCTCTGCATCACTTCCCTTGGCTCCTCCTTTTGTTCCACCAGTGCCACAATAACCTAAATGAGGCTGTGTCATGGTCAGGACGGCCAAAAAGGAACCACAACCTCCAAGTGGTGCTATAACAAGATTTTTAATAATAATAATCCTAAGCCAGGCAGTAATATTAATACAGAAGGCACAGGAACTATGTCATTTGCTGATGGGATAATTATTACATATACCATACTAACACTCTCTCCATTGGTGACTTTGTCTAACAAAACTTTGCTTTTCATGAGAGCTCAATAATTTGCAACATAGGAATTATTATTATCATGACTCACACTATAGTTAAAATATACAGAGCTTTCTGCAGACAGTCACTCTAAAGTATCTAACTCCTGAAGTGAAGATCTTTCTTGACATACTTTGCTCTATGGAACCTGAAATATATGTAAAATGTATATAGAAAAGCTGATGAAAGAGGCTGTATGCTGCAAACTGCTTCGTTGTTTTAAATTCTGTTTTGGTAAGCCTTGATATCAAAACAGGCTATGTTAAAACCTGAAACAGGAGGAGGAAATCTGGCAGGTGGAACTCTGTAAAAGCACAGAAATTTTGCAGAGAGGACAAACTCTGACTTCAAAAGCAAAGGTGAAAAATCTTGTGCAGCCTGGCCTGGAATGCCTGGATGGAATGGCCGTCCCCAGAGAAGGGAGAGAAGGGAGAATCTCACCCAGGACTGGCCACCAGCACCCAGGCCCTCCAAATCCCAGCATTGCACAGGGAAAGGCAGCGAGGGGAGAGGATGATATATATCCAGCTGCAGGCAGCCCGTGCTGACTGGCCCCACCACCCTCCTGCTCGCAGGAGAACGTGGCCAGGCATCAGGAGCAGGGAGAGACACATGGCCACGGCCACACCATGCAGAGCCACACTGAGGGCTGTGCATTAAAACCAGAAAATGGTACTTTTTGTCCTGGCACCGTGCACCAGCTTGGGGGAACATCCCATTGTGTCATCACTGGGTGGTGGATGGTGCCATCCCAAGTGGCAGATCCATCACTGGGCATGGATTGTGATGCCACATCCCTCACTGCTCACATCTGGGCACCAGCAGAGCTCAGCTCAGCCTGGTTCAAGCCTTGACTCTTTAGTGAGCAAAGGGGGGAGTGGGAGCACCTCCTGGTCCTCAGCCCTCCCCACCCCACGTGGAGCACGGAATGGCCATGGAGACGCAGTGGAGGTGTCCCATGTGCCAGCTCACTCAGAGGGACGTGGCTTCTGCTCTGCCCTGTCACCACCAGTTCTGCCTGGGCTGCATCCTGCGGTGGACAAGGAGAAATCCAGCCTGCCCACTCTGCAGCAGGACAGTGGAGATTGTCAGGTTGCCTGGCCATGGAGAACATGATTATATGGAGATGGCGATCACAGCCTCCGAGGAGTCACTGGACACCAACAGCCAGGCAGGGAGAGCTCCCTTGCACCTGCCCGAAAACAGCCCCCATCGCCCTGTGGTGTCCCTTCCACCTCCTCTACAGGGAACAGCATCCTCATCTGAGCAGGGGGCTGCAAGGCCAGAGCCCGTGGGGGGCATCCTGCCCGAGGTGTGGGCAGGACTGTTCCGTCGACAACAGCATCTCCTGGACCCCGTGCAGCCCTGCCTGCACCAGAGGCTGGAGGGAGTATACTGGGACCAGTGGTGGATAGTGGAGGACATAGAGAGCATCGTCCTGTACAGCCTGTGCCTCTACGGGCCGCAAGCAGAGATCCTGGTGGAGGTGCTGCAGCCCATCCTCAACCAGCACGCAGCACCACTGGTCCACAGCATCATCAGTGCCATCGTGGGCCGGTGCAGCGAGGAGGCCCAGAGGCTGCTGGGCTCCTTTGCTGCCAGGAACGAGAACAATGGCCCCATGCCCAGCTCAAGATGCAGCTCCAGAAGCTCCAGCAGCTCCAGCAGCTCCAGCAGCTCCCAGGAGAGGAGAGCAGTGCCCAGGGTGCAGGAGGAAGCTGGCACATCACAGCCTGGCCCCCAAGGCAGTGCCAGCTGCCCCCAGCCTGTGCCCGACCCCCCAGAGCAGGAGGTGTCCCGGGAGGTGGGCGCAGGTCCCTGTGCCCAGGGCAGCAGCCACAGCCCCTCCGCTTCCACCCCGGGCAGGAGCCCCTCCCAGCACCCCCCAAAGAGGAGGGTCTCCAGCCCCCAGGATTGTCCTCTGCCCAGGAAGAAGCCACCTTGCCAGCAGCGCTAGCAGAGCTGCAGAGACACTTCAGTCAGGAAATAAAAAAAGGAAACAGAATGTTTTTCCCCCTCACACAGTCACTGCACTTCTCTACCTGCTGGCACCTTTCTCCTTCCCCTCGTGCCCCACCATGGGTGACACCCTGGTGCCCCGAGACACCCAAGGCTGTGCTGTTGGCAGGAAATTGCTGCTGACAGACTGAAGCTTTGCCAGCTGTGCAGGTGGCCCAAGGAGAAGGCAGCTGGGGGCAAGCTAATGAATTATCGCTGTGTTGGCAGATGTGGTACCAGGTGGGTGAAAAAAAGGACAGCAAAAGATCTGAGAGAAATGGGAACACGAGAACACGAATCACCCTGCTCTATCCCACAGCTCTGATTCCCCAGACAAACAACAAAGCCTGCTGGAAAAGCAGTGAGCAAAGACCTTTCAGGGTAAAATGCCAACTTATGCATTTCATGAGCATTGTATTTTGAGTAAGAGGAGAGTGAGAGAAGCAGAAAAGGTCTAGCAATGGCAAATAGTCCAAAGAATATTTATCTGTGAATAGGATTTAATTATGCAAAGTAAAAAAATTTTATTTTCAGCATAAAATAGATCTTTTAATAAGATTTGTTGAATAGGCAGGGTTGATTCCAGGGCAGTGCACTCCTGATGGGCCCACAGTAACATTTCATATCATGATACTGGGAAAGGGTGTCAGCATGCCTGTGCTTTTCGCTTGGCTGCAGTGCACAGGGAAGCACAAAGCCCATGGTGTGATGAACACACCCTTCACCCATCCTTGAGAAACCACTGTGGAAAGGGAACACATACCATGCAAAGCCCATGGAAATGAGTGGCAAAACCAGCTGTCTACCACAGAGCCTATGTGGGCAGGAACCATTACAGTGTGTGTTTCTGTGCTTCTCTGATTCCACACTGCTTTTTTTCTGTCCGATTCTGTGACTGTTTTCTCCCTGATTTCATATTTCTGTAGGTCTGTGATTATATGGTTCTGTGCTTCTCTGATCCTTCTCTTCCTCATTTGAGGTGCTGGGTTGCTGTGCTGGAGGGCTGGAATGCTATCCAGCTGCAGTGGCAGGCAGTGCAAGGGGCAGGACATGAGGAGTAAATGAGGCTCTGCCACACTCCCTGGCTCCCTGTGCCACAGGACTCATGTCCTGGGCTCTCTGGAGTCATGACCCAGGGGCCTGCAGCCCTTCCACGCTGCTCTGGAGGGATAGCACCTCCCCTTCCCAGGTCCAGCTTCCAGGAGGTGCCTGGTGAGGTTCCCATGGGAGCACCCCACCCAGTGCCATGTATGAATGTCTGAGTCCCTCAGAAATGCCAGCACCTTTGAAGATTTAGTCCTGGATACAATCTGGGAAATTGTGAAAGTATGGACCAAGAGCCAAAGGAATGTGTGGAGAAAATAGGGTTCTGACACAGTTCTTGGTTCTCACAACTGTAATTATGAATTAGAAATAGCCTATGAACAAATTTGCTTCCCCTTTATCTGTCAGGGTAAGTGTAAAACACTACCACACCCAGATAGCACGGTATGAGTTTTGTTTCCACTGAGGAAATGTCTTTCACCTTGGGTAATGAAAAGGAACTTAAGTAGCAGGTAAAGGAAGGTCCATGCTGGAACAGTGTAAAGGTCTGTCAGTCCCAATCAGTGTGATTAATGTGTGGAGTGTTTTATACCAGGTTTCCACCTCTGCTGGTGCTAGAGAAGTATGTAAGGCTCAATGTAGACCTGTTTGCACACCTGGTGTACTGAAAATGTGTCCACTAAAACAAGCAGATACCTGTAGCATCCACATTTTGGTAACTCATCTCTTTGCCAGTATTCTCCTGGAGTTATTCCCCTTTTTACCTCTCCCATAGGTAGGTTTCTTTGGGTTTTAGGGTTATTTACATAGTATTTGGGCTATCAAAAATCTACGGTTTCACTCCCCAGCTTTATTGGGAGATGTGCTGAGCATGCCTGGTGTTTTCTCCCAGTCCCCCTCACTCATTCCCAAAGTCCTCCAGCATCATAACATTTACCTCTGCTAATTGCTTTAAATAAAACAAATCAATGCCCATTTCAATTAAAAAAAATTGATTTATTGCAAATTGCTAAAACTGCCAGTATAAGTAAATATCAATTTCAGTTAAAGCATTTATTACAGAATGCTAAAACAGTCATGACAAATATGTAAGTATCAACCCAGACTGTGGACGTGGATGGGACTGTGTCCTTGGTCAAATGCCTCTAAATTCTTGGACTGGTAACCGCTTTCTCTGGAAAAGCTGGGAAAGCCTCATGCCCTGGAAGCAACCCAAAAGAAGCTTCACTTGTCTTGGAAGCATCTGGAGGCAGATCCAGAAAAAGGGATACTGAGTTAATATCGGTCACACGGACATTTCCCTTGGCAGCAATTGTACTTCTATCAGGGACTAAAATGTCAGATCCTCTCAAGGAGATTCAGAAAGGAAAAAACCCCCAACTTCTGGGGCTTTCCAAAAGAAAACAACTTGTCTATTTATCTCCCACCTACCCATTCAATCCTCTTGAAAAGCTGCCTAACTTGCAAGTGTTTGTCAGCAGAAAACTGCCAGAAACCTGACTGACAAACCTCAGTGCCAGGTGCTGTCCCCTCTGCACACAACTGACAGGATGCTGCCCCTGCACAGGACTGACCCATCATCCCAGAGGGACTCAATGATTTCCAAAACCCACACCACCCTCAGGCCCCCCTCCCTGGCCCCATCTCACCGCTCCTGCTGGCTGAGGGTGAAGACAGCAGGTCCCCACTGCCCAGGCGCTGCCTGAGGGCACGCTTGGGCATCTCCAGGCCGGCCTCGAAGTTCTCCTTGTTGGCCTTCTTCAGCCTCTTGGTTTCCAGAGGGAGCTCGGGGCTCTGGGGGAGGTGTCCTGCCCCTGCAGGGCTGCAGCTGTCGTCGTCTGACAGCGCTGACCCAGACTTGGGCTTGGGACGCTTCCTGCCGCGCAGAGCAGCCCTTTTGGAGAGGTACAGCAGGTGGATATCTGGGAACCAGAGGGAATGCTGAGTCCATATGGGTCCTGGCAGCACCAGGGACTATAAAACAGAGCTGGTAAGGAAGGCTCTCACTTGGGAATTCTGCCCCTTAAAGAACAGGAATCCATCCAAGTTTTCAAAATTGTGAAGTTTTGTAGCTGATAAAGTTTCAGCACTTGCAAATGATATGAGAGCTTTAAACAGTGACAGTCACATCTCACAAAAACAACCCTTTTCTCTGTGCTGACAGAGAGACCTCAGTCCTCACTTAAGTGGTGGAAACTGATGGACAATGTGAGCTGAGTTATTAACTTGTGCCGTTATCTGGGACATAGAAAATGCCCTCTGAAGTGAACAACAACTCTTCCAGCCCTACCATCCACTCTCGGATAAACAGCTGGGAGGGAAAGAGCTTCCTGCAAGGCCTGCAGGCTGCACCAGCTTTTCCCTAGAATGGATCCAAAGTGCTCTTAGGTCTCGCTGATCTGTGGACATTTAGGTTTTTCCTTTAGTTAATATATTTGTGAATTGTTTGGGCTCAGATGTTCTGCTGCTTGCTTTTTTCATCTGCCTCAGCATATGTACCAGCAGATTGGTACTAGATTTAGTGATCTGAGACCAAAAGTTTGGACTTCTGCACTGACTTCATCAGTTTGGTGGGGTTTTTCCCTGTTGCTCCAGTAGTCACCTCATAGGTCAGTGTTGCCTCTGTAGCCCTGTCACGCTGCAGCAAACACTGATGGACATCAGCTCCAAATTGTGACATTTGTGTTGGTGACACAAATCCCAGAATGTCAGGTTTTATTCACTGCTCTAATTCACACCCTTTTCCACAGAAGAGCACTGAGTGTAAGCACACCTAGAGAAGAGTGTGAGGAAGTGCTCTGGGAGGTTGTATAGTATTTTAACTGAAGGCAAAAGGGTGCACTGACACTGTGGACAGTAAATAAACTGTGCTGACCTCTCTTTCCTGTAACAACCAGCTGTCTCACACATCTCTGCAAACCAGACTCTCTTCTTACCAGTGTCCTCTGGCTCAAGGGAACTGCTCCCACAGTTCACACTGCCAGGTGAAGCTCCCTCTGCTGCAGCCCTGTTCTGAGGCTCCCTTCCTGAAGACTCAGACAGAACACTAACATTCTCCTTAAAAGAAAAACAAAAGGGGGGGGGGGGGGGGGGNAGCCTTTACCTGTCAGATGTGCAGCAACTTGGAAAAGCTCTCAGTCCAGACCCCAGCATTGTTACCGAGCAGACTTACCTCGAAAAAGGCAGCCATTTCAGGGCAGGATGATCAAAGTGCCTCCTCAAGGGTCTGAAACACAACTTCAGCACCTGCTGAGCTCGGGCTGACCACAGCAGGCAGCGANATGTACCCAGAGAGGGTACCTGTCCTCACAGTCTCAGCTTTGCCCTTGCTCATCACACCAGCTGTAAGAAACCAGCCACCAGAAATCCATGTACCCTCCTTGTCACCAACACGTGTGTCAGTGAGAAGAGATCTCACTCAAACCACTGCACAGGGCTGAGCAGTGCAAAACTACACACAAACCACACGTTTCTGGCTGGCAATCTCACCCTGCCCCACCCACTTGCTAAGACATTAAATCCTAACGAGTTGCTTGCTTTTTGGAGCCCTCTGCTTCCCCCCCATGTGTATTTTGCAGGCAAACATTTTCTGAACTGTTGAATTTCCAGGATCATGTGGCAAAAATCTGTCAGGTAAAAAAAAACCCAAATACAACCAAGTTAGGTTTCTGTTGCACTAAGTGAAGGCCCAAAGTTAAGCACCTGGAAACTACCTTTAGACAGAGATACTCTCACTATCACCTATTCTAGAACAATCACCTCTTCTGTTAATCAGGATGCTAAAGATGAATGACTGTTCAGAGCCTGCAACATTTCCTTCATGTAAAGGAAGAGAAGCTTTTGAAAAGTGGTATGTGTGCTTTTACAGGAGGTAAAAATGCATCACACCTGTTAGTACAGTACAGGTAGTTCCAAAAAATCCCACTCCCCACTTTTGGGTCTGCCATTACTCAATGATAAATACACAGCAGTCAATGGGACTGCATGAAAATAGAAATACAGACATTCTTTGTGTCAGAGTTGTATAATAACATGCAAAAAAAGGCCTGTGCCAATACAGGAAATCCAGGGAAGCCTGGGAAGAGGCAAGAGTTAAGAGAGAGGATTTCTAATCAAAAAAGGGAACCTGTCAGACAAAAGGCCTAACAGTCCCTGAATTCTTCATCTCAGAGTAAGCCCAAGGTCTTTAACCACTTCACATCCAGGATCAACATCTGCCTTCTCACCAATCACACAGGTTGGAGAGAAACCCCTGCCCCGAATTCCATGGTTCCCACGCCTAATCCCTCATTTCTAATGAGGAAGTCTGGGCCCCAAAGGCCTTCAACAGTGGGAAAGATAAACTTCTCAAATGCAGTTCAAGAGCGGTCAAAGCTCTTTAATGTGTAGGCGACAACACACTGAGAGGGCACTAAGGAAGGAGTCCTGCACAAGGTCATGCTCCTTCCTACACAGCCCTGAGCAAAACAGCCTCAAGGACATGGTCCTGCCTACACTGCCCTGAGCAAAACAGTCTCAAGGGCATGTTCATTCCTACACTGCCCTGACCAAAACAGTCTCAAGGGCATGCTCCTCCAAAGAAATGTATCACTGCCCATTAAAAGCTAAACTAAAGAAGCCTTTACCTGTCAGATGTGCAGCAACTTGGAAAAGCTCTCAGTCCAGACCCCAGCATTGTTACCGAGCAGACTTACCTCGAAAAAGGCAGCCATTTCAGGGCAGGATGATCAAAGTGCCTCCTCAAGGGTCTGAAACACAACTTCAGCACCTGCTGAGCTCGGGCTGACCACAGCAGGCAGCGACA
>WBMV01004475.1:160694-175444 GCA_013396655.1 Campylorhamphus procurvoides
TGTGCATTTCACTGTGTTAAATCATGTAACTGCTGCAGATATGCCTCAGTACATGGTTTAGAAGAAGATACCCTTAATTTTGGGCGTGTTTACTCTGCTGTGAAATTGACAATGATTTATGACAGCATAACTGAGAAAAGAATCTCATCCAAATGCTTTGATCACACTCACAGAAAAATGTTTTCCGATGGGAGGATTTAGCATGTTTATTTTCACTAGCCATTTCGTTCAAATAATTGGGTAATATTTTGTTTTCAGCAAGTGTGGTGTCCTTCACTAAACAAATGCATCTGAATTGATTACAGATGGAGATCACAGAATTGTTATCACAGCATTGTTAGGGTTGGAAGGCACCTCTAAAGGTCATGTAGTCCAATCCCTAAGACTGGGATTTCTAAGTTTATTCAAAGTGGATGTTTTTCCTGATCTGGACATGTTGTTTTGGGTGGATTTGAGGTGAGGGTGGTACGCAGCTTTCTGTTGTGTTTCCTCTTCATGCATTTATAGCCACGTATTTCCCCTGAAAAATCATTTTAATTACATGATTTCTGTGGTGGATTGGCTGGATGCATCAATGCTGCTCTATCATTCCCCTCAGTAACTGGACAGGGGAAGTTCCTTTTCTCCTTCCTTTTCCTTCTCTCCCTCTCCCTCCCATCATCTCTATTTACACAGTTCCTGATTGAAAACTTTCTAAGTGCATTATAAAGAATTTATTACAAAATTTGCCTTTGTGGCTGGGAGTCAGCTACCTGATTTTAATTTCACTGCATGTCAAACTGTATTAAGGGGAAACCTTGCAGTTTTGGATGAGGTGAGCAGTTAGTCATCACTTTAGGGACACTTCTTATTAAAACAAGAATTGTTTGCAGGCATGTCCTCTACAATCACTAGTCTGAAAAGCACATTTCAGTTTTAATTTATGCGAAATAATGTGTACTAAACCAGTGTCTTTTAGTCCATGTAGGACTGGAACCATTTGTGAATGTAGTGAAAAGCTGCCTAAATGAAGCCACTACTTGCCCAGTGATCAGTCCTTTCTCTGTCAAAACCAAGCAGCTTATATGGATTAATGCAAAACAAATAGTAGTGAAAAGAGAGCCACGTGCAGGAAAAACACAGGGCAGCAGTGGCCACAGAATCCAGGAATTCCCTGGCAGTCACTGCTGCTCCAGCTGAGAACAAGAACTGAATCGTTTTCCATGGCTAGTAATGTGCTAGGAGTCAGTCAAGGTCACCCAACTGTTATTTATCTTCCTACAGACACTGTTAAAACTACTAGAGGGTGTGAGTTATAATAACATGTTTTAAAGGCATAATACTTCACACCTGAGAGTGCCAGTGCACTCTGTGTGTACAAAGTGAATAAATTCAGCAGTACCCAAATGTGGGAAGATGACTGGAGTAACATTAGAGAAAACTGGGAAATTTCATATTCTCACAGAATTTATAAAGGTAAAGAAATTACAGCTTGAAAAGCAGTTGCTACTTCCTGGATGGAATGCCGGGCACGCCTGGAACATACTCCACAAGGATTCCCCATATTCACAATCTTAAGTATGTGGTAAAGAAGGGGATGAAACAGAGGATGGAGCAGAGTGGAGACATCATGGCCAGGCTCTGCTGAAATCCTTATATGAGATATTGGGGTAAAGGAAAATATAAATGAGAACTGTTGACTTCAAAGGATGCATATTCATCATGTGGATTGCTCATGTATGTAAATTTTGGGTAATTGCAGAAATTGGTTTTAAAAATTTTCCTTCTTTCCCTCTTAAGAGCAATCCTCTGCACAACAAATACAGCACAATTGATTTACCGGGTCTTGTTGGAAATTATTGTCATGATCTTCACCAGTACCACTGACACAATGGAAATTAGAGTCAACAGTTTTTGACCAGAAACACAAAACACAATGACCCATGTCAAAAGCACAGAAACCAGGATGAGGTTTATTAACTTCCAGAAAAACACTGGGCTTGCATAGAGGAGACTGCTCCATTATAAAGTAGGATTATTGGTAAATTAGCTTAATTCTTTCAGCTGTGGAACAATTCTCAAGTTTCACAGGAGTTTCAGTAAATTATCCCCAGAAATTGACTGCATCCAAGCTTGACTTAATGTTCTGCATATTTTCTCGACGTTGTTTGGTATAAACATTTGCTTCTCCTTTTTGCAGCCGTTGCTTCAGAGCAGACTTTTGCTGCTTGGTCAGCTGACGTTTTATCTTCTGTTTCACCAGCTCCTACGAACAAACAATTTGGCATCAGAAATTTTTTTAGGCCATTTAGCACCAACACATGACAGGATGGCAGCACCTTTTCAGTACCAACACAAACATGATGTTCACCTGGACTGCAGGAATGATGAACAGTTTTTTCCTTGTAAGAAAGTCATAGAACAGCTCAGCTGACTGAAAAGGGAGATTGTCTGCTATGGACAAGGTCTGCATGGAGTGCTGCATGTGTGTTAAGTGCCACACCCTCAGGCCTCCCAACATCTAAAGGGGCATAGGGTTACCTATGCTATTGTCTGCTCACAGTCTTAGGTCCAACAAACAGCATTTTAAATCCTGCCTTATGGAGTTTTAAGTGTCTTTCTTACAGAGATGATAAAGGGCCAGCACCTCTTGGCGCAAAAGGCATTCCTTCCACAGAAATGTAACAGCTGGTAACAACCTAGAACATTTCACATCCAGCAGTAATTATTTGGTTTGTGCCTATTTATTTTTCTTAGCACCCTGTTTTTTCTAAAGTTCAGATTACAAAGACCTGAGTGATTCTCATGGAAAACAACAACTCTTAAGCACAAGTGTGGCTAAAACAGACGGGCAGTCAGGAGTGGTTTACAATTCCTCCCCCAGTTCTCCCATTGTGCAGCTCTCTGCTGTTAATATGCACAAGGTCAGGCCTACCTTGTGCCTCCACAGCACAAGAACTGAAACAGCAACCGTGACTGCTGAAATCTATGAAATTTCATGTTACTTGCACCTATGCTTCGTGCTGAATTCTGCTCTCCTTTCTGATGGCAAGAGCAACCCATAATAAAAACTATGATTTGGAGGTTGTGGCATGATCCCTGCTCAAGCTGCTGACACTGAGTGCACACTTGCATGTTTTCTTGATTTTTCTTTTAAAAAATCAAGATATTTTGATCTATTCTGTCATGGGGGAATTGAATCTTGTGGAAACTTGCTAGAAGTAATTTTGCAAGGCAGATGCCATTAATCTTTGACATGTAACTTCACCAAATTCCACTGCTCAATCACAGCACTTGATGGAAAGACTCACAACCTAAATGTTGCAAATACTGAGAAATATTTCAGAGTAAGGAGATCTAAGTTGTTTACTATTCCCATGGTTTCCTCTAGTTAAGTCATATGAATGCATAAAAAGATTTGCACAAACACAGAAAGATACTTTACTTCACATGGAATAGCAAGTTTTCCAAAATTCATGCTGCTTTCTCTTCTTGGCACAGTCTGCAAGTTATGACTGCTACTACTGCCATTGTTGATATGTGCCTGCAAGAATTTGTCTGTCTGATCAATTTAAAATGTGTTAATGTGTTTTCTCCTCTGAACAGAAAGCAAGCTGCATAAACACATAAATACAACCAGCAGTAACAGGCATCAGCTCTGTAAAGCCCAGTGGATCTCACTGCAGTGGATTATTTTACATTTTTAGCTCTGTAATTATTTTCCCTCGTTACCAATGGCTTATTATACATAGTGTTTTTTTAGCTCCAACACTCAGAAGTTAAAATAAGATCCATCAGTGGGCAGAAAGGTTACTTTACTCAGCATAAAAGCATGTAAGTGGAAGCGTTATGCAAGGTAAATGAGTTCAGAACAAGTTTTATATGTGGATAAATCTCTTGAAAGATTTGCTGCTAAGTACTTCTGTTTCTTTTAGAACAGAAAAGTGGGTATGTCCATGCTATTTACATCTTGTTTTATCTTTAAAATACCTTAAAAAAAGCAAAAAGCAAACATGAACAAGTAAAGCAGCCAACTATTCCATGAACATCAGAGCCACTGACAGGCACCTTGTGTAAAACAAGGCTCCTTCACAGAGTAACACATCAATGGGAGAGTAGCAAAGCCTTTGCTGGAAAAGTTCTGAAGTAGTTAGTAGCACACTGAAAAGACTGAGGTTTCAGATACAGTGGTATTTCTAGCACTACTGCTCTAATTAGGCAATAGAAATGCTGTGAAAAGACACAGTTTGAAAAAGTACATATTTACTTTTGGCACGTATCATGAAAGAGCTGAGATTACACTAAATAACATGTTCCCCAAGCTACATCTTTCAGAGCTCCTGCTCCTAACTGCAAATGAGACTTGACACTGAAAAATCATATTTACAATGGCAAATATGTTTTCTGACCTAATTGAAAAAAATAATTCCTGAATAAGCTGTAGTTGAAAGGAGTTTCTTCCTGTTATGTATGAGAATACTTTGTAAAGAACACTGGATTTGCCACCCTTTAAAATGAAAAGCCACTTTAAAAAAATGTGACAAAAGGTAGACATACTGCCCCCTGCATAGTCTGGGGTTGAAGTACATTAAGTTCTGCTGAAAATGTCCTGATTTATATAATGCACAATGTCGAAATTCAAATTGCTGAAGACATCACTACTGAAGATGAATTCATAGAAATATTTTGGAAAAGGGTGTTAAGAAATCTCCAAGACAGGTGAGAAGGGTAAAAGTAACTCTTGACTCAATTATTCATGTTCAAAATAAAAAAAATATTAATCGTGGCTAGCAACAAAAATTGATGAACTGATGCTGTTAGTGCATTAACACACATTAACAAAAATGAGCCTGTTACTGGGTAAATGGGAATTGAGAATGCTGGTGTGGAGCTTCAGTGAGAGAGCAAAGAGCAAACCATGAAGGAGAGTGCTGGAAATCATTCCCTGTAAACAATTACAGCAGTTATCAGTCCTATCTTTCCATGGGAATGGAAATGCAAACTGGGAGAGGTGACAGCCTCTTTAAAGGTGATAAACGCCACAGAACAATTTTACAAAGAGGTGTGAGCAGCCACCTGCAATTTAACGTGGTCTGAGAGCAATGAGAACATTAACAACAACAACATTTACCGGAGGAATGGTGGAGCAGCTCCCAACACTTCTCACTGATGAAATACTTTTCGTCCTTGTTCTGTGCCCAGCAACAGGAACGACACACTCTTCACTAATAAAATATATAAACCAATGTGTTATTCCACTACCAAGATAAACATCCTTTGCCTTTATGAGCACTGTGTTTGAGCCTTAACCTTCTGGGATATAACTCGAAAATTCACAACAGAACATGCAAGTGCTTCAGAACATTTCTATTTAAAATATTAACACTAATGTTTCAAAACAGGCACTTTATTATAAAGGAAGAAATTTGTTGCACAACAGCCACGTGTGTATCAACCACAGGAAGAGAAGCCTCAGGGCACTAAATAAAACCATTTTAGGACCTGCACAATGTTTTGACAAATTATTTAACTGAAAAGCAAAAACCAGATGAGGAGTGTGTGCTTGATCTGCATCCAGGTACATCGTGGGCTGGCAAATTCAAGAATTAAATTTCACATACAATGGGCCAGTTGGAAGGTTTTCATGAATTTCTAAGTATGCCAGGAGAGGAATTAGAAGCACACACAGTGCAATATATTTTAATAAGACAGTCCAAGGCGCTTGTTCTTGCTAACTCCACCTGAGTGAGCAGCAGAACGCTTTAACAAAGAGCACCTGACTTATAAATTTACTCATAACAGTTATTTAGAAGTAGCATTTTAACATCAAGAACTCCTCCACTACCAATATTAACTGAAATAAAACATGGAAAATAACCCACCATAGAAAGTAGGTTGCTCTAAGAAGTGCAGCACCTGTTTTCTCATATATGAAGGACATTCACTGCTACATTTCCAAAATAAATTGCATTTTTAGTCTACAGTTTAAACAAGAGTAGCTGAAGAATAGTCCTTCTTGAGCTGCTGGATTGAGTTATATTTACTGGGGTGGAGGAACCACATCCACCCTTAGAAAGTAAACATGAATCATTACCTGTAATGCCTGAATTCCTCATTTAAAGCGAATAAGTCAACCAGCTCAGGGCACTCATCTTCATTCTCCTTGTCCTTAGAGCCCTCTCCTTGATCTGTCTGATTTTCCACTTCAGCAGCATTTTCATTTGTGCCTTTGCCTTTAAAGGAAGTAATGGCAGAACTCTCTGCATCTTCACTGGGCTCCCAAAGCGTAGCTTGCCCTCCAGCTTCCTCCAAGGCTGAGCTCAACCCTGACATATCCAGCCTTTGTGTATTTTCTCTACTTTCAGCCTCTCCTTCACTGCTCCACTGGTCGTTGTCAGAGGTCCTGCTTTCAGAGAAATCACCCACTTTGTACTTGGATTCTCCATTCTTCTCTTCACCTTTGCCGAAGAAGCTGAGCTCATTCTCAGCATCTTCCTCAAGTTCTAGTACCTCTGTTGTGTTGTCATCCTCGTCAGAACCCAGTGGGTAAAGCAATTCATCATCTTCCTGCATTTCCTTTGTGTAGCCACTGGCAGCAATCTCTCTATCAAGAGAACACTCCCTCCTGTGGAAAAGGTATGTTTTCTTTTAACATGCTAAATTATCAGGTTCCCAATATGCTACATTTTGGATTAAAAATATTAATCAAGTTAGATTATAATTACCTATACTATTAACAAGGAGGGCATACTCTGCTCAAAAACACAAAACACCACGTGATGGTTCTGAGCTACAGGTAAAGTATTAATAGAATGTAAAAGAGAAAAAGGAAACTTCTACAGAAGAGGATTCCATCTCCATAACCTGCATTTATGTTTATTTACAGGAAAGTGCTTTACTTTAGCAGAAATACCCATTAGTTTTAAGTTCAAATTATGCTGAAGCAAACAGAGTAATGAAGGGTCACTAATCCACAGAGACTGATTCAAGGGGGGGGACCCCTCTGGAAAAGTGGTCAGAGTGAAATAAAACCGTTTTCATTGCAAGAGCTTTGGTCTTAAAATGAATGAAAATTTACTTTACTTTTCCAAATGGCAAAAAGATATTATGAAGAAAAGTTTGAATGTAACAATGCTCCAAGAGGCAGTCACCATATTACAAGCATTCCAAAAATAGATTTAAATGTGAAACCCAAGTTAATCCTCTATATACTGGCAAATAGGGTGATTCTGCACCACTGTTAACATTTCCTGGACATTTACCACTTGGATCAGGCTTTCAGGTTGATCTCTATTCCTTAGCTGCAAGAAGACAGACAAAGGGAGTAGCAAAGGATTTCAAAGACCATTTTAGCTTTTGAAAATCACTTACAGTAACCCTGGGTGAAGAAAACACAACAGGAATGACAAAAATGTAATTTAAAATTGCATAGTTGGGCCTATTTCTTTATTTATTTCTCCTACAGGCATCTCTCACAGGCATACATTTTTTTTTTGGTTTTTTTTTCTCCACAAAACAAACACCAAATGCCATAAATAAGAAAACTCAAGTTCATCTGGTTGTTTCTACCTGATGTCTTTGAATGTTGGGAAGAGCTCACTCTCGTAGTTGAAACGTTTCTTAAAGAACTCCTTAATACAGTTAACATCTCTGTCAAAGTACCTGTGAAAAGCAGAGTTGTACAAACAAAATCAATGAAGTCTCCTGCAATGAGAAATTTTTACATTACATTTCTTGTCTTTTACTGGTTTTAATTAAAAATTATTTCTATCAGTGACCCCAAGACAACAGGCTAGGAAGAGAAACTTGATGCAGTCTAAATCTAAGAGTTTCTTAACTGAACAACATTGTTAGAAATAATAGTTAGAAGCAACTAATTATATGTTTATTCCACAGGGGTATTTCTACCTATTCTTTGTTTGTGCTGCATGACAATAAGAACAGAAAAAGGAAGACTTATGGAAACAAGCCATGATTGCCTGTTTGCTGCCAGCAGCATTTACTTGGAAAGCACCTTTAAATCTGAACCCACCACTCAGCATTTGCATGAGATGTTGACATCATCTGAGGGAAATCAATCAGGGTGGCATGATCATCATTATCCAAGATGAGATTAAATTCATTGAAATCCCCATGAATCAGACCATGATTGGCAAGTTTTACAATCAGATCCATTAATTCACTGTAGACAGCAGCAGGATCTTCCATTTGGCGCACCTGGCACCTGAAAAGTTAAATAAAAGAAAATGTTTTGAACCTTGAAAGACTTAACTTAAAAATACAGACCAGTTATATGAAATGCATCTGACAGAATGCCAGAGTTAATTCAAGTCAAAAGGGCCCTCAGGTCTCTGGTCCTCAAAGCAAAGTCAACTCTGAGACCAGATCAGATTGCTCAGGTCTTTGTCTAGCTGGGATAGAAAAATTCCAGGGATGGAGAGAGACTGTGCAACCTCCCCAAGAAACTTCTCCCACTGCCTCTGTGTCCTCAAGAGGGAAAAATGTCTCCTCATACCCAGCTAAACTCATTTAAACTCACACTCAACTGTCTCCCATCAATATCATCATGCATTATTTAAATAAAGGATCAGTACACTTCTGTCTTGTTTTAGATAATCTTATGGTCTCAGTAGAAAATATGTCTTCTTGCATTTGAATTTAAATGTCCCATGACATTTTTATTTACAACATATTTTCTAGACTAAGTTAGGAAAAAAGTAAAAAAGCTTAAAGCAAAGTTGAGAAAGCAAAGTACCTTCAGTAGCAAAATACAAACCAATTGGTCTTTAGAAGCAAACCAAGTAAAAATGCCACGAACTGTCAAGAAGTGGCCAACATTTACAGTGAAATGTTTTGACCTGAATGCAGCCCTGGAGGATTGAGAGAACAGATTATCTGTACAACACAGAGAATGAACAGTGGAAGCCCAGCAAGTCTGTAACAGGCTCCTGTTGGACACCTTCATGTCCACACCAAAACTAACTGGTGACACTTCTCATAGCCACAGGTCTCTAAGTATCTCACTCTGAATCTGGAAGTCAGAAATCAGAGTTGTGAGACAGGAACCCCAGGTCCCAGGGGGAAGGTTGGTGCAAAGACGAGGTGCAGAGATTGGAGCAGCTCTGCTATGTGAAAAGGTTGGGAGCTGGGACCGTTCAGCTTCAAGAAGAGAAGGCTCAAGAGGTCTCATGAATGTATATAAATACTTGAAGGGAGGGTACAAAATGGACAGAGCCAGGTTTTACTCAGTGATACCACCATGGGCACAAACTGAAACACAGGAGGGTCTGTCTGAACACAGGAAACACCTTTTTTTTTTGACTGAACACTGGTACAAGTTGCCCAGAGTAGATGTGGAGTCTCCCTCCTTGGAGATATTCATAAGTGGTCTGGACAAGGCCCTGGACAACCAGCTCTGAGTGGCCCTGCTTAAGCAGGGAGGTTGGACCAGCTGAGCTCCAAAGGTCCCTCAACCATCCTCAACAATTCTGTGACTCTATGAGATGTGAAATAAAGCAGGAAGATTAAGAAAAACCAAGTCAAATTTGGCAGGACCCCTGATAACTTGTTAAAGACAATTGTTTACCATAAGTCACTAACTCAACACTAGTTTTCCAACTCAGGCAATGGGCAATAGAAAAACTGGAAACATACTCTAAGTGGCCCTTTCTTGAGCCAAGTGTTTGGACCAGAAGCCCCTTCCAATCCCTAGTATTTGGGGATTCTTTGGCACAGTTGAAATGCTGCTTAATCAGCTACTTATATCCTAGATATGAAAGTGTTTACATGACGGGTGTGGAATTATTTAACAAATGAAGGAGGGGAGATGAAATACAATGAAGTCCTTTCCATGTTACTCTTCAACTGTTATACTTCGGTATTAATTCCCTTCTGATTAAACTCCCCACTTTAGATCTTCATTACTATAAAAGAGCATGCACTGGTTTGTCTACAACTGGACACTTTAAACCTCTGGATAAACACTTGGGTTAATCCACAAGATATCAAATGTATAGGCATTTTGCATTCAGCTCTGCAAACAAAACAAACCAGCCCTTCACATACAAACCTCAGTAATATTTAAGGTTTCTGGATGTTGAGAAACTCAATCAAAATAATCTTCCTCAGAAGTGCAAGACCAGATTTAATCTGGTATTCTGTGAAAAAGTGGAGAACCTCTACAACACTGAGTTATAGAGCAAGGGTCACAAACTAGAATTCAGAATATGAAGGATATTATATTCAATAATATATATACCAAATAACAAAGACTGTGGAATTTCTGTGGAGAAAACTACAGCACTACTGTGTCACAATGCTCTTTTGATGTATTCCTTACTTGGACTAAGAAAAAAGGCATTTCTCTGAATAAAAATATAAGAGAAACAAAACTATATTAAGCAGAATATTAGTGAGCATGGGCTGGAGGGCATTATTCATAGTGAAGTCAGAATTCATTCACAAGACAAGGAAAAACACTAACCCTGTAAAATTATTCACTTGGCATTGTTAGGGTCTCTGTAACACACAGAATTAAAGTTTCACTACTTACAAAGGATAGCCATCAACAAGTTCCATAACAACTGCATGCCTGTTGTAGTCTATGGGCTTTGGAACAGGAAATTTTCTGTCATGCAAAGCCTGGAGGGAGGCAACATGTTGAAAAATTGAAATTGAATAGTTAAGGAAACATTACATATATTGACTTTTTTTGGCTTCATTCTCCTTTTACTCATTCTGTTGCTAGCAGTGAATTTTTAACTAACAGTCTCAAGTTAAAGTAATATAAATACAATATAAATACATCATTTGTTCTTTAAGTATTACACTATTACTGCTTTTCAGCACACAATTAATTCACCCCCAACCCTCTGCTCAGAGAATCTGACCCCCCCCAGTTTTATTTCCACAAGTTCTGACCACACAATGCTTTACCAGTTGGATCAGCTGGACCAACACAGAGGTTCTAAATGAGGGTATTAGTTTTTTCTCTCTCTGTGAAGGCCACTGGTAGAGCCCATCATGCTTATTTTTTAAAGAAACAAGAAAATTACATTTTTGGTTTTGGATTGCACAAAAGAAGAACGGAAAACCAGTTTCTTAAAAATCTGGAACTTGAGAGGAGCAATATATGCTTGGAAATTAAATCTTTTCCCACAGTGCAGAACAAAATGTGTCTTTTCGGATCAAAACACCAACCTGGTCTAAAAGATTTCCATCAACAGCACAGCAACAGCTGAAAACATAGTAGGTTAAAAAATAAATGAATTTTAAGAAATTTCAGCTGTTTGTAGGCTTATGAAATGAATTTTAAAGGAAAAGCTGCAGAGCTGGTAATATAGAGATATTATCAATCCATAAATAACAATGTCAAATTGAAATTTACTGACATGTCCTTCTGTTCCACATAATTTTCATGGGAAAGCTTCACTTTGGCACTGGGAATTGTACGGAACACACAGTACTCAAAGTCTCTGAAATGTGCATTTTAAGTGCAAACACAGACTGACCAAAAAACATGTTCCAGACTGTCACACCACTGCTGACAGTGCACGAGTGGCCACCTACCTTCATGTAGGCAAACTCCTTCATTGCTGCTATCCGAGAGAGATACAGCCACGACATTTTGTGTCTGTGCTTGTGGTAGTCACGCTTATTCTTCAAACTGCGGAAGGAGGTTCTTCCCAGCCTGTGTAATTTCAGTGCAAACTGTTGCTCCTCTTTGTTTGCAACAATATAAATGTCTAGAAGACACACAAGGGCATGGATCTAAGACATAAATGGCATCTAACAAGCCAGTGTAAGTTTGTTACCTCACTTCTCACTGTTTTTGTCATGGCAAGTTCTACTACAGTTAGTAAAGGCAGCTAAATTTAAAGAGTGTGTATCAGAAATATGAACTTGAAGGAATTACTGCTGAAGAGTTCAAGTTACTCCACTAGATGTGATCTGGAACATCTTTGAGAGCTTACCTTCTCAGAGAAACATCTTCCAGCTT
This sequence comes from Campylorhamphus procurvoides, assembly GCA_013396655.1. Taxonomy (NCBI): domain Eukaryota; kingdom Metazoa; phylum Chordata; class Aves; order Passeriformes; family Dendrocolaptidae; genus Campylorhamphus; species Campylorhamphus procurvoides. The sequence continues at coordinate 172,672 of WBMV01004475.1, forward strand.
AAGGTTCCTACATTCAGGTTAACATCCCTGGACTATCTACATAGCAAAGGACAAATATAAACTATTCTTGAGGGAAATCCACAGCAGATACTGCTTTTAATCATGCTCTGGAAGAGCCACTCCTTTCTACTGAGTGGACAACCAGCCCAAGGGGCCAGATTGTTAATTTAAACACTGCTGGCAAATAGCCCATGTTTCATTTCGAGCATTTGTCCCCAAAATCCCCTTCTCCAATTATAAACATTACAGTCTGTGTTAAATTACATGACCAAAAGAAGAACCAAGGCAGTATTCCAATAGTTCTGAACCTATTTTACTTTACTGCCTTATTTTTAAGTGGAATGAAAAAGCTTAGATTTTCTTTTTCCTGAAATAGTTTGAAACCCTTCACAAAGCAAGAGACAAGCAGCATCTGCCTGTAAAGTACCTGTTTAAGTGATGGACTAAGAACCAGGCAACATGGGTAAAGTACAAAGGCATTCTTATTAATACAAAAAAAATCATATTAAAGATGTTATTTACCTGATTCTTTGCCAACACCCATCTGGTTTCCCACATAATTGATGACTTGCCGGGAAGAGAGAGTTTTCAGAGCCAGGTAATCATATCCTGCATTAGTTAACCGATAACCCTGGACAGCTGGGTAAAAATAAAGCACAAAACATTTAATTCCTTATTATGCATCCATCACATTTCAAATAAGCCTCATTTTAGTCTTGTTTCAGCTTACAGTTCACAATACCCAAGGAATATTTCACCTCGTAGTTTCTTAGGAGCTCAATCTAACTTGTTGTAAAGATGCTTGAATTCCCACAGGTTATGAAAATTGACAACTGTGCAAGAGACAGAAATGCTGCCTCTCTCTAAGAGAGGCAATGGCAGTACCTTAAACAGCCTGGGAAAAGCCAGCATTTAGGAAGATACATGTACAGGAGACACAGCAGGGATCTGGGAATGTTTGGATGAACTAGAACCAACAAGACAAGTTAACTGTCCATGTCTTTTTTGCCTGTCATCTCTATACACAGCTCAGCAGGCACAGCTTTTGGTGCTGTACAAAGTCCAAGAGAAGGCAACACAAGTGGTCACACATCCTGACCTGTTTTTAAGGCACCACCGTGGGACAGAATGAGAGAGGGAGTCCGACACAAAACTCAAACTCACTTTTGGTTCGTTCATAAGCCAGAAGTTTGTGCTTCACCAGCTCCCTCAGAATTTTATTACAGCCACCGTGTTTAAGGTTGGCAATGGAAGCAGTTAAGCTAGCAGGAACTATTTCATGGTTCTTCATGCCCATTTCCACCTAAAAAGAGATAAACAGAAATCATATGTTAGCTAATCCAGCCTAAGCATGATTAGATTTTAGTCACAGCCACCACAAGCTGGTGATGCTGCTGATGTCACCTTGTTGGGGTGTGTGACCCCTGGGCATCCCCGGGGACCACCTGAGCACCCCCTGGGTACCCCCAGGGACGACCTGAGCATTCACAGATGTCCCCTGGGTATCCCTAGCAACAAGGGACCCCCTGGGTACCCCCAGTGATCCTCTGAGCATTCCAGGGACCACCTGTGACCCCTTGGGCAGCCCCAGGGACCACCTGGGCATCCCCTGAGCAACTCCTACAACCACCTGAGCATCCCTTGGGATCTCCCTGAGCATCCCCAGCAACCCCCTAAGCATCCCTGAGGATACCCTGAACATCCTCCGCAACCTGCTGAGCTTCCCTAGGGATACCCTGAGCACTTCCAGTGACCCCTTAAGCATCCCTGGGATCCCCCTGAGCATCTTCAGTAATCCCTTGAGCATCCCTAGGGATATCCTGAGCATTCCCAGCGACTCCCTCAGCATCCCCAGGATACCCTGAGCATCCCCAGCAACTCCTTGGGCATCCCCAGCTACCCCTTGAGCATCCCTAGGGATACCCTAAGCTTTCTCAGTGACCCCCTGAGCATCCTTAGGAGTAGTCTCAGCATCCCTGGGCATCTCATGAGCATCCCCAGGGATACCCTGAGCATCCCCAGCGACCCCTTGAGCATCCTTGAGATCCCCCTGAGCACTCCTAGGGATACCCTGAGTATCCTTGGGATCCTCCTGANTGGAGGCGGAAGGAGCGGCGCGCATGCGCACATCCCGCCCCCGCGGGTCCTGGCAGCTGCGTACACCCCCCGGCCTCAGCCAGTTCCTGCGGTGCTGGCCTCGTCCCCGGGCCGGGAAACATTGGGAATCATCGGGAATCGCCGGGAGCCGAGATTCAGCAGGACGTCTGTCCCAGATCGGCCTCCCCGCCTCGACCCACCCGGCGGCGGGATCTGCCAGGACCTGCCGGGACCTGCCAGGACCTGCCGGGGGCGGCCCCGGAAACACGTGGGGTGTGGGAAAGTGGGATAGAGGGACACGGGGATATGGGGATGGGATATAGGGACATGGGGATACAGGGACACGGGGGTGGGATAAGGGGACACGGGATAGAGAGACATGGGGATGGGNCAAGGATACCCTGAGCATCCTTGGGATCCCCCTGAACATCCCTAGGGATACCCTGAGCCTCCCCAGTGACCCCTTGAGTATCCTTGGGATCCTCCTGAGCATCCCTGAGATCCCCCTGAGCATCCCTAGGGATTCCCTGAGCATCCCCAGGGATACCTCCTGAGCATCCTTGGGAATCCCCTGAGCATCCCTAGGGATGCCCTTGAGCATCCTCAGCGACCCCCCTGTGCATCCCTAGGGATCCCCTGGCACCCCCCCGCCGCCCGGCCCGGCCCGGCCCCGCTC
>WBMV01004475.1:175479-212482 GCA_013396655.1 Campylorhamphus procurvoides
CCGTCAGCACCCTGAAGTGCTCCCGGGACAGGTAGCGCAGCATCACCACGTTCAGCTTCCCCATGGCAGCGGCGTGCGGGGCTGGGAGCGGGGAAAGCAGAGGGAAACGGGAGGGAAAGGGGAAGGAAACACGAGGAGCAGGAAGAGGAAGAGGAAGTGGAGGCGGAAGGAGCGGCGCGCATGCGCACATCCCGCCCCCGCGGGTCCTGGCAGCTGCGTACACCCCCCGGCCTCAGCCCGTTCCTGCGGTGCTGGCCTCGTCCCCGGGCCGGGAAACATTGGGAATCATCGGGAATCGCCGGGAGCCGAGATTCAGCAGGACGTCTGTCCCAGATCGGCCTCCCCGCCTCGACCCACCCGGCGGCGGGATCTGCCAGGACCTGCCGGGACCTGCCAGGACCTGCCGGGGGCGGCCCCGGAAACACGTGGGGTGTGGGAAAGTGGGATAGAGGGACACGGGGATATGGGGATGGGATATAGGGACATGGGGATACAGGGACACGGGGGTGGGATAAGGGGACACGGGATAGAGAGACATGGGGATGGGATATGGGGTTACCCGGATAGAGGGACACCGGGGTGGGATATTGGGACACCGGGATAGGATATGGGGGTGGGATACAGGGACATGGGGATACAGGGACACGGGGANCTAGGGATACCCTGAGCCTCCCCAGTGACCCCTTGAGTATCCTTGGGATCCTCCTGAGCATCCCTGAGATCCCCCTGAGCATCCCTAGGGATTCCCTGAGCATCCCCAGGGATACCTCCTGAGCATCCTTGGGAATCCCCTGAGCATCCCTAGGGATGCCCTTGAGCATCCTCAGCGACCCCCCTGTGCATCCCTAGGGATCCCCTGGCACCCCCCCGCCGCCCGGCCCGGCCCGGCCCCGCTCNGGGAAAGTGGGATAGAGGGACACGGGGATATGGGGATGGGATATAGGGACATGGGGATACAGGGACACGGGGGTGGGATAAGGGGACACGGGATAGAGAGACATGGGGATGGGATATGGGGTTACCCGGATAGAGGGACACCGGGGTGGGATATTGGGACACCGGGATAGGATATGGGGGTGGGATACAGGGACATGGGGATACAGGGACACGGGGATGGGACATGGGGATAGGATACAGGGACACGAGGTTGGGACGTGGGGACGGGACACGGGGACAAAGGGACACGGGGATGGGACATGGGGATAGGATACAGGGACACGAGGTTGGGACGTGGGGACGGGACACGGGGACAAAGGGACACGGGGATGGGACATGGGGATAGGATACAGGGACACGAGGTTGGGACGTGGGGACGGGACACGGGGACAAAGGGACACGGGGATGGGACATGGGGATAGGATACAGGGACACGAGGTTGGGACGTGGGGACGGGACACGGGGACAAAGGGACACGGGGATGGGATACAGGAATGGCACACAGGGATATGACATGGACACAGGGATGGGATATGGAGATGGGATATGGCTCACCCGTCCCGCCGTTCCACAGCACTGAGAGCCTCATCCCATGATGTGAAAAATGGAGATAAACATCCCATACATACATACTCATACGTATAAACATACAGACATAGTTAAACATACAAACATAAACAGATAAACATACATTTATAAATATATGTAAACATAAACTTACAAACACAAAATAATACATCTAAAACATACACACAAACATGTATAAACATACAAACATATATAAACATCAAACATACAAACCCATACACATATATAAACATACAAGCATATGACAATACAAACATATATGAACATACATATATACACGTGTAAACATACAAACATACATAAACATACAAGCCCATAATATATATATACATATATAAAGATAACCATACATGAATGTGGAAACATATAAACATACAAAACCATACAAACACATAAACACACAAACATATATAAACATACGTATAGAACCATAAAAACATACATACACATATAAACATATTTGAACATATATAAGGGATAATTTTGTAGGCTGGTTTTTTGGTAGTATGAAAAAGTTTTAAATTCTGCAGATAACACTATACCAATGCTATAAAAATATTTGCTTAAAACTGACAAAATATATCAATATGTGTGTGTGAAGCTTGGAGTGTTCCTTTTGGAAAAGAGCTGTTTTGCTGTTCCAGGCAGAGGAAAATGGGAATGGACATGACAGGAGTACTGATGGAAACTGGAATTCTGCTAAAAGCTACCAAGCCCAGATTGTTGAATTAAACATGCTTTATTATTATTAATTATTTCTTTCATTTAGAGCTGCCTTCCACTTCCTTTCTAGCTGTCAAGTGTGTATGACTAAGTTACTTAATCAATCTCAGGAGTTCATGTGATGGAAAATGTTGCATCACAGGAGCTGGTCAGAATTGGCCCTGAGGGACCAGGGGAGCAGCAGTAAAAGCTGTCAGTGTATAGAAATGGTCAGGTCTTCATGATGTGTTTAACATGAATGTTCAAAACCTTTTCCCACTACACTGCTCTTATTACATCTCAAAATTGACCTGCAGGCTCACAATGTTACTTGCCAAAAATATTCCCTTTTTTTTATTTGTTTTTGGTATGAAGAGGTTTGAATACATTTAAAATTTAATTTATAACATAAAATTAATAAATAAGTACATTAATACTAGATTGTCTAGTTTCATACACTGCATAAAAAATGCACTGAATTTGACAGGTATTAAAATGTGACACAATTTGTGTAATTTTAAATTTTATTATAATTCAACAGTACTTAAAGGAATACAAATGAAATATTTCAGTGCAGAAACAAATGTGGTCATAAACTGACTGCATTGAAAAATGTTCTAATACCACAGGAATTTTACAATGCATTTGAAGAAATTACATCTTAAAGGATGCCAGTTTGTTGGTTTTTAGGGGGTTTTGATTGATGCCAATGAAGAATACCTGGGAATGGGTATCAGGCAAGGGCATGTATGTGATATTTGTGCAGAACACTCACCTGCAGCTCACACACTGCCTGAATGTTTATTTGTGTTTTAAAGCTTTCCAGTCTTTCTGGGAGGGGTTTGGAACATTTGAAAAGCTTAGTGTGCACACAACTGGGCAGCAAGATGTTTCCCAGCTTCATTACGGAATAAATGTGTCCTGTATGCTGGAAGTCTGCTGCTTGCATTGCATACCACTGTNGGATACAGGGACACGGGGATGGGATACTGGGATGGGACACGGGATTGGGAAAAAGCGGGATGGGACGCGGGGATGGAATAGAGGGACACGGGGATAGAGGGACACGGGAGTGGGATATGGGGATGGGATACAGGGACGGGAAATGGGCACACGGGAATGGGATAACGGGACACGGGGATGGGACACGGAGACGGGACACATGGACGGGATACAGGGATGGGACATGGGATGGGACACGGGGATGGGACATGGGGATAGGATACAGGGACACGAGGTTGGGACGTGGGGACGGGACACGGGGACAAAGGGACACGGGGATGGGATACAGGAATGGCACACAGGGATATGACATGGACACAGGGATGGGATATGGAGATGGGATATGGCTCACCCGTCCCGCCGTTCCACAGCACTGAGAGCCTCATCCCATGATGTGAAAAATGGAGATAAACATCCCATACATACATACTCATACGTATAAACATACAGACATAGTTAAACATACAAACATAAACAGATAAACATACATTTATAAATATATGTAAACATAAACTTACAAACACAAAATAATACATCTAAAACATACACACAAACATGTATAAACATACAAACATATATAAACATCAAACATACAAACCCATACACATATATAAACATACAAGCATATGACAATACAAACATATATGAACATACATATATACACGTGTAAACATACAAACATACATAAACATACAAGCCCATAATATATATATACATATATAAAGATAACCATACATGAATGTGGAAACATATAAACATACAAAACCATACAAACACATAAACACACAAACATATATAAACATACGTATAGAACCATAAAAACATACATACACATATAAACATATTTGAACATATATAAGGGATAATTTTGTAGGCTGGTTTTTTGGTAGTATGAAAAAGTTTTAAATTCTGCAGATAACACTATACCAATGCTATAAAAATATTTGCTTAAAACTGACAAAATATATCAATATGTGTGTGTGAAGCTTGGAGTGTTCCTTTTGGAAAAGAGCTGTTTTGCTGTTCCAGGCAGAGGAAAATGGGAATGGACATGACAGGAGTACTGATGGAAACTGGAATTCTGCTAAAAGCTACCAAGCCCAGATTGTTGAATTAAACATGCTTTATTATTATTAATTATTTCTTTCATTTAGAGCTGCCCTCCACTTCCTTTCTAGCTGTCAAGTGTGTATGACTAAGTTACCTAATCCATCACAGGATTTCATGTGATGGAAAATGTTGCATCACAGGAGCTGGTCAGAATTGGCCCTGAGGGACCAGGGGAGCAGCAGTAAAAGCTGTCAGTGTATAGAAATGGTCAGGTCTTCATGATGTGTTTAACATGAATGTTCAAAACCTTTTCCCACTACACTGCTCTTATTACATCTCAAAATTGACCTGCAGGCTCACAATGTTACTTGCCAAAAATATTCCCTTTTTTTTATTTGTTTTTGGTATGAAGAGGTTTGAATACATTTAAAATTTAATTTATAACATAAAATTAATAAATAAGTACATTAATACTAGATTGTCTAGTTTCATACACTGCATAAAAAATGCACTGAATTTGACAGGTATTAAAATGTGACACAATTTGTGTAATTTTAAATTTTATTATAATTCAACAGTACTTAAAGGAATACAAATGAAATATTTCAGTGCAGAAACAAATGTGGTCATAAACTGACTGCATTGAAAAATGTTCTAATACCACAGGAATTTTACAATGCATTTGAAGAAATTACATCTTAAAGGATGCCAGTTTGTTGGTTTTTAGGGGGTTTTGATTGATGCCAATGAAGAATACCTGGGAATGGGTATCAGGCAAGGGCATGTATGTGATATTTGTGCAGAACACTCACCTGCAGCTCACACACTGCCTGAATGTTTATTTGTGTTTTAAAGCTTTCCAGTCTTTCTGGGAGGGGTTTGGAACATTTGAAAAGCTTAGTGTGCACACAACTGGGCAGCAAGATGTTTCCCAGCTTCATTACGGAATAAATGTGTCCTGTATGCTGGAAGTCTGCTGCTTGCATTGCATACCACTGTTCTTTGCCCTAAAATACACAGATACAATGTGAGTTGCTTCTATTCAGGCTGTCCCTGTCTCTTGCTTTGATGTGGGATGCTGTATTTGCCACACAGCACAGGGCTCTTTCGCTTGCCAAGTACCATTTTTAGTCCATTTAGTCTTTTTTCTCAGATCTTTTCTTTCATTGCAAGTGCAACTACTTCTAGATCAAATTTTATCAGAAGAGGGCAGCATTGCATTTATTTTGGCAAACTGTTTTGCAGCATTTCACACTCAGAAATGAGGGGTACAGCTTGTGGGGCCCTCAGAACACACTCTGGGGAGGATTTGCCTTTCAGCTCTGCTGACTGCTTAGCTTCCAGAACGTGATATAAGCAGTTCTACAGCTAATGAACACATTTTCCCTTAATTAAAAATAATGTCAACCACGTCACCTCGAATTCAAAAAGACAATACCCTGGAGGACTTTTACTAGGTCCTGGGGGAATTTTACAAGGCTGCTTTCCGTGTGCGGTTAATCTGAAGTGGCATCATTTTATGCATTTGTATAGAAATACATTTGATTTATAAACATTCCATTTTTAGGGTTGCAAAATGTCTCACCTGATGGCTAATGATCTACTTGGCAAGAAGTTATTTGCAGGATGAGGAGCTTCAATTCAGTAAAGGTAAGTATAGAGAAATGCAAAATATTGTAATACCCCAGAGCATTTGACCCTGTACCCCATAATAATGCATATCTGTGTGTGCACACATCTCTGGAAATGTGTATACAGTCCATTTGGAGCTACACAGGTTCAAAGGATCAATTAATCACTTACATATATGTGCTTGCAGGGAAAATGTTGCTGAAAGCATCACTTGGCTGTTGGGTGAAGCAGTGGGATTTTGTTCTTTTTTTTTATTATTTTTTTTCTTTGTCATTGTCAGTGTCATTTTTATATCAAACTACATACCTGGAACTTGTCACTACATGAAAAACGTACTTGCTTGGATGGATATTTTTGCTAACCTTTGAAGTTTTCAGCTATAAACTGGAAACATGCATACCCACAGTGTATGCATTCATGGGATCAAGGCTTATTTGAACATTGATGTAGAGGGGTGGGATGACTGCAGAAAGCAGCTGATCATGGATCTAGTCTGTAGATGGGCATCCTGGCAGAAAAGAAAAATTGTGCATGAAATTTTTTGAAGGAATTTCTCTGGAATGCATGTCCAGATTCTGGATGGTACCTCTTCCTTTTTAAAGTTGCGGAGCCTTTACAAAGAACTAGCAAGAGAAATTCCATAATAAATGTTACTTTCTTTTATCTTTTTAATAACCCAGGTGAGAAAAATGCCTCACTCTTCTCTGATGTAAAATTATAGTGCCTCCCCAGTGCAATCCCCACCTCCTTATTTTCCCCTTTGTATATTAAAAATCAGTAATTAATGTTGCCTGACTCTTGAGTGCTCCCTGGTTTGGAGCTTTGACCTCATGGTTTGGCTCCAAGTTTCAGTTCAGCTGTTCTCCACTGCTGTTGTGCAGAGCTTGGTGTTTATTTCCTAGGGAAAAACCTGGTGACGAGAAAGAGCAGAGGGGAGATGATAAGAGCTGTGGTGTCAGTGGGGGACAGTAAATTAGGTTGTTTTTTCCCAGGTGGAGTCTCTCTGGCCCCCAACAGTAGCTGTTAATCAAACTCACTGGCAGTAGCTCACCCCATGAGATTTCTCATCCTGTGCCCTGCCCCATCCTGGGTGAGAGCTCAGCCCTTCACTGTGGTTAGTGTTCCACAGCCTTAACTTTGCTGCCAGCCACATGTTTGGTAGAGGCTGTTCCATGAGACCTTCTGCATCAGCACAGATTGAGAAGGACTGGAACTGGTGGCCCAAATGAGTGCCCTTCACTCCTCTCTTCCCTGTGTTTTGGAAGGTGATAATATTTGAATGCCTCCAGGGCAGGAGGTACATTCAATGTTTGAATTTTCCAAAGGAGGAGATGGTCCCCTTTTGGTGTATTATGTTGATATTCACTGTTTCCCCAGGTAACCCTGTCATGGTAGTGACACAGACTGAGAAGAAAGTATATCACACAAGGGTCAGAATTTAGCCTTAACTTCCCACCAGAAGAGATGAAATAACAAACTGGAAATCCTGCAGCTGAGACCTGCAGAGAGGGACCAGCAGCAATACTATCTGTGACAAAGGAGTCGTCATTGCAAGCTCATTAGGGCAGGTGGATTTTACATCAACCTATAAATGAAAGCTTTTCCAGTAACTGATGGTACATACTTCACAAATGCATGGCAACTTTTGGTGTCTCTAAGCCCAAATCTTACCCTTCACAATATTAAAATGCCCATTTATTACCTTGGCAATACAGAATTGAACTTACTCTGATTCAGTTGGCTAATTTAATCATTACCTGTAAAATCACCTTGGGAAGATGTCTGCGCTAAGTCCTTCAAAGATGTGCACAGATACAAGACTAAAAGCTTCCAACAGCTTGGATAAGAAGCAACATGTGTAATTCTTCTCTTTGATTTATAGGAAATATGTACAGGACAGGGGTTTATGTGCAGAGATGTCACACAGCCAAAACCGTGGAGGAATGAAATCACATTTTGATATTGCATGTGTTTGTGTCAGAGCACTTACAAAGAACAGGTCTGGTTCATTTCAACTTTCCCCAGATGAAAAAAATCTTTCTCTTCTAGAAGCAGAGGAGACACAAGGCAGGTTTGAGAATATCAGGTGTCACACTGAGTTTGAGCAAGATTAGGTTGTTACAGAAATACTTTATGCCAAGCAGAAGCTTGCAGAAAACTGCAAATCCCACTTTTTTTCCCTTTACAGCACTTTAAATTCTGTGGTAGTAGTAAATAGAAACCCAGTTTTAGAAAACAAAGGCAAAAAAAAAGAAAAAAGAGTATCAATGTTTACATAATCGTTTCCCTAAACAAGCCAACAGCAGAGCTGGTAAAGTAGTGTAAGGAACTTGATATCAGTTTCTTCTCTGCTTTGGGTATCTGGATGAACAAGATTCAGCTGTTGTAAAAAATCTATGGTGGCACATCAGGTTGGTGACAGCTTTGAGATGGATGTGCCTAGATCTTGTCCCACAGTGAGCTCACCCTAAAGACCAAACGCTCTCTAAATGCAAAGTGTGACTTGCAGTTTACACTGTCTAAAAAGGAAACTCCAAGGGCTAATTCAGGACAGAAACAGCAGCTGTTTGCAGCTCCCTCTTCCATGACCACTTGTGCTTTTAGAAGAGTCCCTTCCTTACACATTTGGAGTCAGGCCATGGAGCTGGAGTGAGCCCTGAGCATTTGACTCTGGTCCAAGTGAGTTCATTTTTCCTTCATCTCCATGTCCTGGCTGACACATTCCTGGTTCCTTTTGACAGTGATGTGTGACCTGCAGGTTTCCAGAGCTGCAACTCTCAACCAGACAACCCTCGTGTGACTGGGACTGCCACATTTCCAAGGGTGGTGCTTGCCCTGGACAGGCTCTGCTGCTACCAAAGCAAAGAAGGGAAGATGATGTGTGGTCTTTGCAGAGAGCTCTGCTTTGCTCTTTCTTCAGAGGGACTGGGCTTTTTGCCGAATTAGTGTCTCCATCTAGATGGAACACAGTTCTATCATTACATTTGGGGACAAGGCACATGTACATAAAACCCTACAAGATTTATGGGTTGGAAATTTCTGTTCTTTGTCATAGTCTTTAATTTCCATTTTCAACTTTACAAATTGCCTGCACCAAAACTGTCAACAGCCCCTTGTAGGTCAGGATGTGCTGAACAGCAGCTGTGAGAGCACAAAGAACCCAGTCACACTGCAGGGCTTTATAAAGGCCATGCTGGAGTCCTTCAAATCACCTCTAGCAACCCTCTGCTTCGTCATAAAGAGTGCACTGGGAAGTCTGTTCCTGTTCAAAACTGGAGTGTGTGGGATAAAGCAAAAGGAACTGGGAAAAGGCTGTGAGCTGCAGGATGTTAAAGATGGCAAATATTTCAAGATAAATGCACTGTTCCTATTACAGCCAAAATTAGAATCACAGAAATATTTGGGTTGGAAAAGACCCTTAAGATGATCAAGTCCAGCTGTTAACCCAGCACTGCCATGCCCACCACTAAACCATGTCCCCAAGGGCCACATCCACATGCCTTGAATCCCTCCAGGGGTAGTGACTCCACCACTTCCCTGGGCAGCCTGTTCCAATGCTGGACAACCCTTTCAGTGCAGAAATTTTTCCTAGTGTCCTGTTTGCAAGGAAACACTGCCTTTTGTTGCACCCGAAATTCAGATATTTCATGTGAATAAAAATAACACAGAACCAAGTAATTCTTGGCTGTGCCCAGGTGGCAAGAGATACAAATGGAAGTTTCATTTTAATACTGCCTGGCATCTGAAGATTCTTCTTAATGAGTCAAAGAGAAATTCCCTGACAAACTATGTGTTAGGAAAAATTAGTCTGCTGGTAGGACAGGGTTGCCACTTCTGGTGTAATTGAACTCCAAATGCTTTTCCCCTCATTTCTTCACTTAGTTCTCTGTAACTATGTTTGATATTAAGGCTGTTGTGAATGATTTTAATGCATTTTTACATTAACTTGGCTTGAATTAAGAATGATTTCAGAGTAAACTGCCTAGTGAGACAATCTTCACACAGCAGCACAGTGAACCCAAAAATCTGGGCATTGGGACACACTTTACCTCCCCCAGTCACACTCTTCAGAGTATCCCAAGGGTAATAAAATGTTTCCTGCTAGGATTGAATATGCAGGGAGGTGGTATCACAAATGTTCAGAGAATAATACGCATCTCTGACTAGTAGGAGTATCCTGGAAATCCTTCTGCCACTTACCAAATCATCTGGGAGCATTCTTCTCTACAAGGATTTTCCACTTTGTCATTAAAATACTGATTAACAGGATCTAGGGGAGGCATATTACATATTGAGTAGTCTGGCTTTTGCTGATATTTTTTCAGGAACTCAAAATGCTGAAGAACACAGTGACGTGCAGAAAAGACCCCACAACCAAGTAGTTATAGAGAAGGTACATTTATTCAGTGCTGGGTGCATGGGGGATTGCTCCACCAAAGACATGCACACCTGTCTGTGCTCACAGGCCTGTTTAAATACAGTTAAAATATGCATATTTATTATTTCTTATACATATGCATTATTTTCTTAGAATAGGCAGGGTTATTCTAATCAGTTCCAAGAAGTAATTTCCATTTTCTCCACCCCTGCACTCCTTCCATCTGAGTTTGCACATCAGTTCCTATTTTTCCTGGGCCGGGGTCTTCGGGGGTCTTGGGGATGAAGATCATGGGTCTTCCTCACTGTGTCCTTTTCACCTTGGCTCAAAAAGTAACTTTAACCAGTTTTGCTGGTAACTCGAACTGGTCTAATTAGCAAACTTCTATAATTATCTTATTTTCTTGACATATTTCTTTATTTATCTTAGTTTCATATGGTGTCCATTCTATTTTAGAAGCCTCAAGGCCAGGTACTGATAGCAACCATAACACATTCACTGTTTCTATATTTGTAGCCCTTTATGGCCTCAACCATGTATTCTGTCTTTGAGACTTCAGCAGATGTCCCCACAATTATTTCGATTAACCCTCTCAGTGTTAGTTCCTTATTGATACCTTATATCAGTTCCCTCTCAGTGTTAGTTCCTTATTAATACCTTATATCACAGTTCTGCCCCAAGGAGAGAGGGAGCTGGTGATGCACACGGAGGAGAGGAGACTGTAGTTGGCACAGTCTCCTGGTGAGGTCTGAGGTGTGATGCATTTCTGCTGTCGTGGTGGAAGGATGAGGGGTTGAGTTCTCTTTGAATTTTGTAAATAGGATGTTGACAGAGTTAGAGATGTGGGATAAACTTTTATAATAATAAGCATAGCCTGATCATAGTATAATCAATAGCTGGGCAGCCTCTGTTTGACTCATTAGAGAGAATCTTTTCTGAAAACCAAACCATATGGAAAGGGAGATGCTCTGTGCTAAATCCTAATCCACAGACTTTATATAATCTCAGATTTCTTTTACCCTAAAGCTGTGTCTGCTCAGCCTGTTGCAGACAGAATTAGGCTGGCTGTGGCTGCCAGTTCTGTAATCCAGCCCTGAGCCTGAAGTCAGACTCTCAGCAAAGACTCACCAACTTGGGCATCACTCTGTGCTCCTTCCAACAGAGCTGGCTGGTACCCAGGGGAGTGGAAGCACAGCCAGAGGCTTTGGCTGGTCTGTAGGGAGCATGTGGGCTTGCTCTGAATGTGCTGTAGCAGGTTCTTCTCCCCTGCACTTTGGGTACAGACCATGTTGCCTCCCCATAGCAGTGGCTCCATCTGCTCTAACCCGTGAGGTCACTGCTCACCCCGATGCTCTTCCTTGGCATGAGCAGCACTTTTCAGTGTGACAATATTGTGGTCAATACAGGGGGCACATGGAAGGCATGTGGAAAGCATGCAGATTTTGGATACAGCTGTAAAACAAGTCACTGCCAGCAAAAGGAAGTAGTTTAAAGTAAATCCTGTGCCCATGTGTCTGTTTCCTTGTTTTATTCTGCAATTTTTTGGGCTTGGGTTCACATCTTTTTAGTAGACAATAATTCTCTCTCTGAAGTCAGCAAGACATTATATTGTCCTTTATCAAAAGGGCAGTTCTCCCACTGGCTTGTTTGTTTGATTCTGTACTCTCTGCTCACAGGTGCTCTAATATCACCACTTCTAATTTTGCCACTGTTGACTGTTTTCAGCATCTATTTCAACCTATTTGTGTCTGCTCTGCAGACTGAAAGGATAGAGAGTTCTGAGTAAATTATTTCACCTCAAGCATCACAACAGGAAACAGACAGTGAGGTAGAGCTACAAAAGGCACAGTGATGTACAGAGACAAGTAATTCACTTCAGCCCACACTGTTCTCCAGGAAAGACACTGACCTGACCAGATTGCTGACCGTATCTGTCCTTCAGCAGGAGAGTCCAAAAGCAGCTCTTAAAAGGTCTCCAGGTGTGATTTCTGGCATAGTAGCTTGAAGTAAAAGAACTGCACATATATCTTTGCAAAAATGTGTGTCTGTGTCTGTACATTAACAAAAATAAACACTACTTGTGCTTTGTGGTCATTTTTAAGATACTGCAGCTCCTGTTGCATGCACAAGAACTGCCACACCCTCAAACAAGGGGTTTATTTGAAGTTTATGCTTACAATGTCCAGGTGTTGTGTAATGGTAGTTCCTAAAAGAAACAAACCCAATGTGCAGAACTCAAGAATTAAGCAGGAAAAAGCCCAACCATCTGTGTCATTCCTAAGGAGTCCAAAGTGAGCAGTGACAAAGACAATACAAAACTCACAAAAAAAAAATTGCAAAAATGTGACACTTACCTACAGTAGATGCTCCATTGTCAGGAAATGACAATTTAAATTAGGTAGGTGCCCAGACTGCTAATTGGAGTTAATTATTTTGGAGTTGATTATTTTGCAGTTGATTATTTTGTAGTAGAAAAAAGACATTTATGTGAGAAAAAATAACTGTCCTCACACTCCACTCCTTGGAAATTTTGCATCCAAGCAGGAGCCAGGCCAAATTTTCCTCCCTTGGAAAGGAGCCCAACTCAGTCAGAGCCCAACCAGCTCTCATTTTTCCTTTAAACCTGAGTTTTATCTGGTTTAATTTGGATTCTTTACCAATTTCTTCACCTCAAACGCAGGCCTGGAAATGGGAAAAGTCTCCCTTTGTGTGTTGTACTGCCATTGTGTCTCACACATACCTTGTTGACCCCTCCTTAGGAAGAGAAATGAGCTCCAATGCTGTTTGCAACCCTAGGGCCAGCTCACAGATGCAGAGAATCTCACTGTCTCTGAATCAAGATATCCGAAGTCTGAAGTGACTGTTATTGATGAGTAGAGGGGTCCTAATAAATTGAAACATGGGTTTATGCTAAGCTGGAATTCTTTCAAATTAAAGCATTTTAGAAACTGGAAAAAATAGATGCTGGTGTCCCCAGGGTGAAGGCTGCAAAACACATTCCTTAACTACAGAGCCATTACTGTAGCTTCTCACTGACTTGAAGACACACAGGAACTGGTAGACTCATAAACAAAACCATTTTTACAGTCTGTTTCCTGACTGTAACAATAATATAAGATCTACTGTATAAAAATTAAGTACTGAGAAGTAAATTATTCAGTGACATGAAGTATTTCTCATGTAAATATACACATGTAAAATAAACAGTCAGACTAACAGACCCCAGCAGCATATTGCTAATTTTTATACCACAATGTATACACATGTACATTAAGCACATTAAAATGCTGTAAGAAGTACATTGGGAATGGAAAAAGAAAACAACCCTGCAGTCAGATGAATATTTCTAGTCAGTAAATGAATAAGCCAATAATATGACTTCTTGAAAAAAATTAAGAAATCTTTTACACATTGCATTTTTTCTTCTTAATAAATTTTATTTCAAAGAGAAATTGCAGCATTAGTTTTATTGGTTTGTTTTGAATAATGCATGGATTTGTTATGAGGATCTAAATTTTGACAAAAATGTCAGTAACCACTTTCTTCTCCCACCCCTAAATGGCTATTTCTCCTAATTTGCCAATAAAGCCTAGCCATGAAGGAGAAGTATTTGGCTCAGTTAAGCTGTCATGAATGTAGAGATGAAGAAAGAGTAAGTATAAATACATTGATAGTGTATCTGATAATGTATAGATGATTTACACTTTGCTAATTCTGGAGGCAGATATATTTTGGAGTGAGCCTGAAAATCACTGAGAAAATTTTGGCTTCTCTAGAATAATTTTTGCCTGCATTCTTATTATTGCTTTTGTAATAAATAGTGCAAGGTTTGGAAGACTCTTTCTTATTCCAATCTTCAAGTGTGCTACCTGCTCTTACACTCTTACAGCTGAAACCTCTTACAATGACTGAAATGCAATTGTCAGCATACAAATTTAGTTGCAACAATCCTCTTTGCTTTATGCTTTCTTGAAGGCACATCTTAAAAGAGGAAGACAAAAAAGAAAGCAAGTGCTACATTTGCTTTCTGCGAGGGGGCAAAGAAAAGGAGAAATTTTAAAATTGGACTTTTTTGACCATTAAAATTAATCAACACCTAACATCAATGTCATAAGTGCATCACTTGGTTTGAGGGGTTTTTGAGCCCCACAGGGAGGTGGCCTTTCCTCTGCTGGTGGGGGCTTGGTAGTTTGTGGTGTCTGATTGTCTGCAGTGAGTGTTTCATCAGGGCTCTGCTAACTGGGTGCAAAAGGAGCTGCTCTTTGACAACTACTGCCCAGACCTCAGGAGACCTGGAGATGTGGTGTCATTGGTTAGCTGTGTGAGACACTGGTGTGTGTTTTCCCTGCCAGTCAGTCTAGGCTAGAGAGCTAATATTTATTGTAGATACAGGGGAAGCACATAACTCCTCTTGTTTACTGAGTCCTGCTGTTGCAGAAAGGTTCTTTGTCCCTACCCAACAACCTAAATATGTTCTGTATGTACTGTATCACTCCATATTTCACCTGCTCTCACATTAGCATCCTGCAGATTCAGATGGGTCTTACCCTACTATTTTTTTACTTTATATTTAGGATTTTTCCCATAGTCAGACAATACTGCAAGACTTAGAAAATCATTTTATTCTTGAGAGGTTCCATTGGAAATTAGAAAATAAAAGCAGGTTGATTTGAGGGATAACCCTGTGATGCCAACCCATGTAAACACAAATCCAGATGTTTTGGCAAGCTAATGTGAAGAAAAAGCTCTTTGGTCTTCATTTACACTTTATAGCAAATATTTTACCAGGAGGAAGTGAAGAATGTTGACATTCCACCACTTTAGACCCCAGTCAAAGCAACATCCTGAATGCAAAAATGTCAACAGTTATTGCAAAGTTTCCTTCACATTAACATGCTAAGACCACATCCAGCATCTTTCTTTCTCTTTTTTTCCCCTTTTTCCCCCCCTCCTGCTGTCTGTTGTGGATATGAATATGGCAAGGCATGATAGTCCTCATTTTTCTCAGTCAGCTATCTGTGTTCAGCTGTCTCCTCAGCTATTTTGAAAAAAAGAAGAAAAACAAATAGCAAAAATCCCAAAAAGCAGAAAACACCAACCTCAGGTGCACATATTGTGTGCAGAGATCCACATTTATTATCTGTAATCTATAAGATTTACATTCCTTGTAGGCTATGTATTTACTTATTGTAATTTCCATTCTTTATTATGGTTTGTAAGTCTTAGAGAATCTATAATCATTACAGATTATAAGCAAAATGAATTTTATTTGTCTGTCTTTGTTTTTATCTGCCTGGTAATGTCATGGTCAATACTCTAAGATGAACACACTTGGCAAATAGGCTGAACTGCATCCTCCAAAGATGTTAGAGAAACACTTGGATTTTGGCTCAATTCCTCATCAAACTCACACAAAACAACCATTCACCTTTTCCAGGCACATCCAGCAGCAAATGGAGACCATTTTCTTTATCCAAATCTTTACTGTTTTGAAGAGCATGTGACTTTCTTGCCATGCTCTGATTCTACACCTGTGAATTGAAATTATTCTAGCACTGATTCTGGAGCAGATTTTGCCTCCTGGTTAGAAGAAAGAAGAGAAACTTCCATCCTCAGAGGTCGTGAAAATGAAGATATGAGGCTTCGTGTCCTTGTCCAGCCTTTCAGTTTGAATTTATTACCTTTGTCTGCATTTTCCCTTATAAGCTGACTGCCTGAAGGACCAGTTAATAATATCTGTGATCCTGGTAATTCACTGTTT
This sequence comes from Campylorhamphus procurvoides, assembly GCA_013396655.1. Lineage (NCBI taxonomy): Eukaryota > Metazoa > Chordata > Aves > Passeriformes > Dendrocolaptidae > Campylorhamphus > Campylorhamphus procurvoides. The sequence goes on from WBMV01004475.1 coordinate 191,529, forward strand.
AATTTTCCAGCGCCAAGAGTCCCAAAGAATCCACTGTTCTGTAGGTAGAAATTACTCCAGGTTATTCTGCAGGGCTCTGCCCTTTTCCAGCAGTGTAAAATCTCCAGGAGGAAAAGGAGATCCAACCATGACAGTCAGACTTATTTATGGCATTCTAGAAACAGAAAATACTGTGGGAAATATCTACCTTTTTCTCCTTCAGAATTTCATTAGCACTTTTTTGCTCTGTGTGACTGTACTTTGGAAAAGATTGCAATGTAAACTACTCTCTCATGTGCAGGAATTTCTGTCTGAACTACCAAAAACCTCCAAACCACTCCACAAAAAACCTCTAAACAAACAAAACAAAAAACTAAGCAATTAAAACTAAACCTCAGCATTTATACTTAAGATTTGTGACTTGGCCTGGAACACATGCAATGTCTAGTGGCATGCACCACAATCCCAAATTCACAGATTACTTAGGCCACACTGTACAGTAATTATAGGGTGGTTAGATGTTTTCAAGTGAAATTAAATGGAAGTAAAGTAAATCTTAACTGAACTGTGTATTTTAAAAGCTCACCATGCTTTGTACTCTGGAAAGAAAATATAAATTATTAATTCTTTGAGTGTTTCACCCCACTGTTGACTTACAGTAAGATATGTAACAGGTCAGTTGAATCCTTACATGTCTTAGTCTACATCTGGAGGAATTTCCCTAACTTCTTCAAATTTCCCTTATTCTTTGGACAAAAAGGAGGAATGTGCTCAAAGTTGTGCCTGTGGGTCCTCTCACCTTGTAGAGTGACTGTGGACAGACAGCAGTGAGGTTGAATTCCCTCTGTTGGAATCCATATTTTTAAACTTTCTTCTCTCTTTTTGGTTGTTTTTTTTCTTGTCATAACTGTGAGAGAAACAGAAAATTTTCAGAGCTTTTCTTCTTATATTTGATACAACTATTGATTTTTTTTATTCCATTGGCAACGTTTGCATAGTATTTTGTATTTGCAGGTTTTTATTAAGGTGTTGGCAAATTGGACATTTGGAAGATCGAGGATGTGGTTCTGACATTGAGCTTTGCTTACCTTGTCTTCCAGAAGAAAGCAAAGTCAGGTTTTCCCCCAAAAAATTCAGGTGTGACTGTTTTGCAAATACAGAATGTATTGTAAAGATGCTTTTAATTCCCCTCTTGTGGATAAATAAAGCAAAGCAAAATCACATTAAAAATTCTAGACATGTAAAATAAAATATCTCTCACTTCCATAACTAGATAGCTGCATTTCAAGTTTTCAAATTTATGTGATTATATACCTGTTCATTAATTTAATACTAAATGCAGTACACTCTATCATGCACCACTAAAGAACAGGACTAATTCTGTGGTCGTATTTTTATTTTAAATTACTGAATCTGTAATTATAAAGATTGTTTCTAAATTCATTAATTACTTGCTAAATTAAATGTATCCTTAAAAAAAATCTAGTACATTTTATTATGGTTCTTTTTCTTGTTGCTGTTGTGGAGCCTACATCAGATCAAAGAGAGAAAATACGTGATCTCTGTGGGAAGATTTTTGACACTTTTGTGAAGATTTCACAGACTGCAGATGGATTGGGTTTTATTGACCTCTGTCCTACAGAAGTTTCTTCACAACTTGCTATAATTCTTGGAGAGGTATGTTAAATATATCTGGTTCCAGTGGCCCTTTGCTTGCATTGCCTGAGTTACCAACCCCAAAATAGTCCCTGCAATTCTTAATCCAGGCAGACACCCCGTCACTGCTTTGCACACTCAGGATGTTTATGTCTTGCTTTAGCTAACTAACTAACCTGGTGGAAGGACTGAGTTGAACCTTTACCTCGAAAGGCAAATAAAACCAGAATTTCTTAGGCTGGCAGGCTGTTCTGTTTCTTCTGTTTTTCTTCCTACCTCTTTCGTTCAAGTTTTTGACCGCAACAAGACACAGAAATGAACTGCAAGAAGAGTCACCCCCTTCCAAACCAGACTGGTTTGGATAAGCGACTTTTGGAACCATCCAGTAGAACTTCTGAGACCAAAGAGAAGTTTACTGATGTTTGCCCAACAGGACACACCCACTTTTCGTGCCCCCCAGCCACAGCCATGGCAATGAATACCCTACAAAATGCCACCTCACAAGTTTCTTCCATTCTTATAATCCATTATTGTATCCCTTGCCCATCCCAAAGACCCCCCCGCCCCCATTTCTTTAAATTCACTTTCTTATTTTAAACATTTTTGATCAATAAAGGGTTCAGTTATGTTTCCTATCCTCTCCAAACCAGAAAAAGAAAACAGAAGAATAAAGACATTTCTGGAATGTTTACCCCACTTGATCCTTTCTTTTTCCTAGGAAGAACCTTAATAACAAATGGATGCAGATTTACAGTGTCTTAAGGTAATCATGGGGTCAGTTTTTGTACTTTTTACTGTTCTCTCATTGCCATTGCCTCTGGGACAAATGTTTGACTCCAAATGCAGTCCTCCTTGATTCACTTTCTGCTACATCCTTATTTTCTATGTCCTCCATCCCTGATTTTTATTTTTCAAGCATTTTTGCCTCTTGATCTTTTCCCCCTTCTTTTTCCAGGAACCTCACTGCTGGAAGCACTTCCCAGCTTTCACTGACTGAGGAACAGTGTGTGCAAATTCCAGTCTGCCCCACACTGGGAATGGAGTGCTCCAGGAAGCCACCAAGTGTGTGAGAACATTTCGTGGCACAAATAGAGAGCTGTAGGTAGTCACCTCAGCAATGGATATTCTTATGGATATTAGTACCAAAGACACTTTTCAGCTGGAAACTGGACACACTGGAGTGAACCCATGATGGGTTCTCTTGTGACTTGTAAGAATAACCCTGAATTCAGGCAGGACAGAACTGAGTCATCCCCAAAAAAATATTTTAATGGCTTTTGCCTCTTTCAGACCTCCCAAGAGCAGAAGTGCTGTGCACCATCCTGTTCTCAGGATGTGCATCATCCACACACCTGTCATACAGCCAACATGCAAAGAAATAGGGGTCATTTTGGTACCTTTTGATACCTTCAACCTGTGTTTGTGCTGTGATATTTACATGGCAGCTCAGGCAGATCTTGATATTCTTTGCCCCTCACCATTATTCATTCACAAAGAAGTCTGGTATGTTTGTTCAAGATGCAAACAGAGGACCCTGTCTCAATATTCTTTTGTATTCTCAATATTCTTGCTTTTAGTCACAAACTGAACAATATAACCTGTCCTTACATTGTGTTTTTAGATAGATAAACTGTTGGGCCTGTTGCCAGCTTAAACAATATTCAAGACACCCAGTCTTGAAGAAATGCAGAAAGCAATATGGTTTTTCCTATTTAGCCATGAGCAAGTCGAGGAAGGAACTTGATAAATCAGTATCCTGCTCAAAAACATGGGCAGAATTTGCACCACAGTGTGTGCAAATTCACACACAGTGTGTTTGCTGTGTGTGTTCCAACAGTTCAGATAAATGTGGCTAAAATTCTTCTTCCACCACCACAAACGTCACTTGAAAAAGGATCTCTAAAAAAATACAACAACCACCCCAAACCCACACTTCTAGAGTGATATTCCAAAACACACACAAAAAAATTAAAAAATAAATTTAAAATAAATTTTTTGCCTTTTGTGAAAGGGAAATAGAGACATCACAGCATCTTGAAGGACAGCACAGCTAAACCAGACTAATCCTCACACCAGTCCTGCTGGCAACTCCTTCAGTAGTTTTGGCAGACAAATGTGGGGCCAGCCAGCCAGCCAGCAAGAAGAAATCCAGCCAGGCAGACAGCTACAGTCCTGCTCATCAGTGCTGGAAAAAACACATTCCAGAGCTTGGCTTCCCTGCTCTGGTGCTTGCCAAGCACACCCTGGGAGTGGCCACACGTGTGCTGGGCTTTGCAGTGGAGAAACAGAAGGAAAGCAGGAGAGCTGTGTGAGCTTGTGCTGGTTTAAAGGCAAACGGGCAGCAGAAATGAACCCAACTCAAAAGGGATTATAAATCAGAGTTACAATTTAGTGAAAAGATTACAATAAATACAGCGATACAAAGAAAAATTTGTTTTAACCCACAAACCCCAGGTGTATAACCCACGAACAGAAAGGTATTTGTTGGCCCGTGTGCTGAGCCCCACGTGGGCCCCCTGAATGCAAAGGAAAAGGAAAGGATAACCTGTTGGTGAGGATGATGGGCACAGTCTAGTTCAGAGTGGCTGTCACAGCCCTGTTGAGGGTCTGCTCCTCCTCTGGATCCCACCAGTGGTACCACAAGTCCCCAAACCCCAAGATTGCCCATGCTCAGGTTCAGGAGGGAATGCCCAGCACCTCCCCTCACAGGTTCAGGAGTTTCACAGTGGGTGATTTACTCTGTGAGTCCTGGGATATTTTTGGAATCCTTGGTGGCCCATGAGCAGAGATGACCCCTCAGGTGGGTGTGAAGGTGCTGATGCCTCCCCAAGGGGCGTTACCACACCTGACTCACTGCTGTGAAGAGAGAAACACTCCCCTGTCCCACAGGGTTCTTTAACACCCAGCCTGCACCCTGAGGGGTCAGGTGTGCCCTGGGCAGCTGCTGCCAACAATCCATTATTGATAGTTCATGAGAAATGACACAGAGGGTGTAGAATACACAGTTTGGTTACACCCACACAGTGATAAACTGGCCTGGCCACTGTAACTAGGACAGAACTGCAGCAGGGAACACACTGCCACAGTCCATTTCTTCCTTCTAGAAAAGTGGAAGATCTTCCTCAGAAGTCAAAGCGAGCGTGCACATATTTTGTCTGTGCTACAGGAGGAGCATTACTTCTTATTTACATGCAGGGATTTTATTTTCAGTTTATTCAGTTCATCATATTACAGAGCTTCTCAGTTATCCCAAGTCACTGACATGAAAATTAGTCAGGATGAAAATCCACACCTGACAACCCACAGCATTCCAAAGGCCCATCTGGTGCCATTAAAAGGATTTTTGACTTCCATTAAATATTTTACCTATCAATGGGTTAAAGGGGAGCCGTTAAATAGGCAGGAATAGTTATACTTGTTCAGACTGAGGAGGCTTGGGCTGAGCCTGTTGTCCTGTCTCCAGCACTGGTCTGAGGAGGCAGTATCCATTCAATATTGTCTGTGGGAAATTCATGCCTAGAGCATCTCTTCCTGCTCTTCACTCAGTCCCAGTCAAAACCTGGGAACAGACATATGATCCTCAAGTTAGGAGCCATAACAAGCTCGGAGCCAGAACCGTGGTCAGCATTCAGAAATTGAGGATGTGTCCAAAAATCTGAATGACAGAGTAACTGATGGTACCCAATGGCATCTGAGCTCCCCTGGAGAAGGGGCTGTGCAGGATGACCTGGGAAGACAAGCTGGGCTGACACAAATTACAATCTGTGCTTTTTGGATTGGCCAGGATCAGAAGCTGCACCATTATGTGGCACAGCAGAAATCCCAAGTAGCTCTGATATCCACAGAGCAGCTTCAGGAAGCTGTTGCAATCTTGATGATCCATCACACATCGTTAAACTGCTGGAAACCAGCTCAGCTACTGAACCATGCAGGAACACAAGGGCATGATGATGACTTGAGAGAAAAATTTTCATCTTCTTTATTGAGTTACAACCTCTGGTTGCACCTGCAAGAAACATCAGCTGCAGATGATTTTAGCAAAGCCAGTGTCAGCTCAGAGAAACAGTGATACCAGACACTTTGGAAAGTCAGTCCCTGGAATCTGACCATTTCCTGGGGATGAATGTAGTGATTTCACGATGATCATTTCTTGCTGTTTTATTGGTTCAATTAGCTTCAACCATTACTTTGCTTTCATGGTGGTCTCTAGGAAACCCCAGAGAGTAAGGCAGTGGCTGAAAACCTTTGACTGCTAATTTCAGATCTGTCTTCTTGTTTTCATAGCATTCACAGTTTTCTGATAATAGTGCTGTAAACAGCTCTGAATTTCACTAATGCAAATCAGCAATTTTTTAAAATTTCCCTTCCTTAAGCTGAATTTATACTCTTTCAACATTGGATTTGTCCTGGAATACAAAGTGGAGCTTATGCTTTAAAAAATAATGTATTTTTCAACATGTAGAAGTAGCCTGAGATTTCGAAACCTTTGCTTTAGTCTGCAAAATATTGACAAGATTAATTTTTAAAATATATTCCTGCAGAGTGCTAAGTAGAGGGGTTTAGCAGCTGTTACACTAATGAAAATTCATATTTTATGCTAGCAGACAAATAGGAGTCATGTTGCCATTTTTATTTCAAGCAAAAGCTGATAAATTCCAGTCAGGGCATCCAGAAACAAGATTGGATGACACCTGTCGTTTCAACCTAAACCAAAGTACCCTTCCTGAACCCACATATTTAAGAAGTACAGTTATAATTTTGCAGCTAGAATTTCTCTTGCTCATTTCTTCACAGGCTAATTCCTACCTTTAAGGAAAATAAGTTCTGAATAAATGTTTGGAATTGGGGTCTATATCCAGGATTAAATATTTACTCCCTTTTCAAACTGCTCAGATTCCAAGTGGTCAAAACTCTGGAGGTAGTGCAAGCTAGGCCAGGTGATGTACCACAGCAATAGAAGAGACAGAGCAAATTAAATCCTGCTTGGGTGTAAATACCCTGTTTGAGACTGGTGAAGGTGGATGAAGAGCAGACTACTGATGAGAGCAATGCCCACTGCATTCTCAGCTCCTTCCAAACACCCTTGCTGTACCACTGAAGGAGGAGGGCAGTGTAGGTGTGGGTGGATGGGGAACATTTCACTTGGAGACTCTCACCACATCACCAAACATATTCATGGTATTAACCAGCAAGAAGTTTCCATGTCAATCCACTGACTTGGATTACATGCTAAGCAGGAAGCAAGTGCTTGAAATTTTACATGTTTTACACTGAAATAGAAATTAGTGTATGTGTAGAGTGACGCTAACATATTCCTGTATTTGGGAGTATTTGATGACAGTTTTGTGATTCCACAGGTGATAAATATTTGGTAGGAGGTGGTCAAGTGTGCCCTGATAAATTTATCCCCAGCTCAGCCTCTCTGAAGCTCAGCTTTCCCTTAGGGACTGGGGAGAAGCAGTTCAGGTTGCATTGGGTAATGAGCCATGAGGTTATGACATTCAGATATGCTTGTACCTGCTGGTGTATTGAAGAGTAAATGCAAACAGAGGAGGTTTACCCACTTTTCATGTCAGCAATTTACTTGGTCCCTGCAGGCTGTGCCCCACTAATACTGACAACATGCAGGATTCTTATTTCTGCTGACTGATACCAGGTGCTTTCCAGGGATGCTATAAAAAAATAACCCTCATTGCCATGAGCCATCACCCCCAAAATCACGTTCTTTTTTTTATTTTAATAGAAATATTTTAACACTTTCACTGATGTCAGTAGCAAGTATAGAATACTGCCTGTCCTCTTAAGAAATCACCCGTTCAGGAGCTCCTTGAAAGAATACTGTCAAATGAACTGTGAACTAATTATTCTGGCTCATGTCTAGCACCTTTTGTCTAACTTCCCAAAAGTAAACCTTAGCTTACTAAGCCCCTGGCACATATTGAGAGATATAAATTCATTTTACATGTGTCTATAATAAAGTGTAACACCTGCATGTTGTAAACTAAAAAGGTTGGCAAAGCCAGCACGAGAAGCCAGTGTACACTGAGTGAAAGACAATTGTGGGGTACAAAATCATGTTCTGATGGTTTTCACAAAGGTTTTTGTGCTTACAGCTGGATTTCGCAGCTAGGTTGGAACATCAGCACTTAATGTTTATAATAATAAAGTTTCTGAATACACCAGCTGTGGTAAAGGTGATGCCAGTATTCCCTGCCTTTCTAACCTCATAATCACTAACAATATTCAGCAAAATCCTTGTACCTGAAGCTCCTTAGAGGATAAGTATTTCCTGGCCTTATTCCAGCTTTATAAATTTCCCAAAGTTTATTTCCATGTCATTCACATTTCTCTGCTTCACTCTGTTGTACTGTGACAGTCCTTAGTGCACATAACTAATATATTCAACACCAAATTATGTGCAAAGGTGATAAACAGTTATGTATCCAAACCCAATCTTTTATCAGTCTCATTCATTTATTGTTCTTCTTTATGATGGTCATTAAAAAGACATCATTTCTTCAGATTTCTGTAGTGAGATAGAGTTCCAATGAAGCAAGTGAGACTCAGCCTGTGGTTTACTGGACAATTACAGCCTAGGCTTGACTGTATTTGTTGCTTTCATGTTTTGAAAAATTATTCCAACGTTGTCTTGCTAGAAAGAAAGCAAATTACAGTGAATGATTATTTAACTTTTACTAAACAACACTGAGTATTTTCAGTGTTACTGGTTTACAGATATGCAACATATTTCAATTCAGGGTTTACTTAGTTCCAGATTTGTTCATTTGTTCCAGACTTTTTTATTCAGTCATGGAATATTGTATGAAAAGAATTACGGATTTACAGAACTATTAGGGATGATATTTGTTGCTTCTGGAATACTAGAGGGAACAGATAATGTTGTGTGGTACAGTTTGATGCATTTGCCATCATATGTCTCAATAAGGCAATTTAATTCTATATCACTTTTCTTTTGCTGTTTTTTTATCACAGTGCTTTAAAATTTTAATGATACGGTATTGTAGTTTTCAGGTTTTATATTAACCTCAGGAGAATACAGGAAAATAAACCAACACGTCCATTTGATGAAATTTTTCAGGTGATTTCTGTAACTGCACTGAGTTCAACCAAGGAATTCCCTTAAAAAGACCAGCAGAATGTTGGGGACCCTTTTTATTCCTCAAGACAGAGTAATGTAGATTTGAGGAAGTGTTTTGGGGGGTGAGGAAGAGACATGTTAAAAGAATAAATAGCAGTAATAAATAAAGAAAAAAAGTAATACTAAAATAATGTACTAAAGCAGTAATTAAATAGGGAGTAGTGCTACGTACAGTAGCACATCATGAATTCCCACAGCTGTAAAGAGTGTAAATCCACTTTTTTCCAGTCTCTCTGCAGCATTAGGACAGAATAGAGCTGCTCTGCTCTCCAAGGCAGGCTTTGGAAGGCAAAACACAGCCCAGAGCTGGGAAAGAATACTTCTGGTTTAGTAGTTAGTATACAAAAATAGTTTTGCTAGGCAGCTGAATGAAAAAGGACCAGACAATGGTAATCTGTTGGCTTCATAGCAGAGAGAAAGCTTTAAAAAACCCAAGTATTAAGAGATACAAACAGAGCAGCAGAAATGACCTCATGTTTTTCATCACTGTTCTTAAAATGGTTAGTGGAGTCAGAGACAGTGTAAGGGTGTCAGAGTTGGTGGGGAGAGATGCCAAGGAAAGGAAAATCTAGGGAAGTGTGGGATTCCACTGTGCATCTTGAGAATGAAGGAGCACTTGGGATTTTAAGTTTTATATGACAGCTCCTGTTGCATCCTTGTTGTAATAAAAAAGATGTTCATTATTTCATTGCAGCAGAACATGCAGCTGGACACCCTGGGGAGAACAAAAGCTTAAAGAAGCTTCAGATTAGGCTGTAAAGACTCCTGGAGAAAATCAGGCTTGGTGTGTTGTTACCACAACATAGACCCAGAGCAAACTGGGTGATGTAGTTTCCATAGGGTCTAATGAACTTGTAAACCAGAAATTCAGCCTTTTTGAAAGGGAAATAGTAGAAAGGAAGAAGTAAATAAATAGCCCTTAAAATTGTGAGTGAGGAAGTGTCTTGTGTTGACAGCCACATTGTGTGGCAACATTTACTTTATTCAAAATTAATTCTCGTTGGTATTTTCTTTTTTTCCCAGATTTCAAGACTTAATATTTATGGCTTAATGTTTAAATAGTGCTTTCAAATTGTGAGCAAATGGCAGTTTTCTCCTAAGAGCACCTTGCCTTGTACATTAACATCTACTTCCATGCTAAAGATCACTGTTAGCAAGAATTTGGTAAGGATTAGTACATAGGTACGTGGAAAACAACCACCATCACCTCCAAGATGCACTTCTATATCATTTTAATGCATTGCATTTGGACAAAATTAAGTTATACATGCCAAAAATGTTTGTTTTGTCATAAACAATCATTTTAGGAGGCTGCTTGGCAGGCAGAAATGGGTGATGTGGCATTGCTTGCAGCTGAATGAACTCAGAACCCACAGGCTGAAACCTGGGGTGGAGCTGAAACCCAAAAGGGGAGAGTCTTTTCCTCAGGCTTGAGGGGATTTGGATAAGAAAACAGAGCAAGTGGGTCAGTTTCAATGACTTTATGCTCTGTTGTGCAAGTAGGGGGTAAATACTTTTTTCAAGTTTGAGTTGGTTGGTCTTCACCCACCTAAAAAATACTTCAGTTTATGCAATGACCATTTATTGAGAACATTAATCAAATTTCTTCTTCATTTTCATTAGGATGATAAAGGTGGCTAAAAGAACTGCCCAGACCTTTCACACACTGAGCTGGGACTCCATTGGAACTGCCTTGTGTTTATAATTCTTTCTGTGCATGATGAACACGTCCTAACCATCACTGTATTTTCAGGTGCCAGAGTTTCCCTTCTAGTTCAAAGTACATAAAGGAGGGAATTATTAATTAAAAATATTAAACTTTTATTTCCAATTAGAAATAATGTCAAGATAAAATATGGTATTACACAAGGGAAAACAGGAAAATATTGGATTGTGTTCCTAATGTGTTAAATAATCAAGACTGAAATATTTTTAAGAGCTGGTAATAAAATTTGCAGTGGTTAGAAAAACTTTAAATTTTTTACAATGCTTATATTGTTATTTTGCCAATGCCTTAAAAAATTATAATAACAGAGTAAGGGTGTGAAGAAATTTGGATTTGAGTGACATTACATCAGCAAATGGAAAAGGCTTTAAATAACTTTTCCCTAACTTACTGTAAATTTAACAATTCAATTAACACTAATGAGACACCAATTTCTGCTCTCAGTTTTGCCACAGTTAATGTGGAGTAACTTGTATGGAAAAATGCTTTTGTCTTCTAGACAAAGGAGTATATCCATAGCTCATCCTTCTCCAGCAAGTATGAATTAATTGTTGGCATCTCTTGGCATGTTTTGTGCTTTCTTCTTCCTCTCCTTTCTCTTACCTTGTTTGTATTGATGCTGCTGGAAAGTCTAAAGGAAAACAGTGAAGGCAAGTTGGATTCCCTTGATTTTTGAGAGCTTAACTTAATGAGGCTCTGGGCTAATTATGATGTTTAGTCATCTTGATTTTGATGTAGAAAGAAATGTAATATTCCTTGTGTGAACAATGATTTAGTGGATTTAACATTTCATGGGAAATACATCCACTTTTAATTCCACAAAGGCCAAATTCTGACTGTTTTCTTCTTTATTTAAAGCAAATATTTGCAAGTAACAAACAACATTCTGCATGAAAACGAAGAAGCCTCACACACTCACTATCACCACCACTGAGGGTAGGACATTGTTGCATCTTTTTATGGAGATCAGTGTAAATTGGATCCAACCTAACCATGTTTTTCACTGTGGGCTGCTTGTTTGCAGGGCTTTTTTAATATTAATAATTTATCTGCCTCTTGGTGAAGTAAAACATAAACCCCCAGAAGTTTCAAATTACAGATTTTAGGTGAATCACATTTAAGAGGATTGAGTGGGTTCTGGTAGTGTGTTTCTAAGATGCCAGGAAAATCTGAGTATTAAATTAATGACAGTTTCTAAAGGAACATGTTACATTGCAGTTTAAAAAAAACAGAAAGGAAGAAAACTTATCCCTTTTTCTCATTTAATGAAATGCTTGAAGAATAAGCCTTAAATTAGTTTGAGGTTCTTCCCAGAAGAATTAAATCTTCTTGATATTTTCTTGATACTTTCATACATGGAAAAACACTGTTTGTGCCAAGACAACTATAGACACAATCCTGTGGATATAAACCTTCCTTTAAAATGTGGGTATGTCACTGCTACTTGGAAAACAAATTCATTCTGTTTATTTATTTATTTATTTATTTATTTATTGTCTTTCATTTTCTCTACTGAGATGCTTCTCCAGGTGCCTGACACTGTTTATGAAGCACAGAGAGGACTCACCTGCTCTTGCTCAGGTGTGTGTTCAACATAAACAAAGGGTGCAGGGGGAGCTGGAGGCACAATTTCCCATGAGGAACATCTAATGTTGGAGACAGTAAATAGTCCCTTGGTGCTGGAGAGAGCATAAGGGACTGTTTTGAACTGGGCATCTCAGCCACATAGCTAAATTTACAATAGGAATTGTCATTGCCTACTGCCCTTGAGGCATCTTCCCATTACTGGAGTTCATTTATAGACTAAATTAACTTCTCAGTAGCAACTCTAAGCTCTCTTTCCTAATGTTATTTTCCCAATTCTGTTGTCAATTGGGACAGAAGGCCTTGCCTAGTGCTTTGAAAATGCAATATATATCCAGATTACTAAAATAAAGATGAATTTCTTCCATTGTTCCACTGATTCCATATCCTATATAGTATCAAATGGAGGTTATGTGACCCTACTTTATAAGATTCCTGCAGCCATTCCTCTTTGGGATCAAGAGATGTTGACATCAAGGTCTGTTGTCTGGCCTGTGGAACAAACTTTCAGGAACAAGCATCCTTAAAAACTTGATATATGTCTGCAAATTTCTAGTTCTTTTCCCCCTTTTGGAAAGTATCTGTAAAACATCCTTTTCCCTCCCATCATTTCTGTATCTCTATATGTTTATTAAGTAATGAATCCCCCTGTGAAGCTCACCAGTATTTCCTCTGTGCATTCTCTCCTAGAAAAATCTTGCCTCCTTTGTATTGGTCATCCTATTTTGCTATGAAGAAACTTGAATTCACGTGTTCATCCCACCATGCCTGCAGAACACAGTCCTGGTGCACTGACAAAACCCCTAGATGTCACTGTAATAATACAAAAAAAAAGAGTAACAGCTCTAACTCTAGTAGCAGAATTGTTTTACAATTAAGATGATCTTGAGTGGCACTCAAGGAACTTGATAAAGGTGTTTCAATCTGTGGATAAGGGAGGAAAAAAAGGATGCTTTGTAAAGTTGTTGCCCTTCAGAATATTGAGCTGAGGTTGAGTTCCCTCTGCCTTTGTCTTTACCTGTCTGAAAAGAAGATTCTAGAAAACACTTTACAAGAGCATTGTTTCAATAAAGATAACTGAACTACAACATAATTATAAGACATTTTATAACTCAGGCTGAAAATCTCTATCACTGAAGTACTACGAGTGTTACTCTGTGCAAAGTATTTCCTAGGCTTTACAACATTTTATTTGTTCAGTTTTCCTAGTTCTAACTACACAGTCCTTCTGAAAAGTATTCACATCTTACATATATAAAGCCATATTTGTATATTTGCACACCTATAAAAATGCAAATATGTTTTCTTCCTAAGCAAAGGGCAACACCTAAGAGAATAAAATTATGTTTTTGTGTGTGCATGCTGAAAATTAGAAATCTGAAGCACAAAGGCTGTCTCCCACACTGAAAAAAAATTATATACATGTGCATATATATATATATAAAAAATAGATATTATGCTTGAATTAGCAAAGACAGATCTATTTTTCCCTGAATGCAAAATGCATATGCAATCTGTGCAATGTCCTACTAAAGGCTAAAGGGGTGTAACCAGCATTTCCTTTTCCGTCTGAAAATCTACAGGAATGCAACAGCACATCTGTATGGAATTAGTATGGCTTCTCTCCCTGATACATTGAGATTCATGTGACTGCAAACTGAGAGTCCGTAATCTTGGGTCCAGATTTGTTTTACCTAATAAAAACATCAGGAGTGATTGTACCTTGGGGTCTAATCTTTAAAAAGACTGAAATTATATTTTTTATAAGGAAATAAGAATAGAAGCAGGCAGTTTCACATCATTTTTAAGCCCTTGCATCTTTAGATATGTGTTTAAGAAGGTGTGTGTAGCAGTCTATATTCCAAATCTGGTATCTATATTTGCAGGCACTGCAGCTGGATCTGGGAGCATCAGGGTGCTCAAAAAATCCTTGTTTCTGGAAATCCACACTACAAATGTTTCTTCTCATTGCCCACTTTCTTACGGAATTTGCACTAGTGTATGACCTATTCCTCTTTATTCCATGAGTTGATGTGAAGGGCCTGCTGTGTGTAACATGCCATAATCACAACATGATGACAGAGTGCTGCTGAAATACATTAATGCAAACTTTGAATTGTTCTTTGTGTATGTAATGCCACCACAGATTTTTTCTAAGCATTCCATAATGATAATATATATGATAAATAATACTATATGTTAGGCTTTTATAATAGGATATATAACAGATATTTATTTCTCCGTGTGCTTTGAACATGGGCCTTTTAGAAAAATCTTCTGAACAATCAGTTTAATTTATTGAGATTATGCTGATTTGAACCTTGCATAAATTTGGCACTGTTTCAATTTGCAGTTGAGTGAAAATTGCCAGCTTTGCCTTTCATAGGTAGGTGCCCAAATAAAGGAACTGCCACGACAATAATTTGGCAACATGAGCCAGCAGTGTGTGGAGTTTCCCTCACTGGAGATACTCTAGAACTTTCTGGACACAATCCTGTGCCATGTGCTCTGGGATGGCCCTGCTGGAGCAGGAGGGGGGACCAGGTGACCCACTGTGGTCCCTCCCAGCCTGAACCATTCTGGGATGCTGTGAACTTTGTACGTGTCTTATAGCATGTGATGAATCAAAGTCTATCTGTATTTGTATTCCATGAACCCATTTTAATTTAAAAGTCCTTTTTTTTTACCATGCTAAACCTAGTTGTTAAGGTTGGAAAAGTTGGGGTCCATCAGAGAGGAATAACACAATACTAACAACACAGAAAAATGTTATTGATTTTTTTTGTGTTCAGAATTATTTATGTTTAGATAATTATACTCCTTTGTTCAGGGCTTATCAGAGATTCTTGGGTCTGCTGTCAAGCTTGCTTTACTTTTGTGATTCCACAGGGCAAGTAATATTTAATAAAATGAGAGACCATAGGCTTTAAGCAGTGATATAGCCAGAAGAGTGGTCAACACACCTTTACATGAATGATGAAATTCAGGTAAACTGGAACTTGGCTGCAGCTCTGAGAGATGCTCCCAGCTCATCCTTGTTGTCTTTAAAACTTTTTCTTCATGTGGGCAGGCAGAAACACTGGAATGCAGAGCAGAGTATGTTAAACATGACCTCTGTTTTTACAGGTTCCTAATTCATGGTGCAGCACTCGTGTGCTTGTAGCAGTGGCTTTTGGAGCTTCACCACTGCTTTAAACTAATAAAACCATTTCAGTGCACAAAGAAACTGTGTACGTGTTGTTAGCACATGGCACAATAAATATTATTTATTCTTTCAGATGGATGAATAGCTACAGGAATGTATATTTGACCATGTCATCTCAATGAGACCTTGGATAGTTGAATCCTCTCTTGCTAAACATATTAGAGAGAAGCTGACTCAGAAAATAATGCCTAGAGGAACCTATAAAAGAACAGCTATTTAAAATCATATAGCTGTAAAATTATTAATGTGTTTAAATAATTAAATTAGTCCAGGATTTAATGCCAGGTGAAGATTCTCCTGAGTAACTGAGCCCTTTTCTGTGCTCCCCTACAGACTCCCCAGTGCAGACCTTCTAGAATGAAATCAAAATAATTATTAATTATATTAACTATTATTAACTACAGACACCCTCCTAGTCAGGGAACTACTGTAGCAGCTATGTGATTTTTTATTTTCACAGAAAAACCAAAAAACCAGAATATCCAATAATATCTGTCATGGTTTATATTTGTTTAACTTCACTAATTTAAAAATACACACTGAGGTGGTTGAATTCTGCATAGGGGTAGCTTCAACCTCCTGTTTCATTTAAGACATATATACAGATCATATTTCCCTTGCTATTTCTTCCACATAAAATCTGGTTGATCTTTTCTGCATCTAGGGGAAAAAAAAAAAGAAAAGAAAAGAGAGAATGCTTAATTTGGGGGTTTTCCCCCCCTCCTTCAACGCCTTCCTTTTAATGACAGATTTCAGAGCTTAAAGTAGGATTTAATTACTGGTAGCTGAGATGTCTAAATTAGGAACATTTTGATTTTATTTGTTATCACTTAAAAACAAAACCAAAACTGCAAACCAAACCAACCAAGCAAAAAAATCCCCAACAAATAAAAAAAACCACAAAAAAACCCAAAACCACAAAAAACCCCACAAACCCACACCCCAGTAGAGAGTAACCAACCTACTTCTCCCATGCAAGAACAAATTAAAAAATTCCCAAACAATACAATCTTCTACTGACCAAACAGTGAAATCAGTCCTGAAAGGAAGTGCTAAAATATTATGCCTTGTTTACCTTTTTATGTGTGTCATAAAGGTAAAGTAATAAAGAATCAGACATTCAAAACTGGGTCATCTTTTTGTAGCTGAAGCATTGCAGAATTGAAAGGTCTTTCATTTAACTGCATGGAACAATCCTTTCATGACATGTTTCAATACTGTGATGGCTTTTTCTCTTTTTTCAAATTGTTTTGTCTTAAGAATCTTCCTGTTTCGCTTTATAAATCCCACTTGCTGCTTTCATTCCTTCTTTTCAATGAGCCTCAGTTAACATATTCTTTTTCCCTTGTGCAGTGACAGCATCACTTTGAAGCCACTGCTAAAATATTTTTGAATTTTATAAATATTAGAACTGAAACTCTGTGGAATGATTTACCTACATGTTGCATGTGCAAGAGACTTTATGTTGAGGTCTAAAAATAGAGTGATCAGTCAAAAATAAGAATAAAAATTGCTTCTTAAATGGCTGCAATACTCTTTATATACATTGACATTTTACAGATGAGAACAGATATGGAGATCATAACTATGTACTTATTTCTTTTTTATTGAGAATAAACTCAGAATAAATTGGTTTTATCTCTTTTTGCTTACTAGTTTTTATTTTTCATTTACCAAATTATACAAATCACTGCTTAAAGGGTGGGAATAAAAGGAAGTAAGGCCAACTAATCTAGTTTCCTGGCCTGATATAACGCTTTAAAGAAATAATTCAAGTTTCCATGTGAAAACAAGAGCATCAAATAAAAAAAAAGAGACTTGTCAAAAGCAAGAAAGACATGGGCAGAGAAAAAAACAGGTAGATTGAATAAAAACCCAGATGTTTCCTACCTGATTTAAATAATGCTTTTGAAACAGTCTCAACTGACATTCTTTTAAGTAAGTAAAATAATCCCAGTCCAAACTAAAATATTGTATTATTTATTTCATTTGCAGATTAATGCTAATCTGGAGGTAGCACAACTACATTGGAGGACAGGATGGGAGTTCAGAATGCTCAGATAAGTTAGGTAAATGGTAAAAAGGAAAAAAGCAAAGATAAAAACAATCAATCAAACAAAAAGAGCACGCAGCTGAGTAAATTGAAATACAAGTGTTTTTATGTTTAAGTGGCATTCTTGTAGGAAAAGAATAGAGTGTATTTAAATGCTATAAGCTAAAGTGAATAATAAAATCAGTACTCTTTGGGAAACTACCCTTTAGTCTATGTATGTTACTGATTTTGGGCTGCAGGATGAATGAGTGTCCTCTCTGATCAGCATGGGCACAGCTCAGCTGCAGAATTATTTTGAGCTTTGAGCACTTCACTTGAAGAAGGAGATCAGGCCAGTAGAAAGAATGAAGGCAACAAGAACAAGTGAAGACCTGAAAAGTCTGAAAAAACACAGGCTGGTTTAGTCAGGGAGGAACAAAAGCCAGAACGACACTTCAAACATGAAGCATGTAAGAAGATGCTTGAAGCAACAAAATTGGGGAAAGATGTTTAAAATGCATAAAGAGGGGTTCCTTTTGGGTGTTTGCCCAACTTCTCAGTGGTAAATGACTGGTATTTGCAGCAGGTCACCTGCAGCTCTGCACAATTCCTGTACTCTGGGCTCAGCTTAAATGGTCGATTTGTCGACCATACAGGTTGTGTTTGGGTTTTCCCTTTGATTTACAGCAGAAAGGATTAATCAAATGAATTTCCAGTGCCTGTTCTAAAAATGATGTTAAAATAAATCTATGATGAAGATAGTGGAGAAATTTACCAAAGGAAGACCAGGCACTCACCGAAAATGTGAAGATGGGGTTCAGTCCAGTGGGGAAGAGGGAAGAGCTGAGAAGAGTCAGAGAGAAGGAGCTCCTGTGGACAGAGAAATCTCTGTCAGCACCAATCAAACAGGTTTATACAGGGTAAGGCCAGAAAGGAGGATGGAGCAATAAGTATGGTGCAAAACTGGACTCATGGAATCAGTTTTTCATCTGAGTAGACATTGCAGCTTGAATGTCCTTCTGGGGAAGTTACAGAACTGAGCAGGACAAAATTTACAAAGCATAGTGTTGCTTTTGGGGTTTTGGTTTGGTGCATTTTTTGTAGGGGTTTGGGGTTTTGTCTCTTTGCTCATTGTTTAGTTTTGTTTGTTTGTTTTTTTTCCCATGGAGGAAGAGGATTAGTTGAAGAGGACAAGTCTAAAAACTCATTTTTACAGTATTTATTTTAACATAACAAACACATACAGGAAGATGTCAGAAGGACAGGGTGATCCATGGGACTTGTTGAAGGAGAACAGTGTATCAGAAACGAGTGGTGTTCAAGAGTCATCAAAATACAGACAGGAGGCCACTCAGATGCCTCAGCTCTTTCAAAACTTGAGTTCCATTCTGGCCCATTTTCCATAGGACTTATACAGGGGCACCTCTGGATCTATTTTGTAATTTGCTTTTTTAAAAGCGGAACAAAAAGAGGAAAGATTGAAATGCATTTCACAGCCATGCCATTCAACAGGTTTCTAACTTCACAATTTCACCTTTTCCAGTATTTTCCTATTGTGCGCTGCCACATTTAAAAATGTGTTCATGTTTGGGGTGGTGCAAATTAGTGGTGGCAAGAAGTCAGGTGAGAGCATTTGCCCTCTTGTCAGAATGGGTTATACCAAATTAATATTAAAAAAAAAATAAAATAATACGAAAAAAAGAAAAGATACATATGTTTAACAAGTAAGGAACTTGGTTTTACAGAGCAAGTCAGTTGTATATAGGTTGGAACTTGAGAAAATTAGGCAAGGAGTAAGAAAAAAGCATCCTGTACCTCTATGTATCCCAAATACTCCAATCTGGGTACTCTGGTCGTGTAACCAGTACCTGACAATTAACTCTGAAAAGACAGGGTTGTGTCCCTGAAATGCACAAAAGCACAAATTCTTTAATGGTACCATGAAACAAAACAACAACAAGAAGCAAATAACACAAAGCAAGCAGAAAAACTCCATCCTACTGGAAAATCCTCTGACACAAGTATTTTCTTTTACATTGAGTATTATTAACTTTAAGAGAAAACTTTCTGTAGGATGTGACCAGCCTAAATAGACTCAACTCCTATCATGCTGTAGAAGGAAAATAGCATGACAGCAGTTTAGATACCAGCATTAAGAATTACAAAATTAGTTTTTTAAACCCAACATTCGCTGTAATTTGCACTTTTAATACATCCATGCAGTGCTTTTAGTGATCCAAGTAATGAATTGCTGAGAATTTTTTAACCTCAAATGTGGCCATGGAGAGATATTTTTATCACTGTAAGAAATAATTTACACCCAACTAGTCTATTTGAGTTGGATCCTGCATTACCAGTGATTCTCTATGCTTTTATTTTGTTTCAGAATGCAAAAATAGTATGATTGCATTACTTAACACTAACCTCCACTTAAAACTCCACTAATTTAAAACTACAGTTAAGGACAGAAAATAACTGCTAATTATAAAAATTGAGGGTTTGGACTTGTCCTCTTAAACCAATCCTCTTCCTCATGGCAAAAAAAAAAAAGAAAATCACACGGAAAAAAGCATGGATTAAAAAATAATCTCCACTATGAGCTTTTCTCTGGAAATATTTTCAGTTTGTAGATGTACACTTGCAGGTTTCCTGAATATCCACTATATGTATATTTTATATGTATGTGTATATGTATATGTGTATATGTATATCCACTATATTTTGATCAATTTTTATTGGAATTGGTCAGACTTGGAGTGGAAGTTCAGCAAGAGCAAAACAGGCATCATTCATCCTTCTGCATCATTTACATGATGTCAACATACCATGATATCCTCTTCTATTTAATATCAGGGAGGGAACAGGATGGGAAAGAATCTCTGGGATCAACAAATTCAAATGCTTTTCCAGAGTTGGGAGATGTAACCTACAGTATCTGTCCTAAAGAAATCTAGTTTCATCCCAAAAGTAATTACAGTTTTAGGTTCTGCTTTTTCTAATGCAGAGCTGTGTTCCTATCTTAAGAAACTCTTACTTGTAGCTCTAATTTATGACATTATACTTTTCTATTATTTTCCTTCGATATTTTTAAGAAAATTGTTGTTAGCTAAAAAACCCAAACCTTTTAGCAGTCATTTTCTGTCCCTTACTATAGTAGTGGCCTTTATGGACAGCTATTCCAGTTGTAACACATCTAATTCCAATGTTAATGATCAGAACAGAGTCATTATTTTAGATCATGTCCAGTCTGTGCCTTGTGCCTATAAATAGTATTTTTGTTTCCCTTTCTAGCAAAGACATCTTTCTTGGTAAACATTAATTTCTATGCACACTTACACAAAGCATTTTTATTGCAGACTTATTAAAAACAAGAGACTTTGCCATTCAATTTTTTGTAGTTTTATGTGTTGGTTCCTTTCAAAAATCTAAAAAGGGGCTACTGGTCCTCTTCTGGTTTGAGTGCAAGGAGGTCTCTTGAGTCTTAAAAATCACTTTACAAATCACTAGTAGCTGCTGACTTTGCTTTTGTTCCTGTGCTCTATATCTAGTGTTTCAAAGTATGTATCTCTTGGCCTTAAACCATAACTTCCCCCCCCCCCCCCAATCTGTCTAC
>WBMV01004475.1:213995-292061 GCA_013396655.1 Campylorhamphus procurvoides
GCAGCCCGACGTGTGCGCCCCCTCCACCCCATCATCCCCATCCCCATCCCAGGACACCGGCCCCGCCTCCGGGTCTCTCCCGCTCCTCCACCCGTGTGAACCCGCCCCTGGAGCTGGGCAGGGGGTGTTCGCTCTCCCCTCGGGTCTGCCCCGGCACGTTTATCCAGGCGCGGTTCATTATCATCCTATTTTTTGGGGGGGAAGCAAGGGGGGAAACTCGGCGCGCTTCTCTCGGATTTCCTGTCGCGGCGGAGGAGGAGGGCGAGGAAAACCCCAACCTATTCGTCTCCTTCGGCTCTTTTTAGCACTCCCCGTCCCCCCGGGGGTGTGCGGGGGTGCCCCACCGCGGGCATCTCCGATCCGCGCTGGGCAGCGCAGGAGGAGGGATTCCGCAGCTGGAAGGGGTTTTGCAGCTGGAAGGGGTTTTGCAGCTGGAAGGGGTTCCGCAGCTGGAAGGGTCCCCGATCCCGCTGCCGGCCGTGCGGGACCGGCGCTTCTCGCCGGGATAGCCGCAGGATGGGCAGGCGGCGGTGGCTCTGCTGCTTCACCCTCCTGCTGTGGCTGGGGGCGCAGGGGGCGGCAGGGATGCAGGAGCAGCGGCAGATGCAGCCGATGGAGCCGCAGATGCAGCAGCAGATGCAGCAAAAGCAGATGCAGCAGCAGCAGGAGATGCAGGAGCATCAGCAGCATCCGCACCGACGGGCGCTCCGCGCTCCGGGACCATCGGACGGCGCCGGGAGCGCCCCCGGACGGGTCCGACGGAGGGGACAGCAGGATGCTCTCCGCGGGTAGGGATGTGCCCGCACTGCCCCGCATGAAAACATCCTTTTCCCCGCTGCCTTTTCGGTCTTTCCCACCCCACACACCCCCTGGTATCTCCCCAGCGCTCCCCGTGCCTGCGCTCCGCTGGTCCCCGCCGAGCATCCTCTCTGCTCGCCCCTTTGTGTGGCTTGAGGTGGTCAAGACTGAGCTGGGCAGGGTGTTTGGGCCTTGGCTGTGGGATATGGTCTCCCGATTCGTGTGAGTTAATTAAAGGCAGACGTGTTGCGGGGCTACATTGCAGCCAACAGATGGACCACATTGGGTTCCTTGATGGAGCGTGTTACGGTATCCAGATACTTTGTCATTCCCTGTATTTTGGCTGCTGCTAAGATACCATTCGAAGTCTGTGGTGTAGGGGTTCTTTGTGGTTTCATGGTTTTTAGTTGTTTTTGTTTGTTTAGTTGGTTTGGTTTGGGTTTTTTGCTGATTTTGGGTTTTTTGATTTCGCTTTGGTTTGGTTTTTTTGTAAGTCTTGGGGTGTTCTTGGTAATTTGAGTTACTTTATGTATCTTTATGACCAAGCATCCCTTCTGTCTTGTGTCAGATGGCAGCAGGAAGCCCATTTTTACTCCAGGGCTTCTAAGACTGTGCTTGAATGCAGAACCAAACTCATCCCTTCCACATCCTTGGTAGTTCCAACAGGGATGAATCTGGCCTGCTCTTGCCTCATCTGCCTCTCTGTATATTAACTCTTTGAAGTGATCCAAACTAAAATGCCTTGGAACTTCTGGTAGTGGAGGAAGATTTTGTTCCTTTGGGGAAGATTTTTTTTGTAGACAACTTTGCTATACACTTCTTTTTGTGTGTGTGTGTCTTGTGCAGCTGGATTCTTCCTTTATGTCTTCATAAAACTAATTTAAATTCTTCTTCCAGTGGCTTATATTTTTGTATAGATATTGATTGGTTTGTCTGTGTTACAGACCAAATGTGTGTGGCTCCAGATTTCATTCATATTGTTGCCCTGGATGGAAGACGCTCCCTGGAGGAAATCAATGCATTGTTCGTAAGTGTCTGACTTGGGGGTCTAGGGGTAATACAGTAAATATTAATAAATGAATATAAATAATAAGGTAAATGTTCCTCTATGAGTTACTGTTCTGTTCAGTATGATAAAAGGTGATTCAGCTGTGTCTTTCATCTTATTTTTGAAAGGAAAAATAAGATGAATTTACAGGTCTACATTCTTTGTAATTGAAGGGTTGCCCAGTTACTGTGTTTTCTTTGATGTGCTCTTAAAAGACATATCCCCACCTAGATTTTTAAAAAGAACATGGCAGTGAAGGAAAAAGGGGAAAAAAACTTCCTTAAATAATCAACTATAGTAACAGGAAATAAAAAAAAACAGGAGGTCTTGATATAAAGCAAATCAGATCTGAAGTTCTCTGAGACTTTTCATGCTAAGCTTGGGATTACAATCAAAAGGAAATCTTTTTTACCTCTGGGGTTCTTATTCTCTTGCCTGTCATCTTCAGCTGTGTTTTAATGGTTGTAAATCATGTAGCTCTGATTGCTGCCTGGTCATGGTACTGTGCTGACAGATATGATTGTTGGCATACGTGGCTTGGCAAAAAAAATGGCAGGGAATGAGTGCAGTACTCTGGTCAGGTGGTGTTATCTACATCAAAACAGAGAATTAAGTTTAATTTTCTGTCTGTTAGATAAAACCTGATAGTAGGTAAATGCTTCTTTCAGCCCTTAAATTTTAGTGTGAGTCTGTTCTCATTCCTCCTAGCCTGTCAATGTCTCTTTTGCCAGTAAGTCTGCTCAGCTTCAGAATTCAGGTTCAAAAACATACTGCCCTTTACATACACAGTGGAGGTCTTTGTAACACTCCATCTAATAAACTGCAGACATGGAGGAGGAAAAATAGGGAAGGAAGTGGTGGTAATCCAAGGTCTGCCAACCTTTTGACTTTGGGTAGCTTTTGGACTGTTGCTTTTTGATTCTGGACTCTCCACCTGTTCACATCTATTATTTTTATGTGAGTAAATTTGCATTGCTAATACTGATGATAACTGTGTCATGTATGCCTGAATTTTATCTGAAGTTAACCTAGGATTTCCCATGGAAGGACAACCATGTCATTCAGAGGAAGGTAATTGGATCAATGCCCTTGTGGAATACGAGGAGTTCCTCAAAATGTTCAGTTCACATTTATCAACTCTTTCAATATTGGCTCACTTTAATGTAAAACAGCTTTTGAAAAGGACCTAGGCTGCCTATTATGATGCTGATAGGTTTTCCAAATCCAGCCAGGTATCTGTCTCAAATGAAATTAGGTGCTTTCAGAAATCCTTACAAACTTCCTTTGAATTCTGACTCAGTGCCTCTTGAAGGCCTTGGTCTCAGGCCTGTGCACATCCAGAATAATCTTTGTTTTTTTACTGATTTATGTGCACAAAGCACATCTTTTAGCTCCTGCTTACTTACTGGAGTCTAATTTCAGCTCTCAAACATGTTTAAAGGGTGAATGATTTTGCCAGACCATCTGTAGGATTGTCTGTGACGCTTTTTTATTTGTGTTTTTGGTGAAGGGTCAATATCACACATTTCTCACATTTAATGTTTGCTGAGGTGATGTTCCTTAGCAAGATCTGTTTTATCTAGACAAAGCTTCCTGCACAGGATGCTGGACAAGCTGTCAAACTTCTTGTCAGAGATGTGTGGATTATGACTAGTGCAGATTATAATTGGTGATTTTACAGCAGTAGCTCATGAAGAGAGATCTGTGACCCAGTGGTAGGTGAACAGAAAACCACTCTCACCTGATGGTGTTTTCAGTTGATTACGTGGTGGTTTGTGACGTGTATGGTTAAAAGTGATATTTTATCTAAAAAACAATGGTCTGCTTAGGTTTACTGTTTCTTTATATAAACTGTGCTAATGAAAGCATATTTAGAATGTGATCTCAGGTCTAGGGCTTTCAGGTGGTAAAAAATTACTCCCTGACAGATAATAAATAAATTAACCAAAAAGTCTAAATGTAAACCTCGCTTTATGATTGAACTATGTTGTATAAATATGGACTGAACAGCAATACATGGAAAACAGCCCCATTTCCTGTGTTTGCCAAGTGCTTGAAATCCAAATCCCATTTCTCAATTTTACCTCTGCTGGTGGAAAAAGAATTTCATGTCAGTCAACTGTGTGTCTCTAATTTCAACTGAACAGCAAAATCCCACAAACTCTTTCACCTCTCATACCCCCACATTTAGGGCATAGTTGTATTTTTATGATAAATGTAGATGGTGCATGTTACATCTCTGATGCCCCAAGAGTGGTGCCCATGGACCAGTAACATGACTTTGTCTGCTCCACCCTTGTAAAGAAAATGTGGCCTTTATTGGAGTATGTCAAGAATGTGGGTTTGCCAAGCCTGGTCTGTGTTGGTTTGGTCATGTTTGGCATCAGTACAGAGCTGTTAATTTGGTGCAGAAAGGGTAAGAAGGTGCATGAAGACTTCACAGGGGGCCTATTTGAAATCTGTGGTGGGTCAAGAAAACAGTTTTTCTTATGGGAGTTGTGTCCCCATTAGGCACGATTTTCTAAATCTTCAGGGAAGCACAAACTTTCTGGGGAAAGTCTCATTTCTGTTTTCTGTCTTTTTTAATGTTTTTCTTTCCTTTTAATGTATATAGACAGGTTTTTTTGGGTAGTAGCTATTTTGTTTCCAGGTGATCTACTGAAGGTATTCATTCCATTGTACTTCTTCAGTGGGGATATGCTGCCAGATTTTTGGTTCTCTCAAAACCCCAGTTATTTATTTAATGTTGTTATTTATTTGATGTTGCTATTCAGTGTTGTTATTTATTTAATGTTGTTATTTCATGTTATTTAATATCATTTCTTTAATGTCATTTCTTTAATGTCGTTGTTTATTTCATTGTGATTCTTGCTTGGTTTTTTGCTTTACAAGTTCTCTGTTGCACAGTATATGTCCTTTTGAACTCCTCCTGTGCTGTGCTGGCTCTTAATATTTCAGTCTCTCTTTTGATATATTTGTTAGTGCAGCAGATTAATTAGATATATTTATTTCTGTTTGCCTTAAAACCTGGCTTTAGCCTTTTAATTCTTTTCTTGTTCTGTAATTCCTTTGTGGAATGGAGCTCTGTTGGATGGTGAATGAGAAGGGAGGGCATGACTTTGGGTTGCTGTATCATGGCACAACATCAGGCACATAACACACACATATGGGGTGGACAGGCTTTCCTGGTGTTTTTATAGATCATTTCCAAATGACGGTGTGGAACTATCTGTGTACGGAAAACTATATTTAGGGAAAATCTGCAAAGCCCAACATGTGAACACTGACTTTCCACAAAACTGTTTTGTGTGAAGTGTGGATCATCTTAGCAAAAGAAAAAAATACCCTAAAATTCTTTAAAATAATGATTATGAGAGTGAAGCCATAGTACATATTGGCATTTTTGATTTCTGTAGTTTATATCCCTTGAATTCTTGTATTCTTGGTAACACTTTCTACAAGTCTTGTGGTCTTAAATATATAATTTTAATAATTTTACGTTACTTTTTCATGTATGGCTGGTATATGATTATCTGGTTTCAGTGGTTGGATTAGTGTTTGAATATGCCACTTTTGATTATTTGTCTTTAAATTTGTCAGAGATACTGATTATACCAAAATTAGGTTTCCTTTATTTAACTTAGTTACTTTTGCATGTATATTACCTGTCCCAATGAACTGACCTTTCAAGTGTTGTTGAGGGTTTTTTTAATAGAAGCCATTAATATATTTTTAGCTTTTTATTTCCCCTGCAGTTTAAGGTTGCTGTTAATCATAATCACTGTCATTTTGTGTTCTTCCTCAGCAATTTGTAGAAATAGCTGTGGTGATGGATTTTGTTCCCGCCCCAACATGTGCACGTGTGCGAGTGGACAGATATCACCTACGTGTGGATCGAAATCTAGTAAGGACTGATTTTATTTTCATTAGAGATTGCATTTAAAGTAATCCTCTTTCAAGCCTCAACTAAAAAAGCACCAGCTTTAAAGCTGGCTTGTCATTACTGCATGCTTGAGTGCATGTGCCTGTTCAATCTGTGTGACAAACTGAAGGGGGAAAAAAAGGGAAAAAATAAAAAAGGCTTTAAAATAATCAAGCAAGTTGAAGTGTCAGTGTGTGGTGGCATTTAGTGGTGTCTCTGTGGGCTCTGCTCTAGTCCAGCAGTGCAGCATCAGGTGCATGAACGGAGGGACCTGTGTGGACGAGCAGTGCCAGTGCCAGAAGGGCTACGTGGGGACTCACTGTGGGCAGCGTAAGTCACCCCTGCACCTCTCCCATCCCAAAGTAAGGCCATGTCAGCTCTGCAAGGCAAGCCTTCTTACCTCAGCTAGAGTGGGAAGATGAAAGAAAAAGCCAGTGTGCTGGAATGTAATGAAATAGCTGAAAGAAATGCTGGTGTTTGTTCATTCATGAAGTGCATTTGTGTTCTCTAAAATTCAAATTAGGGATCAAGTTCACGGGATGGTTCTGGAAGATCCTTGGGGAACAATGTCACTATACATCATACAGATGATCACTGATTTATCATTCTCCTTCACAAAGTTTCTCTGTCTCAGGGCAGCAGTTTCACTCCTGAGTTAAAGCATGTTTTCCTGATCTCTACTTCCCCAAGCAGAAAAACACGAAATACAGTTCAAGCTTTTGGATACCTTTTGAGTTTGTCAGACAAGGTAGAAAGTCGATTATTTGCACAGCTCTCCCTGTAACAGCACAGTGTTTACAAGCTATACAGATTCAGCAAACAGCAGAAGTCACTAAAGGCTGCAGGGATGAAGAAAGACTCAGAGTGTATTCTGGGGCCAGCTGATTGCTGGTTAGCAGAGAAATTAATTGCTGAAGGAAGCAGAGGCAAACAAAGGGCAGCAGTGCGAAGAACACTTAGACTGAGTAGTGTGAACCTTCTTTTTCCTTCATAATTTCTGAAAATGGAGTCTTGTTCTTGCTTTATTTCTATATGGATAAAGGTTTCTGTAGTTTTAGCAAATAATTGTAATAGTGAACTGTGACCACAGTCACAGGGAAATTTGTTATGAAGAATTGCTGGCCCCTTCCTGCTCGTTTCAAAGTATTGGATCAACACCTGAATGCTCTCAAATGAGGCATATTTCCAGTGAATAAATAGAAAGGTGATTGAATTTTCAAGTGGTGACCCTGAAATGATCCAGAAAATCTGAACACGCTCTGGTTTCCATGTATAGGACAGTTAAAATATCAAGTGAGCTTGGATATTTGTCATCTAGATAATGCTAAAAATATAAGTATGTTTTTGTTTCTGTTTAGTAAAATGGAATTGTGTCCTGTATATATTGAAATTATTGTCAGACTAAAGTGTCATTTTCCATTAATTCAGTAAATGCAACACATGCAGCAAAGTATCTTTGTTTTTTTCATAAAGTATACATTCTCAGTGAAAAGTAATTTAGTTTTGTGGTTCTTGGTAAGAAGTAAGGCTCTATCACATTTCCACACAACAGTATATTTTATGTTCCCCATTATGATACAGGGGGAAAGTGCACATTTTTCCCAGTTTGAAATATTTACCATCTCTCTCTGTTGTTGAGGTTCTTTTGCACTGGATCCTCAAATGTGTTAAAAATGCCACCTCAAGGTCTATGTAGAAGGACAGCTTAATGAATTCCAAAGCAAGATCTCATTGCTGGTGTTCAGAGTCACTTTAAAAAAAAGTGACTGTCCTTAAAGCTGGAATGTTCTGATTTGGAACGTGCCAATTTTGAACAAGGCACGTGTTCGTGTCCTGTGAGTGCAACAATAGGTGGAATGAGTTAGTTATAGCACTCTTTTAATGGTATCTTTCAATCTTGCTGAAGAGCTGTCTTCCTTTCAAGTTGGGAAGATTTCTGTGGTTTGGCAGGAAGCATTGTTCTTGATTCAGAGCATTCACTGATGAATTGGGTGCTCTGAAGTCGCATGACTGTGAAGTATCTTCTCCACCCAAATATACTGTGGATTTGTACCTCCCTCACCCCCATCCCCAACCCTCCCCAGCAAAAATGTTATTTCTTGCCTGAGTCTTTCAACAAACACAGGAGTTTTTTCAGAGGCTTAAAAGATGAATTAAATCAGTAATTCTCTTACCTTGCCTCTGAACCTCATTTCTTCTGCCATTGATATCAATGCTGAGAGATGATTATCTGTCTCATGGACTCCCCAAGCCTCTCTTCTTGAAAGGTTTGTTGCTACTGTTGTGACTAAACAACACAAATATGCTCTAAAACCCTCCAAACAACTGAGGTTTAGTGGGGTAGCCAACTTCAGTGATGGATGTAAGTTCTTAGGATTAGTGACAAGAGCTGCACAGCTGATTAAAATATACAGAAGTTAAACATTCTCCATTAATTTGTGCTGAATCTGTGCTAAACAGCTGTTTGCAATTAGCATTAAATAAGTGCTAATGGAGTTTGATTTGGCCAATCGTTCCTGGTGACAGTGGTAGGAAAGAAATCAGTTTCATCTTCAGGTCCAGAAAGACTTTGAGCAGTGAGAGGAATAGAAAAAAAACCACCATTTTTTTCTTTTTTTTTAACACTGCATGTGTTAATCTTTGAAATATCACTGTTGTAAGGTCTAAAACTGTTTTTGTTGTGGTTGATTGAAGCTGTCTGTGAGAATGGCTGCCAGAATGGAGGACGGTGCATCGGACCAAATCGCTGTGCCTGTGTCTATGGGTTTACTGGCCCTCAGTGTCAAAGAGGTAAGGGAAGCAAATAAGGAGGGAAATTATGAGCAGTTACATGCAAAAATACTGCATGTGCATATTTTATGGTGTGTATTTTCTGGCTGAGCCAGTAAGCTTCCAGTAAACCATGTATTATTTGTAATTTTAGAAAGTGTGTCTTCCTTTCTAGTCTGGCAGGCGTGTTACAAATTGACAAGTACAGAGCTGTCTTAATTAGCAGGAACTTGAGCTAATTTATGCTGCTTATTTTGTTTGTATAATAGGTAAATGATTAGCCATCTTTTGCTTTCAGCTACATGAAATAACACTGTCAAAATTGCTGATGGTGTTAGAATTGCATAAGCGTAGCTAATTGAAGGATAGTTTTCCTGTATAACACCTCTTTCATAAGAGGAACTTGGGAAGTGATTTGCTCTGGTTATTTCGCCCTACAGGAGGAAGTCAGACATGGAGTGAAAAAATAGCCCATTGCTGTAATACTGGGATCAGTTCCTAAACCAATTCTTATTCGAGAAAGCATCTTACCCTTGGCTTAATTTATGATGCTTTCAATTTCTCTATATCCTGAGGTAGTTACCATGAACAGGTAGTTATAAACAGCAATAAAGTCCCCTTGAAACCTTAAAAAACTCTGGAGGTTGGCTGAACTCAGGTCCCTCAGCCCCTCAACACAGGGCAAGTTCTCCAGGTTCTCTGGGGGTGTGCTTTCCAGCCATCATCCAGGTTGTTTGTGGAGATACTGGACTATTGCTTGTCCAGTATTCACCCTGGAGGGATTGAACTGGTCTCCTGACTTCGCTGATATCTCCTGACTCCCTGAGATGGCAGCCCAACCAATTTTCCATTCACCTTACCTGTTCTCCACTCACTCCAGTATCTCACCAGTCACTGCATCTCTTGGTGAGACTGTGACAAAAGCCTCTCTTAAATCGAGCAAAAGACATTGCCCCTCCTTGTCCCCTGCCCTGGGACCTCGTGGATGAAGGCAGTGGTGGCATCTGCCCCTGGTGAACCCACACTGGCTGCTTCCAAATGCCTTCTTGCCATTCATCTGTTCAGAAATGCCTTCTGAAGGGAATCCTGTGCAATTCCCCGTTTCTAACTCAGCTCCAAAGGGCTCAAAGCTGTGTATGAATTGGGAAAATATTCTGCACCTTTTTTATGTTTTGTGGGGTTTTTTTGTGGGGGTGGGTTTTCATATTGTTAACTGTGAAATGGAAATAATTTCCACATAGGTAAAGGAAATAATGAAATTAAGGACTGAAAAAGCTGTCCCAGGCTATGTTGTATTCCCATGATATACATCACGTGCATGAGGGAAAAGCAGAGAATGAATTTATTTGTTTCTAATTTGTCATTTCACTCTTAAAACCAGGTTTACAGTTTGCTGTTTCACCCCATTCTCTGTAATTTCTTTTTATGAAGCAAGTGCAAGGTCTCAAATCTTTTGTATTTTGGTATGTGGAGAAATATGATTATTCTGTTAAAAATTCATTAATACTGACAGCCATTTTGTAGCCATTTACAGAAATATGTCTGTGTAGAATGTACACCTGCCTAAAACAAGAGACTACCAAGTCTGTCCAGAATGGGTTTTCAAGGGATTGGGCAATGTTGGGTTGCTTTATAGTCTGACCTTTAGTTCTGATGGAACTTAACATTTGTCCAAATCCTGCTGTCTGAGGGATGTATCCAAGATAAGTGATAGTTACAGCTGAACTATAGCATGGTAGAATTGTAATATTCAAAATGATTTTACTGGTTTGGGTTAATTTATTTAATTGATTGTATTCAGGTATTTTTTTTATTTATACTCGGACAACTTGTTAAGCTTGCTTTTTCTTCCAGGTAAAAGAAATCATTCCTGGTTAGGAATTACTTCTACTCTCTGACCACATTCAGGGCTATGAAATAATGTTAGTACATATGACAGACTCCAGCTGTGATCATTGCTCAGAGTTTTTGATAACGATGCTTATACTTTAGTTTGACTTGTTTAAAAGATTCTTTCACACATGGGTGTTGTGACTTACCTTTTGTGGTGATGAAAGCATTGAAGTTTGCTTTCTTACCACTCATTGTGAAATTTTAAGCTGCAGAATTCAAGCCATGTGCAAGATGAAAGCCACCAGTGCTTTGGAATCTGTAATTCCAAGATGCCCTGGGAAGTCTTACCCTCTCTACTCTGTGTGTATAATGCTGTTGTTATACAAGGGTTCAGCTACATTGCACAGTTATTTAAAATTTGGGTTATTGTGATTAAACATTTGCATTTTCTTGCTTGAAATTGGAGATAGTAAGCCAAACTTGCTTCTGTCACTGTCACAAAAATGCAATGTACATTTAGTATAATTCCATATATATTAGCTATCCAGTCTAATGTAATATGCTTTTACAACTGTGGCAGGGCTAAGTAAAATTTTGCCTAGGCTTGGTATTGCATAGTCTTTCTCCAGAAAAGAAGTTATTGGTTTGTTTTACTATTATTCAATGAACAAAATATAACTTCTGTAGTATATCTTGATTATGAAAACTCTCCAAAAGTCTCAAAATTCTCTTAAGTCTCTAAAAGTCTATAGTTTTGGGGAGGTTTTTTTGTGCTTTACATGAGGTGGAGTGCATGAAAATGCTGTAAAAATACCTTCAGGCCCTGTTTAGTTAAATAGTAACTTGTAATTTATGCTTTAATGTAATAGTCCATGCTTTCCAACAAAAAGCAAAAGGCAATGATTTCTTCATCTGTTGGTTGCCTGTAATATTTTGCAGTAAGAAGTGTCTCAGTGGCTTAGTTTTAAAGTGAGTTTAGGAACAGTTCATAACTTTTAACTAAAATTTTATGCTTTAAGGGTATGTGAACTTCCCTTGCAAATCACATCAGAGTTATAAGAGATTTTGTTTTGTTATTTTTTTACATCACTGTGTTTTAAATGCATACTTTTTATTGTTCTGTAAATTAAGTTCTTTAAAATTAGGTATTTTCTTCCTAATATTGAACATATGTAGCTCTCCTTCAGTTTGGCCTCCCAGCCTAAGTTATATGATAAAATGTGAGTGGTTGTTCAGCTATCTGGGCTCTGAGCAGACTAATTTCCGGGCTGGAGACAGGAGGCTGAGCAGAAACTAATGACTGGCATGATTACCATATTTAACTTGAGGCTTCTGGTTGAAAAGAAAGCAGAACCTTTTTGGGAGCTCGTGATTTTTCTGATATCTTCACTGACCTTTTATATTTCCTCTCCAGTCTCTTGTTGGCTTCTTGTCTTTGATTTGTAAACACACAAGGTTCATGTATTATATTTTGTCTGAGTTTTTTTGTCTTGCATTTTTTAAAGGGGGTAAAAAAAACCCCAATGATGTTGAAATTTTTGCAGTTGAGTTTTCCCCGTGAAAATAATTGAAAAAGGAAAAGCAACAGATTAAGAGGCCTCATTCTCAGTTGTGCATGTAAGAGCAGGTTTTTTCTAGCATGACCAGTTCCTTTGGTTTCCTAACCTTGTCTGAGTAAGTGATATTTTTATTCCTGCTCATGGCCTGTGCATTTTTTAATTTGATGATTTTAGACATATGAAGCTTAGGAAAGCAGTGATGTTTTTTTCCTTTTTTATCACTGAAAGAAGTGGGAAAGGAGAATCCTGTCAGTGATAAAAGTTTGCCTTCTTCCCATGCAGAGGGAGAAAGAACAGTTCTTGCCTACTCTGTACCTGAATGGCGTATAATGGAAAGTAAAAGGGTTTGAAATGAGTAGAAATGTGTAGATTGGGAAGAATATCCCTTTGGAGGGGGATAAGGGTTTCAGATAAAGCTACCAAGCTTTGACAGATGGAAAAAGGGGGAAAATAAGGAAATGTAATAGTTGAGTAGCAGCCTTCCAGTACCTAAAGGGGGAGCCTACAACAGAGCTGGAGAGGGACTTTTTACAAGGGGATGTAGGGATAGGAGAAGGGGTGATGGCTTTAAGCTGAAAGAGGGAAGGGTTAGGTTAGATATTGGGAAGGAATTGTTGGCTGGGAGGGTGGTGATGCTCTGGCACAGGTTGGGCAGAGAAGCTGTGGCTGCCCCTGGATCCCTGGGAGTGTCCACGGCCAGGCTGGATGGGGCTTGGAGCACCCTGGGATAGTGAGTTGACATTCCTGCTGCAAATTCCACAGCAGGGTACTTGGAACTGGATGATCTTTAAGGTCCCTTTTAATTAAAACCATTCTGTGAGTCTTAAGATTCTGTGAATGTAGTGTGAGAACTTCTGAAAGGGGGCAGATTTGCTTTTTTTTCTCAGGAAAATCATTGCTGATGTGTTTTAGTCCCATGTGTGTGTTTCAGCTGGTATTCAAAGTACAAGCGTCTGGACACTTTCTCTGACTGAAAATTGTCTTTTTTTAATTTACTTTTTTTTTTTGGTCAGTCAGAGGACAGCAGGAATAAAATGAGGAAAAAAGGCAAGGGGTTTTCTTCAGACTGGGAAGAGGATGGTGAAGGTTACCAGCAGCACAGAGAAAGGAGTAGGAGGGAGCAAAAAGCATTCTCAGTGGAAGTGTTAATAGTGTATTGTAGTGGAGGCATGGGAGTAAAGAATAAGGAATACAGAACAGAAGTGCAGACATACTGAATGGAGCAGCTGATAGGACAAAAGTTACTAGGATGTTTGGGGATAATGTGATTAAAATTAAACTGCTATAGCAAGCTGACAGAGATTTATATAGGACTCAGTACTTCTTAAATACATTTTTATGATAAAGAAAACATGATTTACATGTAATCTATACTGCTGCTGAAGGTGCTTGTGTGTGCTTAAGTGACAGAGATTGGGTCTAAATGAAGCAGCAGAGGATGAAATTCCTTAAGAAACTCCTTCCTCTGGCAGGAATTCAGAGCTTTGCACAGCTTTTCCATATCTGTTGGTGGTGGCAGCACCATGAGATGTGTTCACATCTTGTTTGTTTGGTCTTACCCCTGTAATCTCGCCATGAAGGCTGTGACAGGTTGTGTCCAAGAGGTTTCCTGTCCCCCAGCCGTGACATATCACTGCATGAGTGGCAATGAAAGGACCTGTAG
This sequence comes from Campylorhamphus procurvoides, assembly GCA_013396655.1. Taxonomy (NCBI): domain Eukaryota; kingdom Metazoa; phylum Chordata; class Aves; order Passeriformes; family Dendrocolaptidae; genus Campylorhamphus; species Campylorhamphus procurvoides. The sequence goes on from WBMV01004475.1 coordinate 227,588, forward strand.
TTCTTCTCAAGCTGGTTTACTTTAGCTCTCCCCCAGTGAGTGTAAACTTTGTGCAGGTGCCTAACAGCAAAAATGCTCTTTTGATCAGCGAGCTCCTCTCTCTTTTGTATGAGTTTTGGGAGGACAGCTTTCTAATTTTGCTGGGTTTTGCTTTATTAGTGGGTAATATCAGCCAGAGCTGAAATAGAGGCTCTTTGTGTGGGACAGGGCGTGTGTGTGTGTATGTGGGTCCCCAATGTGAAGAGCAGAGTGGACAAAGGAAGTATTATTACTCTCTTCCCTGCCCCCAAAACAGGCTGAGGCCCCCAGCACCAGCAGACTCAGCAATTTAACAAATAGCCTGAGTTTAGGTCTGGAGTTTTAACTCAGGGGGTCATCCTGCCTGTTTTATTAAGGCAGTGTAAGAGTGTGGAATTTTGCATGCTCTAGGATAGATGGAAACATCCTGGTATAAATGGAGTATAAGTGGAAATGCAGGGAAGTTTAGGAAAAGGCAGGAAGAAAGGAAGGCAATAAGATTAAATAAAAAGTAATCACTAAACGCTTCTCTTGGATATCAACAAGCATTCTTCTTACCTTCTTGCCATGTGCCCTTCTGCCTCTGTATTTTTTCAGTGCACAGTAATTTGTGCTACACTTACCTAATTAAACATGAGTTTAATTCATCTTCAGCCTGATTTTAGCCTCTGGGAAGTGGAGCATATGGTCTTGAGATATTTTCAGCAAGTTCATAAAGGAGTCCACGCCTGTTGAGTGAAGAAGAAGAAAAAAGTTGTTTGTTCACTGTAGCATGCTCATAACTACATGGTCCAGTTCACAGGGGGTGTTCATGGTCACTGATGTAAACAGAAGGGTTTCAGCATCAACTTGGAGTCTAATTTAACTAAAATAAATTCAGCTTCATCGAGTTAACTAAAAAGAAGTCAGTGATTGTTTAAAACTACAAAGTGTTCATCTTTATAAAATTTGAAATCTTCCCCGTGCTTTTCTGCTTTTATTTGGTCAATTTTTTTGTTTAAAAACATTTCTGTCAGCTTTCTTCACACTTAGTGGAGAGTTGATTATAAACAAAATGCCAGTGGTCATATTGTTTTTAACAAAGAAGCTTCAGTTTAAAATAGAAAAGCACAATTCTGATTTATCTTGGAGACACTAACAGGTTACAATTGCAAATACCTGCAGTAATAAGAAGCCAGATTATCAGTGTTAGAAGAACCTGATAGTTATTTTCATTCCTTTTTTTTGAGACTAGAGGTGTCACTGGGTGTTAATTATACACACAGCTTAGTGCAGTCCCTGTTCAGAGAACTCCTTTTTTCTTCTGCAGGTTCTGACCTGTAGGTGTTGGCACACATCATTCCTTGATGGATTACAGCAGTTCTGAGGGCAAATTCAAAAAGCTGCTTTCATGCTCTTAGATGTCAATACCTAGTAGGATTACAAGCCTCTGGCACTGCATTACCTGGTTTTGCCACCTGTCATTATCTTCAATAACAAGGTTGTCAGACTTTGCTTCCATTGCTTTCACGAGCTGGCAAAGAGCTTTTTAAACCATTAAAAAGATGCCTACGGAGTGTATGTTTGCTTGTTGTTAGCAGGTGTTCTGAAAATTTTTCTAAGTGTGCAAAAGATTTAACATGTCACAGTTTTAAAAACGAGGTGGGCAATGCTTATCATGCCATTTGCAGTGGTGATTAAGAAAGTGGTGTAATGTCAGTGTTTTTCTCTTACTCCCCTCTTTTTGTTTGTTTGGTTTTGCTTCAGTTTCCTTTAATTAAACCTGGATATTGGAATTACCCTGTGTTTCTATCCACAAACAGCACCAGCAAAAGGAAAAGGTAAAAATCCTTCAGTGGAGCAGCCTTGGTAGTTCTTACTGCAGCTCCTTTGGAAGAACTTGAACTATCTAATACTTCTCAGTTAGTTAATGCATATGACTGGTGAGTGCTGAGGTGTTACAGACCTGGGGGTGTTCCAGTCTGTATTAGAAATAAAAGCAGAAGGATCCTATTGCTGCCAGTAGCCACCTCAACAGAAAAAGGCCCAAAGTTTATTTCCCAGGGTCAGGTAGTTCTCTGGCTCAGGATTTTTTTCCTGAGCAAGTGGCACTGTAATAGTTTTTAACGTTGTTAATAATTTTTAACACTTTGTCATTCATGTTTTCTGCAGTGCTTGAGACCAGCTTTGTTTGTCCCTTCCCTCATTCCTGAGATTCCTTAGAAATACCTGTCCCTGCTGGGTCCCAGCATTCCCTCTGCTGTGAAAATTAGTCACATACTCCCCATTTCCTCTCTCATTTCTTACCCATGTGAGGAACTTCCCCCTTATTTTATTCCTTTTTCTTGAAGAGCTTAGAGTTGAGGTCTTTTGGGTATCCCACAGCACTCTGTCTCCTTCCTCCTAATTGGTGTGTTGATTCATTAGGGAGCTGCACTAGTTATTTAGGGTTTGATTTTCTTTCACAGAAGCCACACAGATTCTTCCATAATGCTGTACTGACCACCATTCCCACATCAGTCAAACCCTAGTTGTTAAAAAAGGGGATTTGTGGTGTACTTCTTGGCTCTGAATGTTTTGGGTTTTTTTGTATTCATATTGGTGTGGGGATGGGTTTGGAAATGAAAACTACAGCAAGTTCTTGCTTTTTAATTTTTGCAGTGAAGAGACATTAATTTCTGTAAATTTGGTAATAAATTAATGTTCTTGCATGGTGGAATCTGTCTTAGTTTTTTGCCCTCTCTGAATTAATCTGCTTCATTAGCCTGTGTTTATCTTCTTGTTTTTTAAAGTGCAGTTGTTAATTCTTTGTACCAAAACAAATAATCTGTTTGGGATTGTTCCACTTCTCCCCACTCTTCTTACAACTTATTTTTTGTTATCAATATCACATTTTGAAAAGAAGTCTTCAAATGTAAAGCTTTTATCTGTCCTTTAGGGCACAACATGAAAACACAAGAGCAAGATGTTCACTGTTTTCCCATTTGGCTTTTGTGAAGGTTTTCCAGTCTTGACTGGGTGAAGCCAAAAAGTAGCTTTGTCTCTTTTTTGGCTGTGGCCAGTGACCTACAGGCTGGCAGCATCCACAAAAATAAATAGTTATAAATAGTGGGTCCAAAGATCCAGTGCCTTGGACTGAAGCCTTGGTGTATACAAGTGACTATAGCAAACCAATGCACGTGCCAAAAAGTTTCCTCAGACAACACAGATTTAATTAAGAAAAATTAAGGAATGGATAGGAGTTTTTCAGAAATCAGCTTTAATTGAAATTCACATTGGTTTTTGACATTCAGATGAGTCAAATTAAGAATTCAGTTATTGGTGCAGCAAATAAAAATAAAATATTATTCCACCACTCTGAGGTGAATTTCACTGGGCTTCTGTAGACAGTTTTGTATGATTCCAGTGTGTTAAGCATTGATATTTTGGGGTTTTTGGCTTGTATTAGCTAGTTTCAGCTCCTGTCACAACTACAAATCCAGTAGGGTTGTGTGTGGGATTTATCATACACTTATATGCAAAATGAATCTTTGAAGGGTGTGTATAAGGGTTATTCTAGTTGTTACCATACAGTGATTCATCTGAGTTCTTTTTAAAAAACAGGTGAAAAAACAGTGGGAAAAATGGGCTAAATGGAGGCATTTTACAAGTTTTTACAAGTTAGCAAGGCCACATGAGCTGATGGTGGGTCTGTTTTCTTTCCTCTTACTCCCAGAGCTTCCAGAACCCCTTCTGGGTTTTGCCCCACCCAAGACATTTTCATTGTAAGTTTAGTCGTGTGAAAAGTCTGAGGAACATTTATTGTAGACAGCTCAACTTGCATAACTAAATAGTTGACTGCTCTATGACCCACGCAGTATGGTGTCAGCATATTTTACCCATGGCTTTAAATATTTTTGAATGACTGCCCTAAGGCTTTACAAGCCCCCTCCTTTTGGCATGTCAAAATGGTGTGATGCTCTTGCCCTGAGTGAATGTGTGTCACCATTTTTATGTGTGGCTGTAATGACAATATGGCCTTATATCCTCATAGGAAGTGGATGAGTAATTCAACAGAGTTGTTTCAATAGAAATAAATGTGTGTTTTCTTCAGAGTAAAACCAGATATTGATTTATGTTGTGGTTATGCAGTCAGTGGGCCTGCTGTGACGTGGCATGCCTCTGTTTGCAAATGACTCCTGCTGTTTAAAAGATGTAATTTTTTAATGTGTAAAGTTGCATTTCCACTTTCTTTTTCCTGGTGAAAAATGCTAGAGTCATCTGATCTGTAGAACAGGAATAACACCATATAACCAGTTGCATAGCATAAGAAAAACAAATCAGTGCCTATATGTATATTAAGATTAAAATTCTTCAAAAGTATTTCGTTCATAATTCATGAAGTCATAGAAAGAATCATAATTTGAAAATAAGGGAAAGAAGAATTAACTACATCGTGGTTGTTGCTTGGTAAGAAGCAAGAAAATGACCAAAATTTAAAAAAAAAAAAAACAAATCAGCAAACCCTGACAAATACTTTATCAAAATTTATCTGTTTATAGGAAATGGAAAGTTTAAGCAAGACATCCCAGCTAAATCAAATTCATCTGAAAATAATGAAATGTAACAATGGAAGAGATGTTTTCCAGTACACAAACTGTATGATTTGAAAATGCAAGATTTTTTGTTTCCTAAAAAACAATTTATTTTTTTTTAACTCTGGCTGACTGAAAGTTGGAGACCTTTGTCACAAAGCTAGTTCTCAGATGGTGCAATTTAGAATCTAATCTTGGATTCACTAAGTAAAGAATTCTTTTTGTTATTTGCTGTATGCAAATGTGATGTGCAAATTTAGGCATGTATGTGAGAAGATGTTCTCTGTCCATGATAGAATTAAGGTATATAATGCATCATAAACAGAATAAAGCTTTCTGCCTCCTCTTAAAAAGGGGACTTGAGTGTGGCATTAGGAATAAATGGATTTCTTCATTCTTTTTTTGTCTAGAGAATGATTTCACTCAATTTATATTGACATATGGTGATGAAAAATTTTGAAATTTGATTATCTTACAATATAAAGCAATACAAAAATTTTTTAAGCTACAGATCTTCACAAAAGTTAAACAGAAAGCTTTCTAATCAAAGAACTTTATTCTGTTTCATTTTTTGAAACAGTAACTTTTAAAGAAGTAGTTTTCTTCTGCTATAATTGTGTTGTCAATAAATTTCATTTACATTAATGGCATTGCACTACAGAGATAGTTCCTTTATAGTGTTATGCTTTTAAAATATCCTTCTGTCTGCATTGCCAGTCCTTTGCCTAAAGTTTCTCTGCTCATTGTGTAAGTCAAACACATAAGGCTCAAAATTGCAATGAATTGAACCAAAAACACAGTACCTTGTGATACGTGCCTATTTCTAAAATATAACACAATACCAAGCAATAATTTTTAAATGCTTTCATATATTGTCAGGATTTTGGTGGCACATTAAAAATACAGCTCTGTGATGGTGTCTCCTCACACTGTGGACCAAATATAGGAAAATGTGTAGAATGGATTAAGAGAAAGGGGTAGGAATTGCCTGTAAAAGAAGTAAAGAAACCAAACACAGATGCAAGAAAACAATATCTGTTCATTTCAGCTGGGTTGACTGAGGCCTCCCAAGGAGCAAAGGAGAAGCTGTCGGATGTGTGGGATATGCTTTTGGCTTCTGTGTTTGTTTCTAGGAACATCTGAAAATCCAGCCAGCAATTAAGCACAATTACAGAGATGCCTTTTAAAGGGAGGGCTGAAGGGAAGGGGTACCAGGGTGGTTTACAGAGTTAAACAGACCTGGCAAACCCTGAGTCTTTCCAGATGTGATAAGGGGACACAGAGGGGAAGAAGGCACTGATCTGTGCTCTGTGGGACCAGGGACAGCACCCAGGGAGTGGCTGGAGCTCTGTCAGGGTAGGGTTAGGGTGGATATTGGGGAAAGGTTCTGCCCCCAGAGGGTGGTGGGCACTGCCCAGGCTCCCCAGAGCAGTGGGCACAGCCCCAAGGCTGCCAGAGCTCCAGGAGGGTTTGGATGATGCTCTGGGGCACAGGAGGTGACTCTTGGGAATGCTCCTGTGCAGGGCTGAGGGTTGGACTTGATGGTCCTTGTGGATCCCTCCCAGCTTGGCATATTCCATGATTCTGTGGTTCTGTAAACCAGAAAAGCTACAGTAATACAAATTTTTATAAAATACTACTCTGGTCAGAGTAGTAGTAGTAGATTGATCCTGGCTGGACACCTGATATCCACTAAAGCTCACTCTTGTCTGCAACTTAACAGAGAAAATTTAATGAAGGGTTCATTAGTTAAGATAAGGAGCATGAGAGATTGCTCACTGATCCCTACCTTGGGCAAAGGAGACTCAAGGTGCAGATATTAATTAAATTTATTCCTGACAAAATCAGAGCAGGAGAATGAGAAATAAATCTCAGAAACACTTTTCCCCAATCCCCCCTTCCTTCCCAAGTTCTGGCTCCCCCCTGCCAGCAGCTCAGGGGGACAGAAATGGGGTCACAGTCAGATCATCACAGGTTATTTCTGATGCTGTCAGAGAGAGGAGTCGAGTCCTTCCCCTGCTTCTCATGGGGTTCTTCCCATGGGCTCTTCTCCATGAACTTTTCCAGCACAAGTCCATCCCACAGGCAACAATTCTCCATCACTTACTCCAGCCTGGGTCCCTCTCCATGGGGTCAGTCCTTCAGGCAGAGGCTGCTCCAATGTGGGTCCCCCACAGGGTCACAAGCCCTACCAGAAAACCTGCTCCAGTGTGGGATCCTCTGTCCAGGGGTCAGCAGGTCCCTGCCAGGATCCTGCTCCAGCATGGGCTTCCCACAGAGTCGCATCCACCTGCTCCATGGGGACTCCTCCTGGGTTGCAGGGGGATCTCTGCTCCAACACCTGGAGCAGATCCTCCTCCTCTTCCCTCTCCACTGATTTTGGTGTCTGCAGGGTTGTTCACATGTCCTGGACCCAGCTGGCATTGACTCTGCTGGACATGGGAGAAGCTTCCAGCAGTTTCTCACAGAAGCCACCCCTGTAGCCCTCCCTCCTACCAAACCTGGCCCCAAAAACCAAATACAACAGTCAAGGAGCCAACCCATCCTCATAAGCAGTGCTAATTAACTTCTAAAAGCTGGAAAAAAGAAGAGATGGAAACCTCGTATTGAAGGATTAGTCTATGTCCCTGGAATTTTGTAGCTCTGACTAATGACTTCCTTGATACTTCCTAGTCAGAGTTGATTTTAGTACTTAAAATAATGGCAGGAAGTTTTGTACTGTGCTACACTGATAAATTGTTAAGCTGAAATTACTTCATAGCATAAAGGATCATAGACAAATTAATAGAATAAAGCAAACATAAGCCTTTCTATGGAGGCAACTAAAATTTCAAATGACTTCACACTTCAAGTGGGTTTATCATAGAATCAAAGAATGGTTTGGGTTGGAATGGACCTTAAAGACGACTTAGTTCTAACCCCCTACCATGGACAGGGACACCTTCCACTAGCCCAGGTTGCTCCAAGCCCCATCCAACCTGGCCTTGGACACTTCCAGGGATCCAGGGGCAGCCACAGCTTCTCTGCCCAACCTGTGCCAGGGCCTGCCCACTCTCACGAGGAAGGATTTCTTACCAATATCTGATCTAAATCTGCCCTACTTCAGTTTAAAGACATCACCCCTTGTCCAATCCCTATGTGCCCTCGTAAAACATCCCTCTTCATCTTTCCTGTCGGCCCCTTCAGGTACTGGAATGTGCCATAAAGTCTCCCTGGAGACTTTATTTCTGCAGGATGAGCAATCCCAACCCTCCTTTCTCCATTGCAGAGCTCCTCCAGCCCTCTGGACTCATTCCAGCCAGTCCACATCCTTCATATACTGGGGCTCTCAGAGCTGAGCTCACCATTCCATGTGGGATAGACGAAGGCTAGGAGATGTTTTCACTATTCATCTTGAAAGTCAGACAGTAAGCTTCATGTGACTGGTGAAAAGCATATGGAACTTTAGAATTAATATTTTAATGCTTTTGACAGTGAAATACAGCATGAAAATTATGTACAAAGAAATTTTTTTAATATTAAAGTCTCATTCAGTTTTAAGTGAATTAAAGCTTAAGGTTTAAAATTCCATAGATTTGATCCGCTTGAAATTTTCAAGCATGTCTGTCTTTATAAGCATTAGTTATGCAATGTCTTAAAAGCTATAGTTTCTCTAATAAAATTATATGGAAAAGAGTAATCCAGGCATTATTAGGGATAGTTTGCTGAAGCCAATTGAGAGCATGTTGCATCCAGGCTTGCAAAATCCTGGAGAGCTAAAAATAAACTGGTTTATTCCACCTCTACAGCAAGTAGTAACTTCCTGTATGAGAAACAGGAGTTCATTGTGTCTTTATTGAAAGAAGATATGAATTCTATTAATTAACATCTTTCTGGCATTTTCATTGTTAAAAGATACTCAGCTTCATAATGTCCCACTGAAAATGTTGCATAAGCCCAAGAGGAAAATGTCTAAACCTTCTTTTTTACTGAGCAAAACCAAAAGATCTGAAGAAGAGGAAAATATGCTTTTGCCTCTACACCGACAGACCTCTTGTAAATAGTAACTGGCTGGGTTTTTAGTTTATTATCAGCTCAAAGTATCATGATAGTCTAGACAGTCATCTGAGGAAACATGCCTTTCATTAGTGGGAATGGCTCATGGCATGAGGAATGACACTGAACTCCACAGTGGGAGGGTGAGGGTACAGGTGGGGAAGTCTACACTGTGCTTTTTATACTGTTCCTCAGTACTCTTAAAATACCTAAAAGACCTTAAAAGACCTGAACCTTTAGTTTTCGTCTTTGCTGACAAGGGTTTCCATCCTTTGAGATTGAACTGAATAGAATGGATTTCCTGAGGCAGGGAGCCAACAGCCTGTGGACAGAGTATTTCAAGTCCTCATATTCTGGTCAAGAAAACTGGTGTATTTTCATTGCAGGCATATAGTGAGGTATTGACTTCTTAATTCTTGGGATGTTAAAGAATTAAGAATATAGTGTGCATCTGCCTGGCTCTCCAGAGTCCAGGTTTTCATGAGAAATGTGTTTTTATTTTCATCCTGTGGACAAACCTTGTCAATGAAATCAGGGTGCAAAGTTTCAAGAGAGGGAATTTCTGCCATTGAAAATCGATCACCAAGCTCTTTAAGATAAAACCTTCCTATTCTGCTCTCCTGTTCCATCTACCAAGCTTTGTTGGTAGTGCAGTGTGCCCTCTCAGTGAGTGTTGCAGACATCCCAGCAAAGCAAAGGTGTGAAGAAGTAATATTAGGGTAGTAGGAGTGAAAAAGTTATTTTGCTTTCTTACCTTCATGTACACTTAGCCTGGGGATAGTTCAGCCTGTAACTTCTTGGTGATCAGTATTTTGTTGTGTGTTCAGTGTTTGCTCATTGAGGAGTTCCATGAGAGCCCCAATATCCAAACTCAGATGCAAATTGTAGAGTAGCAGGCCTAAGGAAATACATTTACAAGTAGCTCCAAAACTGGGAATCTTGCTGTAACCAAGACTCATCAGTATTTACTTCCCAGTTTTTATTCTACACTTGAAGTTTTGTAGCAGTCAGTGTGTGATACTGCAGGTGCACAGGGAAGCAGCTTCTTCCAAGAAGTTTGTAAGCATAGAGAAACACTTGGATTCTGAGAGCCACCAAATGTCATATGTGACAAAAACAAAGCATTTCCATGTTCCTGTGTTTCTCTCCTTGTGTGTCTGTGTATTTTTCAAAACATTTTGTGCCTTTAAGTATTAGAAGCTTGAATGTTCGGATTGTTTACACAAAATTGCATTTTATTTCAGAAATGTAGTTGATCATCTCATACTTTGTCATCCTTTCCCATGTGCTTAGGTGGGGAGAAAAGAATTATTTTTTAATTAAAAAAAAAAAGATCTGCAGGTAATGCTACACTAAGGCTTTGTCTGCTTAAAGCTGACATAATATCAATTATATTAAAATGTGTGTGTGAACCATGGAGTCTTGTTTTTGGAAAAGAGCTGCTTCTGCTGTTCCAGCTAGAGGAAAATGAGAATGTGCTTAGAAAGGACATGACAGCAGTACTGATGGAAACTGGAATTCTGCTAAAAGCTACCAAGCCCACATTAAACATGGCTTTTTATTTCTTTCATTTAGAGCTGCCCTCCACTTCCTTTCTAGCTGTCAAGTGTGTATGACTAAGTTACCTAATCCATCACAGGATTTCATGTGATGGAAAATGTTGCATCACAGGAGCTGGTCAGAATTGGCCCTGAGGGACCAGGGGAGCAGCAGTAAAAGCTGTCAGTGTATAGAAATGGTCAGGTCTTCATGATGTGTTTAACATGAATGTTCAAAACCTTTTCCCACTACACTGCTCTTCTCTATTACATATCGAAATAAATTTTATAGAAGTCATTACTTCAGGTAATGACTGAAGAGCCTGCTGAGGGTATGTCTCAACTTTGAGGTGTTAACAATTTTAAATGTTTAAAAGACTTCTGTGTCCATTGTTTACATTACTGATAAACCTAATTGTTTTAAATACTTTATTAAGGGCTTCACACAAGTTTCTTGAAAAGGTCAATGAAAGAAGGCTCTGATTTTACAACTCAGGCTTTGATTTATAAGTACTTTTTAGTCTAAATAGCAGTACTGCTCACAGAATGTTTTTTTCCAAGAGAAATGAATAGCATTGCCAAGTCCCTTTCCTTTTCCAAGAGACTAGCTCTCATTTCCAGCCAACAGTCTTTTTTCCGTAACTTGTTGGATGTCACCTTTGAAAAAAAGAAATGCTTTTTATTTATATCAAGATCAAATCAGTACAATTCATGTACCTTCTTGTTAGCTTTGAAGTTTCACATACTGTGAATCCTCAGTGTTGGCAGCTAAGCATTGCTGCAAAAAAAAAAGGCCCCAAATTTCCATATAAGATTGATTAAAACATTGAAAGAAAGATAGCATTTAATAAACATATGTACTTTTTTAATGTTTAAATAGCTTTTTGCATTACCGTGACTTATGATCTGCAGATGTTGGAGTTGAATAAGAAGAATAATATTTACATATATGCGTGCCTTTCAGATCTGTGGTCTGAACTCCAGGACGATCATGAGTGTTACCAACCCTTTCATACTCAGATGAAAAGTTAATCAAGGACAGCCCTGGTCTACCCTTTCTTCTTTAGTTTTTTGGAAACACCAGGTCTGGGCAGGGCTGTCATCTGTGCAGAATCAGTGGGAGAACTAGGTGTGCCTTGCTCTTCCCATCCTGGGAATACTGTGATAGGAGTCATTTATGGAATATCATTATTCCCTTGCAGGAAGATGGAGTTCAATCACATTTATTTATTGAAAAAAGGGGAAGGTTCAGGTACAGTTTCTTTGGAAAATATCATCAGTAATCAATGAGCAGGTGCAGCAGTAAGGAGCAAAAAAGAGTTTCGAGTGTCTGGAGACATCTGAGTGTTAGAGGAAATTATGGGGAAATTTGCCACCTGCCAGAGTTGCAGTAAAACCAGTGGCTTTTCCTTTGTGTTTCCTGTTGGAGTGTCTTCTAGGAAGGTGGATTCAACTTCAGGTCTTTGCAGGTGGAGAATTAATGTGTCTGCTCTGAAGGTTCCCTGCACGATTAGCACCACTGTGCTAATTTTTCTTTCAGAAGGGAGTGAAGTTCCTGGTGATGCTTCCAGCATTTACTTCTTTCCAGCATTCAGGTCCCAGGTGTTAGGTTGTTCATCTAATCATGCTGAGATATGAAATGGATTTTTGAGGTATAATTAGTAGCAAGAAGCTGTTTGCTCTACTTGAGTGAAATTACTTATTTTCTCATCTATTCCTTAATATTTGCTAAATCACCCCTGTGGGAGAGAGGTTGTGTAAAAAGTCCTTATGAAAGGCAGATTTGCTTTGTAAGGAAGTGAAACACATTTATTTATTAGTTCTTGTTCTTTAATTGGCAGGGGGTGAGAAGGCATCTCAGGTATCCTCATTTACTCACTCCTTATCTGATTAATAATGATCAACTAGCTTAGTATTTTCAGTATTTTATTTTTGGTAATAGAAGTATCAATATTCCAAATACCTTCTAGTTAAAAGTATTTGGTTCCCAGACATGTTTCTTTCTTACTCAGCTGTGGTTCTGTGAAGTTTGGTTTAAATAAAAATGATGGTAGAGACTTCACAGCTCCTGCTAATCTTTCTAGCACTCACAGGCACGAGATACAGGATTTGTGGTGATGTGCTGCTCCAGCACTGCAATCTCTGTCCTTTCACCCTTCTATGTGTGGGCTGAGTGAAGGGGTTGATATTCCACCCCTGTTGGACTTCACACAGAAACAGCATTTTGGGACTGGGAGCCTTCTGTAAAAATTCCCATCTGTGTATTCCCATGGAAAGAGACTCAAATTATTGCATAGCTTGTGATGGACATTCCTTTTTCCTTCTCATCATGTCTCACTCCTTCTCCCTTATGCTACCTGAGAATAGGTAAGATTTTTATGGGCAGTAGTAGAAGTAGTTTACACAGTATGAAGCTGTGAAGGCTGAGACTGTGATAAAATTCAGATTGAAATTATATCAAAATATTTTCATGTTTTGTCCTGAATGGCAATGAATGGTATTTTGTGTTTTTAGCTGGTGGGTGTTATACATAGAGAAGAAACTTCAGTGGTGCAGACAGACTATACCATGTCTACTTACAGCAGACTTTTTACACCTCTTCTGAGTCATCTGGGTTTGGCCAGAGGTACAGGAAAGAAACCAAAATAGGTGGATATTGGACCAGACCCAAGACTAGAATTGTTAACATGGTTAATCCTTGTCTAAGGCTCCTGTCAGCTGAGGTTCTCTTTTAAATTACAGGTAGAATTAGAATAGACTTGCAGTTTTGAAAAGGAACTAATGGAAAAGATCCCAAAAGCCGTGATATTTGGATAGTCGAGTTTGAGAATACAGAAATCACACTTTAGTGGAGGAACAGAAATGTTGCAGTTTAGGTAAATTTACAAGTCGGGGTTTGGTTCTTGATGCCAAGAAAAAAGTACTTATGAAATTTAATTATATTAACAATTTGGATTGCTGATAAAAATCATCATTCTCCAAGTCATGGTATATATTGAGTATAATTTTCTGAAGTTAAAAATAAAAGGTATTGCACATGTGTGCTGAAAATCGTTTTCTTTCACCAAAGCATTACCCTTTCTAAGTAACAAATTATTTCTAACATATGTTCAACATATGTTCTTTCTGGCAAATTTATTCCATCAGCAGTGCTGGGAAAGGAGCAAATGAAGAAACACCTACCAATAAGACAAGAAATCCCATATGGAAAAGATGATTCATTCATAAACTGAGAGTTTTTAAGGTCAGATGAACCATTTTAATAGTGTAATCTGACTGACCATGTAAAACAAACCATGGAATGTCACATAGCAATCCTGAATCAATCCACAGCTTCATTTGAAACTACAAAGTATCTTCAGAATGGCATCTAGTTTTATTGTGTTTGCTTCCCACAAGTAAAAATACACCGTGTGACTACAGAACTTTGTGTAAACAGCTGCACTTTACTATTTACCTTAATATGCTTGCCTTCACTTTGTATTTTAATATCTTACATTTTCCTCTTGGGATAGAAGAACAGCCACTAATCAGTCTCTTCAGCTTTGGACTTCATCTTGGTTAAACCAAACAGATAAAGATTTTTTAAATGGATACACTTTTAATGGATAATATTTTAAAATACTATAAGGCATGTTTCAGAAGTATTAATTAATTCTTCTGACTCTTTGCATAATTCTTGCAGCTTTCCAGCATCCTGTTTTACTTAGAGGTGCTGTAGCTGTGCAAAGAACCACTGCTGCTCGTTGGGCTCTCTGGAGCTCAGGATCCACTGCTTATATGCCATTATTCTAAAATGTCAATCAGGATCTCAGCATTTCAGGTTGAATTTATTTTTATTTGTAAATCTAGCTGAAAGTGTAATAATTGAATTTGTTCTATTAGTGGGTAAGTTGAGTAGTCAGGTCCTTAGATACCTTCCTGCAGGCTTATGCTGATGGAAGTTGCTGGTTATAGAACCTGAACATTAGATTTATGCATTCGTTGTTAATTAAGGCATGGGTAGGCACATATGTCTAGATTTCCAAAGCATATATTTCTTATTAATAGGATATATTAAGCAATAGGTGTATTGGTATCACTCCTTGTACTTAAGTCATTCATAGTCTCTTGAACAAACACTCTTTATAGTCTGGTTATATCCTATTTCTTTCAAAAACACCCTCTAAACTGAACTTTTCATTACTAGGTTTGACAGAGTGTACATATTATCATTTTACATCTATGGGGAGGTAATGGAACTCAAAAAAATTCATAGCTCAATTTTGATTTCCAACTTTACTTTTGTCTGATTGAATTTCGAGCTTCTTAACATGGAAAATTTTTGGCCAGAATATTCCTGTGGATCACCAGCCATTAAGCAGAGAAGTACATGATTTGTATTTCTGCTTTTACTGTAATTGCTTCATGATATACAAAGATTGGTCCTATGAAAAAGTGTACCTTGGAGCATAGAAGCTATAAAATCAATATATATAATATGTATACAATAGATATGCAATAAATATAGTTAATCAATACATAATGAATATATAAAGTACAATACTGTCCAGCAGAACTACTTACTCCAAATAGGAATTTCATGGTGAGCTGGGATGTGAAGGTCATCAGTCCTGCTGAATGCAAGTTTTGGAAATTTTAAAGGTGCATAACAAATCACTATTTCATTTTGTTATAGGGTGCATTCCCCATGAAGAGCTGGACTCCATGAGAGTTTGTGGAGCAGGGAATACATGAGCAGGAGATTCTGTAGATGAGTGGCTCATTAATGATCTCTTTGGGTTTACCCACCCATATCCTCTTGTTTTTTTCAGCTTCATGTATTTGAGAATCTCATTCACATGGAGTCTAAACTCAATCCTAAGTATAACTCTGAAGATTATTTTCTGTTGAAAAATCAAGGAATATTAAAATTCACTGAGTATTTAAGATCTTTTAATCTCCTTTTACTGTCAGTCATTTTTGTTGTGGATACTTATGTCCTTGTCTAATTTTATTTAAAGTAAACAGCCCAGTGGAAACTGAATGCCCACGTGTATAGATAAATAACTGTGCAAAAGTCTTTCCTAGACTGATACCAGAGTGCACCTTACCAAAGATAGGGAAGAGAACATCCATTTCTGTTTGAGCTAGGTTTTACTTTAAGAGCCAGTAGAACTTGGTGTGAAATCTCACTGGGAAGATAATTTTCTCCCTTTCCAAACATGTCAAAGCTCATTATTCTTTGGGGGGAAAGTATCAAGTTTTAGAAAGCATAGGTTGTCCCGTTTGTAGCTTGGTTGTGAGTCCAATTGCACAGTAATGGAAATGTGTGGAAGACAGTGTGTGACCCACATAGTACTATTAGAGTCTGCTAAGTGGGAAAAGAAGAGGACAGGATAGCAGATAGACCAGCCATAACCCCACTGTTACACCTTTTTTCATGTGTCATGTGTTTTCAGACTGAGTCTGAATGGATGCTTTGGATTTTCTTCTTTTATTGCCCCCAGTGCTAAAGTTTCAACAAGGATATGAAATGTGGCTTAGAGCAACCATCTGCTTCTCATTTTTTCCCCCAGAATTTCAGTAAACTGCTGATCTCAGTTCGCGCTGCCTCATAAGGTTAAAAAATTCACTTTACACAGGTTGAACCTCAATGAGTTAAGTGCACACAGGAATTCTACTGGGAGTATATTTTCATACAGTTCCTATGCCATATCCAGTGGACAGAATATGCCTTCAGTAGGTTGTGTTGTCTCACAGTGTTCCTCTGAAGATAAATGGTGGTTTACCAATTAGTCCTCAGTAGAAAGCAGTATTTTTCAACAAACATCCCATCAGGAACATTGATCCTTTGACAGTCTCTGGCATGGATTTGGTCAGTGGGGAGTAAATAAATGTGTGGCTGCTGTGGTCTGTCGATCCCTCCCATGAATCACCATGAAGTAGCTGAGAAAACCATCTTTGTTTAATCTGCTCTGCCCTTTTATCTCTTTGCTTGTTTGTAAAACTCCTTTGCTTACTGCGGGTTTTACTGGATCCATTGTCAACACACAGAGTAGCTTTGGGTCCAGCTGTCATTCATTTACTTCTATCTATCAGAAAGAAATAAATTGAAATGTAAGATGACCTTATGAAAATCATTACCTTCAGTGGAAGGTGTCTTGCAACTTTTGTAAGCAGTAACATAGCTTAAATTCCCAGGTCCTCATGGAATTTTCTTTATATAGGTATAAAGAAATTAATGAATTAAAAAATCCATTCTTTCTGTACTTGTACACTGCCTTGTATAACACAGTGAGCTTTCCCTTTTTTTTTCCAGATTACAGGACAGGCCCGTGTTTCACACAAGTGAACAAACAGATGTGCCAGGGCCAGCTCACGGGGGTTGTTTGCACAAAATCCCTGTGCTGTGCCACCATCGGGCGAGCATGGGGTCACCCCTGTGAAATGTGCCCTGCCCAGCCCCAGCCCTGTCGCCGTGGCTTCATCCCAAATATCCGCACTGGAGCCTGCCAAGGTAAGCCCTCTGCTCCAAGCTGTGCATTGTGTTGTGTTGCTGAGACACATCCTGAAAACCTTGCAGTCCCCATAAAATGACATCAGCATCCTTCTTGTTTGTGTTCTGTGTCTTACTGTTGGTAAAATGTGCTCGGCTGCTTACAGATTTTAGCTAGTGTACATACAGAACAAAACTCGAGTGCCTGGGAAAAATGGATGTTAATCAAGCAGACTGAAATACAGGGCATGAAAAGGTCAGAATGTGGGTTTAGCAAAGCCATCAGATGCTGCAGAGGAGCATCAATCAGGCAACTGGCTTATGTTGTCATAGCCCTTAAACAGTACAGGCTTAATTCATTTCTCTGTTGGTTGATGCAGAGTTTTTTCTTTCTGAAGTGGTTTGGAATTATCATGTAGACTTTCTTTAAAATCCCATCATTTAGATAAAGCTCATAGTGAGCCATCTGGCTTATTTGTACAGGGCTAGAAAAATGCATGAGTAAGGAAGGGGCTGCAGTCTTCTGCATTTAGATTCATAAAATGATTGAGAAATGGGAAAGCTGCCTTTCTTACCCTTTCCATGATATTAAGGCTTTTTCTGCTCCTCCTTTCTGCTGTTACCACATTTCCTGAAAGGAAGGTGTCTGTTCTGCTGTAGCTGCTTGGCTAAATTCTGGAACAAACTGCACAGAGAATGCAGTAACAGAGGATACCAGAACTCCCAAAGGACAGTGTACTGCTGTTCTGCCACTGAGGTGGCACACATGGTCAGTTTTCAGGCTATGCTGTTTTAGAACCTTCCCAAGAAGCAGCACAAACCAAGCAGGTGCTACAGCCAGAACCTGTATTTACCTACCCGTTCAAAAAATAAGGTTGAGAGCCCAAGGTCCAGCTGTCTGTTGTGCATTGATGAGTGTGCACACTCTACCTGGTGTGAGCAAGAGAGCATCCAGCCCCAATCTGTTTATTTTGCAGTTTGATTTTGGCAGTAGCTTGCATTTATGTGTTGACTAATATGAGGTCATCCTTTTCCTAAGTCACGATAAAATGGTACATAGGCTGGAGGCACCTGGCTGATGGACATTTTCCCAGGTTTCATTTTTCCACCTGATAATGTTGGAACAGGCATATTCAACACTATACAGCCATACCATACCTGGGGGTTTCTGTATCATTGTTAAGACAAAAACCCACCTCAAAAATAAATCTTGATGCATTGTGTAAGATCAGAGGGCCTTCCTCTCTTGGGATGGGTTTTTGTCTTAACTCTAAAGTTGACAGTCACTAGGGGAAAACTTCCCCACTCTCTCCAGTAAGTCAGCTAAGACCACCTTGTATTCCTGCTGTGCTGGCAAGGGAGCCTCAGTCAAATACAGTGACCATGTACATACAACTGAACCCAAGTGTGTTGTCCTGAGTCATGGACTGACCCAGAAAGGAACCTCCCATCCTGGCCATTCACAGGACCCTCTGGCAGTGCCCTTTCCAATGCCAGAGGCTTCCACTGCTGATACTGCAGCCCACTCAGGGCAGGCAGCTCCCAAAAATGGATGGGTCTCCTCTTGATTCCCCACACACCCCACTCACACACTCAGAACAGGTTTCCCTACTGCCTGAGCCTGGGTTTCCCTTGGCAGAGTCTCAGACGTCTCATTACATAATTACATCTATTAATGGTGTGGTAACACAGGAACAGCCTGAGCTGGTGTCTCCAAGGAGGGACCCTCAGGGAAGGATCCCCTGAAAGGATCCTCACAGTTTAAGCACACACGAGTCTCACTCTTCCTCATGACTTAACTACTTCATATCCCCCTTTTTTTTTTGCATACAGCAGCAGGAATTGTTCGTGTGTGTATATCAGTCAGCAAGAATTTCTGTCAGCAGAGAAGGTGTCTGATGCCATCTCCTATAAGATGCTGGTGGACAGGCTGGATGAGCAGATAGTGAGGGGAATGGAAGAAAGGATAAATGGCATTTAGTGCTGTTTTTCCCTGCACTGTATCATGGTTCAGTGGCTTAAAACTGCACTAATCCAACAAAGTCAGTTGTTTGGCTGGATTTCTACTTCAGGTATCCTCCACAGGAGTTCTTGTTAAGAGCCCTCTATGCACATGAGTTGAAAAACAGAGAAAATCCAGATGCTGTAAGATTTTTAATTCCTAGTAATTGAAACTTGATGAAACATGTCTTTGGACTTTTCCACCAATTTTCATTCACACAGTGGCATGGTTGACCTGAAACTTTGAACTGTTACCTCAAATTCATTTCTGAGGAACTTCTCACAGCATTGTCTTAGCAAAGGCATCTGTTTTATTTAAAATACTTGAACTATCTTTAAGCAGCAATAAATCCCTTCATTTTTTTCTTCTTTTAAAATACTTGCTTTCCTGTTTTTCTGTGCTTGTACTGCTTGAAGTATCTAAATCATAGTAAAGAAAAATATTTAATGTCTCTTTTCCTTATGTTTCAGATAGGCCTCTGTCTGCATATAACAGCCTATGTTTTAGTGTTCATCTTGAAGTGATCAGCATGTTTTAGACATTCTTTTCATAACAGTGTACAGAAGGCATGCATGTCTCCAAGTCAAACTCCATTGTATGACTTGGCCAGATATAATGAATCCTTGAGGCTTCTCTGCCAAAGTGATCCTGGAATAACTTCTGGGGCTTCATTTAAGTTATGTGAGAGATCAGGAGTGGTCTTCAGCACCCATCCTCACAATAATAGTGTTTTTTTATTAAGTTATGTAGTTAACAACACTGCTGAATTCCACTGGGGAGCACAGAAACAATGTGGTAGTCTACTTTGTGTGATGGATAAACAAAGGAAGTTTAAACAGCCATAATTTTGGCTGCATTTTTGACACACAAGTACTATATAGGGAACTCTCATTGTGTTCATGTCAGTTTGGCTTAGCATGTGATATTTCAAGATGATGGCAAGGCACAGATGAGAAAAGGTTGGGTTTCCCATGTGGAAAAGGAGAGACAGAGAATTTCTTTGTCTCAGAGAATCATTGCCCTTACTTCTAGCAGTAGAGACATCCCCTTTTAAAATCTTGAGTACTGGTAGTTCCTACTGACTTAAGTTCTGACCTTTTATGAATTATTAGGCTACTCTGTTGGAGTTGGATGTATCACATGGCACTGTGGAGACTTTTTGCCTTTCCAAACTCCATATTATGGTGAATATTCTGTTTTATAAGGTCACAGAATCACGGAATGGGTAGGGTTGGAAGGGACCTCCGGGGATGATCCCATCCAACCCCCCTGCCAAGGCAGGGTCACCCACAGCAGGTGACACAGGAGCATGTCCAGGTGGGGTTTGAATGTCTTCAAGAGAGGGAAACTCCATGACCTTCCTGAGTTCTCCAGGTGTGATAACTCCTCTCTGAAGAGGCTTCATTTAATGAAACAGAAAGGTCAGATGAGACTGAGTATTTTCTCTGAGGGTCTTAGAAGCAAACGCAGGGATCTGTCTGATGCTTTTACATGCTTTTCTTTATACTGGTGACATACAGAGCCTTTTCTTAAAGGAACACAAAACCCTTTGGTAATCAGTGATACTAACTTTGTCACACATCAATTAGACCAGACTCACTCAGCCCGTAGTTTGAATGCATTTTTGAAGGAACATACTTCTATAGAACATACTAACTAGTAGTATTTTCATTATTGTCATGAACAGCTGTAAAAATATTAGAGAAGCTAATTCAAAAAATTTTAAAATCCAGTCAAAATTTGGATTGTTTAGTTGTGTTTCCATTTTCTCCCCCTAGCAGTTTCTATTAAGTCATTGCTTAAACAGGAATTGTAGCTGTTCAGACACTGTTCATCCCAAGGATTCAGGCAGGAGGAACTTAAATGTCCACTTGAATACACTTTATTGCCATTGCTTCATGGCTTTAGGAGTAGCATAAAGGCAGGAATCCTGTCTTGGACACTTTCTCAGTTCCTCCCTGCACTCCTCAACACTCCCATTTCTAAGCTACACTCTTTCCCTTCAGACAGTTAATTTTTACTGTAAGGACAGAAAATTGGTCATGACTTGAATAGCTTTTGAAAAGAGGAAGACTCTCCTTCCTGCAACTATTTGCTGGCATTGTTAAATGTACATAGCCATTACAGGAGATAATATCCCCCAAAAATCTATTCTGTAGTAGTTCTATTAATTGTACTGAACATTAAAGGCACTGGCATGGACTGGACAATAGAGGGAAGACAGATGAAGGCTCAAATTCACAATGAAGACTGATGAATGATATTTTTTGGGTAATCTAGTGCTTGGAATTAATGTGTCCAACTTATTGACAGTATTAACAGTGTCATCTAGGATCCCATCCTGCTGTTATTAAAACAGGGGAAAATAGCTTATTATTATTGCTGTTGTATGTAGTATTTCTTTTATCTGGGATGCAGGGGGAGGACCAAGAGTTTTCCATTGTATTAATGACTAATTTACTTTTTAGTTCCCATGTGTCAAATTGCAAATAAACTCCCTATACATATTCAAGGCAGAATTAAAGAGAATTTTTTTAATTTGTGTGATTGTTGTTACTATCACCTTAAACAAAAAGTGCACTCTCCAAAATTTGTGTCTGAGATTTAAGAGGATTCATTTTTTCTGAGCTTTTTAGTTTTTCAGAGTTTTTTTGAAGAAAGAGCCCACAGTTCAGAAAGGGAAGGTACATTTGGCAATGTTTTCAAGGGTAAATCTTTAAAGCTAGCTGTGAAAATCCCACAGGCATTTTGCAGAGAAAACTCTGCAAAAGCACAAAATCCTTTTTTTACTTACCAGATATTAGACTGTGAACACATGGAAACATTCTGCCTAATCTGTAGCATATTGAACCTTTGTATGCAGGACTGTATGTAGAGAGGTATTACTCTAATTTTCTATTTATGGCAAAAAGTTTATTCTGTTGATGTGGCTGGGGTTTAAAAGTGTGAGGAAATGGATAATTAATAATGTTAAAACCCCTGTGTGACTTAGTCTGGCTGTCAAAGATACAAAAAAGTAAATCAAAATATGCTTCATTTCAAATTGGTTGTATTTTCAGAAAAGAATATTCTTATGTCTTAAGATGGCACTTAGGAAGCAATGGATAAAACAAGGCCTTTTAATAAAATGCTTTTGTTCTTTTGGAGTTTTCTTAATTCCAAAATGTAAGTGATATATTAAAACAAACATGGGTTTTCAGCAAAAGATGATACTGACCAAAAAAGAAAAAAAAACGGCATCAGACTTGAAGCATGTTTATATGTTTTTAAGCTAACATTAAAGTTGAATATGCTTCCTTTCTTTAAATTTAAATATGAGGTAATTAACATACAAGATCACATTGAGATTGATATTACCAGAGAAAAGCAAGGAATTGCTTGTTATTCAAAGATTTCAGCTTTCATAGTGATACCATTTGTGTTTTCTCCACTGGACAAGCACTGCATAACTGGGGTTGGATTTTCACATTTCAGCAAAGATCAACATCCATTTGTCTTTTTAAAAGAATCAAGAGAAATTAGTGGAGTCAACAGATCCTAAAATTTTGTTGGCCCCAAGGCTCCAGTGATGCTTTTTCTGTTTCTGGGAGGTGTTCATTGCCTGCGCCCACTAATTTACTGTTCCTTGACATCTTCGACTTAAAAAACTGTGTCAGGTACACAGTGGGGTTTCTTTGACAGTGGTCTGCTGACACAGTAAACAATCTCACTAAGTGTCAATAAGTGACACAGGGCACAGGCATGCTGTGTGTGATAAATGCGTTCTGAGGCCCAAGGGCCAAAAGACAAACACTCTCTGTTTTACTCAGAAGGGATCTACTGGGTGGGCTGTGTATCAGTAAATGATGGGGCCATCCTCTGTCTAGATGTTGTTAAGTCATGTCAAGAATCACAGAATAATTAGGGTTGGAAGGAACGTCTGGAGATCATTTAGTACAGCCCTCGTTCCTTAAAATGTTTGCTTTCCAAGTAAACAAGTAGCACCAAACATTAGTTATTTAGAAGAAAAAAATACAGAAAGTTTATGCCTTTGATAAAGTCTTTAATCCATTTTCAATCCAACTGCTGCATTTGGACACAACAGTATGCTGACTAAATCAGCACAGATTCAGGAACCAAATGCAAACTTCTCCAGCAAATGTACTTGAACTGAAGTCCAGTGATTAAAAAAAAAAAAAGCAAAAAAACCCCATATCTATGGGAAATTATACTTGCTTCAGTGAAAAAGCAGATGAATGGACAAGACATATATCATAGGTTTTATCTGTAGCACAAGCACTAGGAGCAGTAAAAACTGAAGTACTCTAATGCACAAACCCCTGTGGAATTTCAGTGCCTTGTAAGGGCTGTGAGATAGTGAGCATCCTCCTGAAAAAGAGTACCATAATCTTGCCAGAGACTGACAGGGAGCACCACACAGCTGGAACAAACACGCCCAGATGATTTTTAAACCACCTGGATGATGTTTTCATGGTACAGGGACCAAGGGAACCAGCTAGGAGAGAAGCCCTCCTTTATTTGTTGCTTGTTGACCAAGAGGGTCTTGTGAGTGACCACAAAGCAATAGAGTTTGGAATCTCTGTTGGTGGGAACAAAGATGTACGTCATGCACCAGTCTAGAGAGTGTTCTCCCTTTCCCTGTGCACAAAGAATTTCAGTCTGCTGTAGTGTTGGGTATTTCACAGAGGCCTCTCTGATCTGTGGTATTACTTCAAGTGCCCATTTTCACTTACACATCGAGTCTTGGGATGATTTTGGATAAAAACCTACAGAAATACAGGGTGGTTTACATGCAAATGAGAGTGGGGAGCAAAAGAAACCTAACACAATCTGAACTGGATGTAGCTCTTAATAAAATACAGCAGGAAGTTACTGAAAACAACTTATGCATCTTATGCCAAGCAATCATTTGGGTTTTTTGTCTTTGTAGATGTTGATGAGTGCCAGGCTATCCCTGGAGTCTGCCAAGGAGGAAACTGCATTAATTCAGTAGGTTCGTACGAGTGCAAGTGTCCTGTTGGTCACAAACAGAACGAGGCAACTCAGAAATGTGATGGTAAGTGGTGATGTAAGAGAACATACCTAAAATGTGGCTTGTGTAAGGCATTAAAGCACTCTAGTAATGATTATGACTAAACAGCTGAATAGTTGTAGTATTTGTTTTGGACAGACAGAACAACCTTGAGCTGTGCTTTTTATTTCTTCTTCACAGGGAGGGAGAAAGGAAGGGAGTAAGGGAGGGAGGGAATGAGGAAGGAGTCACCAATCCTGGCTCCTGCATCGATCCAGGTGATGGGGTGTCCAGAATCCAGGGGATGCTGCCTGGGTTTTGTGGGAGAGCCTTTTTATAGATGTTTCCCCCGCTCCAATAATAAAATTAGTTACTATGAGCAGTCTGTTTTTCTAGACCTTCCTGGATATGGCTTGACCAGATCCCAGTACAAGGTGTTGGTCTAGTCTTCCATTTTCACCAACAGGTTCTGAACTAGTTTCTGGCTGTTTCTCAGAGGCAGCTCTTCACTATCTGTCCCTTCCTATGATCTGTTCTAGTCTATCCATAGTTACTTACCCTTATGTGTTAGAAGTGCCCTTGTTTTTTTTATTCTCTTAACCATGGTGTATTTATTATTAGCCCTTGAGACCTGGTATAGCAGGAGTAGGGGGAAAAAGTGCTTTTGCCCAAACCAGATGTTGAGATGGAAGTCCCATCACCCAAAAAAAAAAAGGCATTTCTAATGCAAATACATCATCAGATCAGACAGCATCTGGATGTCTGTTATGATGGTCTACAGTAGCAGCTTAATAAGTGAAGTTCCTGTTCTGATGATGTCTGTAATCTGCCCCTGGCAGTGCTCACCTTTCTCTTCTGTGAACCCTGGGAGAGCTCCATGTGAAGGAGCTCCTCTCAGGCAAGGATGCAGTTAAAATACATCAAATACATGTTCTCGTAGAGATCAAAAAAATGCAGGTCATTCTGTATATGTTATTTTTCTGCCTGGCATCTGCTCTCCAGCCTTGATGCCAAAGGAACTTACTCAGTGATATGTTTCCTTTCTTCTGAGAACTTGTAGTTAAAAGTTGACTCTTTGCATTCTGCTTCCTTACCCTATCCAGAGCTCAGCTCTATTTGTTGAAAATGTTGTTCTGCATTTCTCCTTGATGGTATCCACAGGAAAAGGCGAATGAATTTTTAACACAGATCTGCCTAAAAACCTGTGATGCCTGTTGGAACAATGCATAATAGGACTGAAACATTATCTGCAGTCTGAAATATTTGCTGTTATTGCATGGTTCACTAATCAATGGGTTTTCATTTCCTATTTTCTTGGCAGCCTTCTGCAGAACAGGTCATATGCTCTGGCTGTGTTTTTTCTAAGCCCCTGCCACTTCTGTCTGTGGCAAAAATTAGGTACTAATTAGTCCCTGGTCACAGCTTCCCCATTAGCTTCCCTAGTCAGGTAATTCCACTCAGAGAATTATGCAAATAACAACCTGCCCTGCCGAGTTTGTGCTGACATTTCTGGGGAAAAAAGACAACATGAAGCTGTTACTTGTCCATTTCCCTACACTTCACAGCCAAGGTGACAATGCCAGAATTACACCAGGGTAATACCATGCTTGCATTATGCCAACAGTGGAGCAGAGAATGAAAGCCAAGCCATAGCTTTATTCAGGCTTTTTTGTTTGTTTGTTAAATTAAGTGTTCATAATCTCTCAGTGTTAGATTCATAGGATAAAACTATAGCCAGTTCTTAAAAAAATTACACTTTTAGTGGAACTGGTCCTTTGAGTGAAGTTACACCATTTATTTATATGTGTATATATATATATATATATACACACACATATATGGATTGGGCCTTTGGGAAGGATGTAAGGAATTAGTGTCCTAAAGATTAGAACCTGTGAACAGAGAAATTATTTAATAGAAACTGCATTATTTTATGAAGTCTTTTATTTGAAGCATTGTGTACAAATTTTGTGGTATGGAGTACTCTGCTCACTCCTTTCCCTTCTTTAGATACAAAAAACCAGGTCAGACATTACTGGTTGTAAAGGACAAAATCCAGGCTGGAGTCAGGAACTAGTTAAGGCTCCAGTATTCAGAGGCAAAGGCTGGAATCTTACACTAACTATTCAGACCTTTATTATATCAGCAATTCTCTTACTTAAGAAGGATTTGAGGTACCCTGCTATATCCTCTGCCCTTAAGCATCCAGATGTATTTTGTGGGTTAGGGTTTTTTCTCCTGTTGTTCTTCCTGGAAACAGTAGCTATTGTTAGAATAAATAGGAATGTTAATTTTGTGCTTTTTGTACCATAGTGCATTTTCATAGAGCTATGCTAAGAAATAAACATTGCTTTGCTGGGCTGTTTGTTTGCTTTATATTCCCGTGTTTCTTTTTAAATTAAAATGATCAGTAAAAAAGCTTACCTGATTTGTTTTGAGCCTTACATTACAGTTTACAGAAACTAACCATTCAGAAATTAATGGCAATTGTTTATCAGTAAAGGGGGTTTAAAGGATTTCCGAAGCACATGAGCACAGTGTGCATGTGTAGCACTATGTGTGTGTCCTCATGTGTAGAGATGTAACTAGATAGTTTGGGAAAATATGAACTCTAAAATTAACCCAGCTCAGGGCTCCACATTAGCAATTTTATTTACCCTGATTTTTAGATTTCCCACAGTAGTCAGGATGATTCCTTCCACTACTGGGAAAGCTATGGAAGGATTCAAGGCACGTGAGCTCTAATGGGCCCAGGGTTGAAAAATTTTGGAACAGGCCTTTACAGAGGTTGTACTGAATTCAGTGCACTAGTGTGATGTCTTAAGTCAGCCAAACCCGTTAGGTTTTTGGCCTAAAAGTTTTGATCTACAATATAATATCTTTAGGAATGAAATTCTCATCATTTTGAGAGTGTTACTCCCTTCCAGAGTTAGTGGAACTTGCATCTTTGGGATGTTCAGAGATGGACTGTATAAACTGAGAGGAGAAATAAACTTTACTTCTTTAAAAAAAAAGGTGTACTACTTCTTACTGGTATCTCAAGGATCTAATAAATGTGTGTTCTACTTACTGTTTTCAAATAGAAAATACGTCATGCTCATTGAATAAGTGTAGTTAGTTAGGAGACCCTCTACAGTTAAAGGAATTCTTGAAGGTAGGATGCTTCTGATGCTTTTCCAAGAAGATATGGTGCTGTACTCTTGACATCAAAGGGTTAGGACTGTACAACACAGGCTAACTCCTTTTTATCCTTTTTATCCTTTTTTTTTAAATGTGGTGCCAAAGTGTGAATAATCTCCTAAAAGAAATAGTTCTACTTTTCCTGCTTTAATATATCCTTTCATTAGGCTGTGTGCTATTGAGATTTGATCCTACCAGGTGTTACTGTGGAATAAAACTATTCTGAAGGAACCCTCTTCCAGAACTTGATGTCTAAGCGCCCCATTTTTGGTACTTTTAAATCAGATATTTATAAAATCCTGCTTACCATAGCAATAAAAGTCATGAATTCAGAATTGCGGGTAGCCAGGCTGGGTTTTTTTTGGCAGAAGCTCACCTGTTAATACATCTGCAAAGTTTATACCATAAATTTAAATTGGTTCTCATGCTAAGGTGGGCTTTCTCATCTCATGGAACTGTGGCTGTTCATGCCACCAGTCTTCTTCAGCCTTAGCACAGCATCTCCTCTTACTTATCTTTGGAGCAATTTCCCTGAGACCCCTAATTTATGTATTTTGGAGGTGGAAAGGGAGGAAATTGAGTAACTTTTCCAATCAGCCATCCTAAAAATAGCCCTTCCAAAGGTAAGTCTCAGAATTTCCAGTCAGAGGTAATGGAGGTATTTTGAAATAATTGCACATGTACGGACCAGGAAGGGGGAAGGAGAGACAGAGATTTGGCTCAAAAACTAGTGAAACAAAAAAAAATCTATATTACTTGGTACACCTCCAGGGAGTAAAAAAACTTTTTCTTCCACAAGGTTCTTCACATTAATTGGTAAAAACCTCTTTTACTCTCCACATGCAGAAGACTGTGGAGTCTTCCTTCTAATCTAGTCACTGCCCAGATTTGAGGAAGGTACTTTTTCCTTTCCCAGCATCCTGTAATTCTTGGACAAGAGCCCTAGACAGTGTTAAACTCCCGTGTGGAGCCAGTTGAGAAGGATGATCTGCATCCTTCAGGTTTGCAGAGGTGTTTAACTTCTTCCTTCCTGTGTCCTTCACTTGCCAGCTGCAAACTCCCCTTTCTCATTGCCTCAGTGGGCTTTCTACTCTATGACCACTGCTTTGAAATTTGGTTTCCTTTGGTAGAAGGCCATGTCTGTTCTTGAAGATTACTCCCTTTAAAGTAGCAGGAACCTGTGCCAAGCAGAGTGAAAATGAAGAATAAACTTTCAGTTTTCAAGGGCGTGGTGGTTTTAGTAGTCAGATTAATTTTTATTGTTTCATTTTTTTCTCTCTTATATGTAGTAGCTGCTGTTGTATGTCCTTCAGAAGGAAAAAAAATGAAGTGCTATGAAACCTACAAGGTTTAAGAGCCACTAAGAGAGTGACCAAATGAAACACGTTTTGGAAATGGTGCATTTCTGGCACAGGGATTCTTAAATTTAACTTGCTCATATAGCACTAGTGAGAATTGCCACCGGTTTTGTGCCATCCCTGTTGTGTGCAGAGCTTTTGCACCATCAGACAGTTGTTTCCATGCTGGTAAATTGTGAGCTCTACACAGGTCATATCTTTATCAAAGTCTGGGAGCCTCTGATGTTTAGAATTAGTCTTGGGATTTATTTTTGGAACCACTATAGCAGTGATGAGAAGGAGTAGTGTAGTTTTAACTTGAGACTGAAGGTATGCTTCAGGGGATAGTAAATTGAGGGAGTTTCCTTGCCTGAGTGCCCAGTGACTGCCATGGCAAAATGTCATTTTCCAGGGGAAAAAAAAGCTTTTCTCTCAGAGTCCTGATTTTGTGCAATTTTCTTGCCTTCCTTACTGATGTGATGTTTCAGGCTGTCTATGCAGAAGAGTATTTGTGTTTAAAAGCCCAGGGCAGCTTTGATTCAGTTTGATTTACACACACAGTTTCTGATTAAATCAGATGGCGAGCAGTCCCTCATGCTATATAGTCTGTCTTTAATATAGTGAATTGCTGCAAGATTTCAGAGATTTCCTGGGCAATTACTTGGTTTTGATTTATGCCATCATTTGGAATTCTGGAATCTCTGCAGTGGGGTAAGTATGAAGCCTTAAGTGAAAGCATTATTTCTTAGAAATGTTTTGATTGAGCAAAAATGACACTCATACTTGAGCTGAGCCCTAAAATTTGGAGGATAGTTGTCATTTTAATGTAAGATTCAAATTTTTTCATCCCTTGAGGTGCTTAAATAGCCTGATTAAAATTGCAGAAGTTTTGCTGCTTCTTATCCTTCTCCATAGTGCAGAACAAAGGCCACTGGATGCTTATATGTATGGACTAGTTGAAGAGTTGAAGATGTGCTATCTGTAAGATAAATTGTCTTTTTTACAATGACGCTCTGGATGACATGACAGTGAGGGAGGGAGTGTTTTATTCATATTTGCACTTTACAAAGAACAGTTTTCATATTTCTAGTGGTGTTACGGCAAAACTTCATCTTCGTTTCAGTACTTGAATGTCCTCTGTAGGTCCCCGTCTAAAGGGAGTTCCCCAGTGGAGAGTTACCTCTTTAATACCCTGTGCATGCCAGATAATTTTGGCACTCTTGCTTTCCTTTGAGCTTTCAGTGTGGATAATGCAGTGATCTTACCTTAAAATAGCACCTGCTAAAGTGTATTTCCCAAGTAGCTCATTCATCTGGAGAGAATTTCTGGACTGATGTGTCCAAGGAAATGAAAGGTTGGTCTAAGAGTGCAAGCCCAAGGTTTTCTCACAAGGAAGGTGGATACCTTCAGGGTCATCACAAGGTAGTTTCTGTCATATGCTCTTGCTGATGCTTCTCCTGCATTATTTGAAGTAAGACAGTCTGGATTCAACAGTCTGATTTTTTTTGCTGTGAGGTTTGTTTCACAGTGTGAAAGCTAATTTTAGTTAATATTGCGTCCATATTTTTACAATGTTAAGCCAAAGTCTTGTACCTATGACTAGCTTTGGTGTCAAGCCATGCAAACCCTGTTGTATCCTATCACTCCAGCAAGGGAACTCACCTCATGCTAGTTAGAAAGTTGGCACCTGTTTTAGCATGTTTTCTCAAATGCCTCTTATGTTGAACCTGGGCCACAGTTCACATTCACAGTTACTTGGAAAACTAATGTAGAGTGGTCACTTAAAAGCAAAACTAGTCACTAAAATGACCCTAAAAACATTCATGTGTCTAGAGATTGTCACAGTTGTAGAATGGATTACTTAGAATGGTGTGTTTGTATAAATGATCACGACACAGTCTCTACTCTCATGTTTTTCTTCCCACTTACATTTCTTCCATTCCAGATTGCTCTGCTGCTCTTCACGTCCCTAACAATTAAAATACAGTCATTCTCATTGCCTCTGCTCCTCATTCTGCTTCCAGTTTGTTCTGTGAGAGCACACAGTGCTCTCAGACCTGGTGTCAAGTGCTTTAGCAGCCCCTTATTACATACAGCAACTCATTTATCAGCTTGATTTACATCTCACTCTGTATGTATTTACATCCAAAACTCCTTCAGTGTTCAGATGAGGCCACTACTTAGTTAACAGAAATATTGGAATGGGTCAATATTTGGTTGCATTTCAAGGGCTTGGTCGAAATTCTTGCTTAAAAAGGTTGGAGCATGAGGAGGCCAGAAAGCAGTCAGATCTGATAAGCAGTATGTCTGTGATTGCAGAAGCCTAGAGCTGTCATGCTTGGCTGCTGTACTATACTTTTCCTTGCAGAGCTCCAGAGCAGGGTGTGTGTTTTGGTATGGCATTGCATCTGTTCTGTTCCTAGAGGTGGCACTCAGTTCGTGTCATTCAGAGGAACCCTCTGTGACCTGAAGTGGTGCCCCCCATGTGTGTGTAAGGAAAACCTCCTTTAGATGGCAGATAAAACCATTTGCAGTCTGCAGGCACCAGGAGTACTTCACTCAGATGATCTTGGATCACAACTGTGTTGGATCACAACAATGTTGGACAACAACTTCAGTTCAGAAAAGCTCTCTTTCCGTCTTTATAATACAATATGTACTAGTGCTCTGCTAATTATCCTGTGTCCTTCCCTTTTTTGGATAGATATTGATGAATGCAGCATCATCCCAGGGATTTGTGAGGGCGGTGTGTGCTCTAACACTGTGGGGAGTTACTTCTGCATCTGCCCTCGGGGTTATGTCGCATCCATGGATGGGTCCTGCTCTCCTGGTAGGTACTCCAGCTCTCTGGCACTTCCCCACAACCCTAGGGCCTCACTCAGTGCTAACTCACTTGCATCTCTGCTCCAGCTGCTTAAACCTCACAGCATCCTCCTCTGATGATGCTTTCCACCTTCATTCAAACAGCAGATCCCTTTGTGGTGGCTCATTGTAGCCTGAGGTCTGGCCATTTGTAGGAAAAAAAGCTCTTGGTGCCTCTCTGCTCTTTAGGCAAACATAAGAAATGTTAATTATATTTGTTTCTTAAACCTGCATTTGCAAAACCAAAAGTTACACTCACTTTGGTTCTAAAGGACCAAACATTTATCCTTACTTGGTACTTTAGATCCCATCTCACAGAGGTTAATTAACCTTTAGGGACCCATATAAGGCATGTATATAAACTCAAAGGTTTTAAGTAGCATATGCTGATGTGCCACTAGTTTGATATACAGAGATAATAAACCAAGTGTTGAATTTCAGTAGATTGCAGGTTTTACAGGACAATTTATTTAAAAGCTATCCCTGCTTATTTCCACATATGGGAACTTCTTTTATAGAGCTGCATGTGTCAAATGTATATGATATAAACCCTTATGATTAATTGAATAAAAATACCACATACCATGTTTAAAAAACATTGACAATTGCTAACAATAATGTCATTTCTAGACCTCAGATGGTTCCTCTTTTTTCAGGTGTCTCAAAGCACTTTGTTCTCATGTTGGAGAAGGGATGGGAATTCTGCATTGCAGATAAATTATGTTGGCCAGTAGCAGCACTAGACCTAAAACTGATTTCAAATGAATAGTTTTTTAAACAATGTAGTCAGCTTCTGATTATCCAGGTTTATCAAAGTAGTGATGACTTCAAATATATTGTGGCTGGCCTCAGGAATAGTGGAAACCTCTGATTTCCAATATGATCAAAATTTCTATGGATTTTGGCATTTTTTTTACAGCCTGATTTCTAAAGTCAGCTCCCAAAACTAGTTGCACAAAAATCACATGCCCGAGTCTGCTAAGGCAGGCTCTCAGATTTATCATGTTAGAGCATAATTTGTATACTCTAGAAGTATAATTACTCTTTGCTTAGGAGAAAATTAAAGAATGTAAACTTTAACACAAATTATTTTACTCTTCCTAGTTTAAGATAAATATTTGCTTTCAACCAAAATATTAGAATCTGCTCAGTTACTGTAATTAGTACCATGTCTTTCCAAATCAATTTAGCTTTTCTTCTAGTCAGCATTCAGGAGTGTGACAATAAAAGATCATCTGTCCTTGAAGAAAAGTAGTTTTTGCATGGTTGTGAAAAATGAGCAGCAAATAGAATTTCTTCAGTCAGATATATCTAAACCCTGGAAAAATTCACTGTATGAATTTACTGATTTTGCTGTTGCTACATGAAGTACCTTGGGTTTTGCCATAGCAGGGTTATATATATATGAATGTTGTTTTTATTGCTTTCTGTCTTTCACATTAACCATATTTCCTGTCAGATTGAGTAGACTTTTTGCAAGCTGGATTAGTGCAAGACTCATGTCACTGCACCTGTGTGGTCCTGCAGTAAATCCAGTGTAGAGTGCATGGATGCCACATTACTTGGTGTGGTTTGGGGTATTTTCTGTTGTGCCTTTTTTTTAATACAGCTTCTAAAACATTTTAATCCTTACACTCGGTGAAGAAGAGAAAGTAATTCTGAAAGTCCATTTTACCATTTTTCTTGATTTTTTTAATGACTCCCCTTCCAGACCAGAGGGCAGGTACGTGTTTCTCCGGCGCTGTGAGTGGCCGCTGTGGGCAGGAGCTGCCAGGGAGGTTCTCCAGAAGGCAGTGCTGCTGTGAGTCTGGACGCTGCTGGTCCATGGGCTCTGCCCCAGAGATGTGTCCTGCCAGAGGGTCTGGTGAGTGGCTTTTTGGCTGGCTTGTTTTGCTTGGTTTGTTTCCCCCTTCTTGCTGTCCATTCGATGGAGGTCACAGGGATGTTTTAAACTGCTTTGAGATGTGGGCTAAGTGGAAAAAGGAAGGCAGGAATTACATTATTATTCATTCCTGTGTTTTTAATGCTGATATTACCATCTGTGAACCATTTTTTTCTGGTCCATGATTGTTTGGCACTCTTCTTTAACATCCTTTTGTTGACCTTGGAAATAATTCTTGGGAAATGGGAAAGATTTTGTGGTCAAGCTCAAAGAGGAAACAACTGTGAGGGTCCATAGTTAATTCTGATTTAAAGGAACAGCTGCTCTCTTGTTTCATTACATTTTGGGTTACTTTGAACTTGAAATGCATCAGTATTTTGGTTATTCTTTCAACTTTGCTCTGAGAGCCATAGTCCACCTCCCTAGTGAAAGGTGTTTTCTTTGTCAATGGCTCTGAATGAGCAAGGAGTTGCAGTGCTGCTGGCAACACATCAGCAACTAAGGTTTCAACAAATAGTTGTAAATTACAGTTTTTATTATTTTTAATGTCCTTCCTTAAGCAACACTTGTCACAGTCACAGGATCTGAGATTAGGGGAGGGAAAGAAAACAAGTGGCATCTGGGATATGAGGATCTGGATTTCCAATTTTTGTGGGACACAAAGAACTGTATTTTACTTATAAGCTGACTTTGAAGGGTTGACCGACTTGATGCTTCCCTGTTTAACAGAGGAGCACCGCAGGCTGTGTGTGGATGGTGCTCCCACCAGAGGTGGCTCCAGACGTGGTGGATCAGGAGGAAATGGGTTCCTTCCTGGTGGCAATGGCAATGGCTATGGCCCAAGAGGAGCAGGATTCATTCCCATCCCTGGAAGCAACGGCTTGTCCCCAGGTGGAGGTGGGACAGGGGGTCAGAATCCCACTGGAAGTGGCCCAATAATTACAGGGCTGAGTAAGTGCTTGCTTTGTTACCTGTTCTTCTCTTTTTTTGCTATTCCTTCTATTTTTCTTTTTTGTGCTTAGCTTTTAGTCTGGATATGATACAATGTTCTTAACACTTAGAAATTACTTTGTCTTTCAAGCACATTAAAGACATCTCAGCTGACACATTAGGAAGTGCAGGAGCCCTTTTCTTAAAAAGAGCTCAGATTTAGAGAACTGTTTCTTGACTTCAGTAACAGAGTCCTTGAGCCTGTGACGTGTCTTTGTCAGCACTAATAAAACTCTAGATTTCCAAGTGTTTTTAAAAAAACAGCAAGGTTTAAAATAAGCTGTCCTCTGTCTTCTCTCTTCCAAGTATAATTATTCTGCAGAAACACTGCCTTGACTGAAAACTCAAGGTGAATAATATTTAGGCATAGATACATGCCTTGCTTATACTGTGTAAACACATCTCTGGGACCACAACCACAGAGACAATAAAATGCAAAGACTATTACTAAGGCAGGTCCACCCAAAAAAGAAAACACATAGGAAGTGGCTGCTTCAACTTTCACACAAATTGTGGTTTATTCATGAGCCCACTGACAGAAAATGGTAAATCATAT
Source organism: Campylorhamphus procurvoides (assembly GCA_013396655.1). NCBI lineage: Eukaryota > Metazoa > Chordata > Aves > Passeriformes > Dendrocolaptidae > Campylorhamphus > Campylorhamphus procurvoides. The sequence continues at coordinate 262,030 of WBMV01004475.1, forward strand.
TTAAGAATGTTTGTCTAATGTGGATTTTTGTATTTTTGTTATTTCCAAGAGGTGGTTGGTGGTGTTGTCAGTTTACTGTCACCTCATCAGATAGTGCTTGGGATAAAACTATTTTGAGATATGTGTGTGCACTTGATAACATAATTTCTGAAACCAAGTATAATCTTCACGTTTACTTCCATCTGGAAGTATAAATATTTGTCTCACGGTGTGTTTTCCTGTGTTAGCAATACTGAATCAGACAATAGACAGCTGTAAGCACCATCCCAACCTCTGCTTGAATGGACGATGTGTGCCAACCCCTTCCAGTTACCGCTGTGAGTGCAACATGGGGTATAAGCAGGATGCAAACGGGGATTGTACTGGTGAGTGCACCTTTCTAAACTCCATTATTCACTTCTGCAATGCTAATATGTCTCTGCTTTAAATCTGGTGGGTTTTTTTTACAAAAAACATATATTAATTTTAATGATGCTGTTCTTTTGAAAGTACAAAGACCATGGTATTAGTTACACTAGGATAACTTCAGCTCTCTATGAGAGTTATCTGTTTCCTTACAATAAGTAAAAATCTTTAATTGCAAATACTGGTATTGAGTATTCCTATTCCTGTCCTTGATGGGTATTGTACATTTTTGACAATAAAAGTTGCATTTCATTTCATTTCATTTTCTCTTTTGTTATGCTCACATAACTCCATTTTTGCTATGGCATTTAGAGTTGAGCTGTGATCAAGCTGATGAAGGGTAGAATTTATGCTTTACCTCTTTATAAGGATTAATGACAGTTTGAAAGAAGTCAAATAATTTAATAATTGCATTAATTAATTTCTGGTTATATAAATTACAGGATGCTCACTATATAAAAAGAGCTGAATTTGGGATTCTGCACTTCAGTTACTGTGGACTTCACTCTAGCGGTGACAAAAGCTCATCAAGTATTTCAGGGAAAATACAAGATTTGGGGGTTCTTGTGAGGTAGTTATGTGGAGAAAAATCCTCTGTGCAGATATGTCTTAATAAGTGTATGGAATCCTAAATAGAAAGCTTATAGAAATAGCTTATCTAGTTGAAATCTAGTCTATATCTTGCATTCTTATTTTTTGTTACTTGGGGGTCAAGTTGAAGATAACATCTTAAGCACACAGGTGTTTCCTATCTATTTGATAACATAATATAATTATTAATTTTTTATGAATTTTGCTTTCTAAGTTCAAGGGAAAAAACAAAGAGACATGACAAATGACAGAAATCTGAATACACGGCAACTGAAAACCACGAAAAGCTACTTTGTGCTTGTTATCAGCAGGTACCATAAAGATGGCATGTGATTAAGTATATCAGTTCACTGAGGCACTTAAGCTTTAAATGCCATTAAACTCACTTTTTTTTTAATTTGTGGAGCATGGAAAACAACTGGCAGTGCTGAGGTGAAAATCAGTGTGGTTTGACCCTGTGCCAAGCATTTGATTAATTAAATGCACGTATTGATGTTGTAGCACATGCAGGTAAGAGTCTAGGAAAAAATTGAATTGTGAGAAATAAAGTCAAACAAAAGCAAATTTGATGCAAAAGTTGATAAGGTTAATGCCCTAAATAAGAGATGACTCTGGATGAAATGCTGGGAATTAATAATGCTAGGAAATTATAGGTAAGTAGACAAACCAAAGGCCTCACCTGAGCTAGGTTGAAATCAGGGGAAAAGACCCCAAAAATAGCTTTCAGTGAGTTTAAGTGTCATTGTGCCTATTTTTTGAATGCATGAAATGAATCAGTCATGAGTAATTTCAACTCTTCAGAGGTTTGCCTTTTGAGTAGCTGCTTGTATTCAGAAGATTTTTTACAAGAGAGTGAACTCTGTGAATTATAAATCAGTCCGTGAACTCTATAAATAACAAGGCTTTGTTTCACTGTTATTTGCTGTTTGTATTATAAAGAAGTAGCCAGAGTGTCTCAATTGCCACAGTGAATAGGGGATTTGTGAACTGTAATTGCTATAAATCACACAATTTTTTGTTGGAAATAGAGGCAAGAACCTAACTGCATGGACTTTCTCTGTGTACTGATACATATTAAATTAAAGTCTTCCTTAAGTCTGAGCTGGGTACTGCTCTCATTACTGAAAGAACAGTCTTGGGGCATTGGAAACAGGTTTTTTCACTGTATAGAATTATTTTAATAGTATATAAATGGGCACTGTTTCTATACTGCTCTGCCTCTGTGGCTGTCTATTCCCCAAGCAATAAATTAAGAAGCCATATAGATATTTCTGTACAGAGTTAAAGAAAAGACTTATTTTAAAATTAATCCTGTGAAACAAACAAACAAAAATAAAATAAAATAATGGTGTTACTGCTCCCTGATTTAAACTTGTATTATGGTGTTCTCAGGTAGAAGAACCTGATGGGTCAAGGAACCATAAGTGTCCTAAGTGATCTGACACTGAATGGTCAGTCCCTTTCTACAAACCAAAAGGCAGCTTTAATGTTCTTATTCATTTAATTTTCCTTGTTTCATCCCGTTTATAAGATCCCTGGATAAAACTGCAGAGACTTTAAAAGTGGAAGCAAACCTGTGGGTGTGCTGTGTTGAATTCTAGTTGTTTTGTGGATACAAATATTTTAACCTTTGTAATGTGCCTTCAGATTCATTGCAGTGAGTGTTTCAAGGGGGCTTTGGAGGTTTCATGCTGTGCCTGGTAAAGTTCTGAGAGTTGTTAGAGATCAAAAACTGAAAAGTGGAGATAAGTGTGATGCAAGTGCTGAAAGAGAGATATTTGACCTTGAAGAAGGTTGTGCTGGGAGATAGAATAAGTGGGTTAAATATCTGTGTCTCAGATGTTTCCTGTTTATACTGATGGAATATGCATGCTTGCATTGCAAAGTCAAAGCCAACAACTCCTTTATATTAACATACATTTGCTATTTCCCTCAGTTATCAAGAAAGAGCTTTGTAAAAATAAGAGAATCTTAAGATGCATATTTTATGTGGGAATCATGTGAGGCACATGGCTTTGGAAGGATTTTCTAAGCTTAAGTCAGCTGTTTCATAGAGAAACTCTGCATTCCTGCTGTGCAATTTATAAATTAATTTACAGTGAGATCCATTTCTAGCATGAACATACTTGGGTTTTTTTAACAGATCCAGCAAGTCAAAGCCTGTAATAGGGAAAGTCATAAATGCCACTCTGCCATAATAAAGATGCAGTTACTGGTTTCTTCATTGTATTTAACACCCTGAATTTCTCTTTTCTTTATCATGTTTCATTCTTGTGGTTTTACTGCAGTGGTAAACAGCTGCTGTGCAAATGTGAGTGAGCAAAATATCTGTGAGAGGAGGCATTTTCTTCTGCCATTTGCTGTGCCTTTTTTCATTTAGCTGTTTACACAGACTGTGTTTGTGCAGCAAGAGTGCTGTAAGCGAGTGCATCGTATCAGTGATTTGGGTAAACAGAGATATGTGTGTTCATGCTGCTGCTTTTAACTGTGTGTGCATTAGCAAAGTGAATCCTGTTAAATGCATGGTCTTATTTATGATTAAATTAGAACCAAACCAACCTTTTGCCATATTTTAGAGTGAAGTAATTCATGGACCATGGGTATTTATGAATATGTATATTGCATATTAATGTTCTACTTAACATAAATATTATTATAAGTTTAATTTCTCATTCCACCCCACTGTTTTGAAGATGTAATGAACTAAGTTTTAGAACCAGATTTGATACAGGGTGAGTGCAAATGATCACGAGAATTGCCCCTGGGATTTTCCTGGTATTTCTGAAAGTATACACTGCAAAATGTGTGGGGAAATCGTAATTATTAAGAACTGATCAGCAGTGGCTTTATTTAGCCAGAGCTTCCTGTGGCAGCTTATAGCCAAATACCAAAAATTGCCTTGCAAATCACCATTGACTCTGTGGTGTTAACACCCTGCCCCAATGAAGAGATGAGCAATTCTAGACCTGTAAATGAAATGGAGGGTGTATAGAGGGAAAAAAAAATAAAATTAGCAAAAGTGATTGATTAAAAAAGGGGGATTTTTTCAAGAGGCATCTGTTCAGTATGTAATCTGTAAAGTGAGCTGTAGCAGAGGCTTGGTGCTTAGGTCATCCTCTCTTAGCTGCAGGGGGGACTGAGCCAGTCCAGTGGGATGAACTCGCTCTGCTCCCTGGGTCACAGTGGGCAAGGATCCTGCAGGGTTTGGAGGAGTGTAATGGGCTGAGCAACACTTAATATGTGAGCAAGAAACCTGTATTTCTAAAACTAAAAATCTGCAAAATACACACCAAACCTTTAGGCATCAAACTGATGTAATTTTAGATCTGGGAATAGGTGTCACAAGCCAAAGACGCAGCTGGCTCATCAGTAACCACTGGGGGATCAGATTTGGAAGGGTTCTTGAAAGGATCTCTTAAATAAGTTTTCAGAGCCCTGTGCCAAATAGAACTTACTTAGAATAGCAGTTATGCAACATTTGAGGTGGTTAGAATGTGTTAGGTTACACCTAAATGCCAAAAACCTTTGGAAAGGAGTGTAAGGTACACTACAGAAAAGGGTTAGATAAAGTCTGGCTTTACTCAAAGGCAAAGACTGGGATTCAAGATGCAATGGGGCATAAATAATTAAGATATGGTGCACAGACTGTGGTCTCATTAAGAATCCCTCCTGCTGGTGTGTGGCCTGCCCTTACATTTTTGCAATAATAAAATGGGGGGTAGTTTCTAGATGCCATGGTTTGCTCTCATTTTAAAGTGTCAGGTTTGATTTTTTTGTTTGTTTGTTTTATTCTGAAGGAGAATAAATGGTCATTGGGTTAAGTGAATCTGTGTTGTACTAAGTGTTGTTCACTTTCACTAGGCAACCATCAGATCCCATATCTGAAAATCCTTGTAGATTTGTTACTTTTGCCTCTCAAGATGCTTATAAATGATGTAGTGCCATTTCACTTCTTAAAAACATCTGCCTAGTGGAACTAAGAACAGCCCTGTGTTTTTAGGAAAGTAATGGTTTTGCACCAAGAACAACTTTCAGTGTTCAGCATTTGACTATTAGTTACCACCATTTTCACTTGGAAACTTCTAGACTTGGGGAAGAAAAAAAGTGTTGCAGATGTTGTGAAGCCACTAATGCTTCTCTGTGCTGCCAGCAGATGTTGATGAGTGCACGTCAAACCCCTGCTCCAATGGAGACTGTGTCAACACACCTGGTTCCTATTACTGCAAGTGCCACGCAGGTTTCCAGAGAACTCCCACCAAGCAGGCTTGCATTGGTAAGAAAATTCCCCAGGTCTGCTGGCATTGCAGATGTTCTGACCCCTTGCATCAGATTCCACTGACGTTCAAGGAATGGCAGTGTGATTTAAATGCATCCCAACAGTGGTTGAATTCATTGGTGCTCCAGTTCTGGGCTGCCATCCCATTCGTTCTGTTGTTGTCTTTTAATATTTAAACTGTATTCTGGAATATCTGTCCCCTGGCCAGGGAATTTTCCAGACAGGATCTNGTGAGTAGATTTTTAAAGGTATTCATGAAGTAATTGCTAAGCATTACAAATATCCGATTTTCCTCTGATGCAACGAGAATAAATCCTTAACTGACTTTTTCTAGGTAATATTTAAATTATATGTCAGTATTTTTCAAAGTACTGTCACTAGATGCATTTTTGTCTTACGATAATTCTCTGTTTGTGTAGGAGGTGTTTTTGTTGTGTTTTTTGTGGTTGTTTTTCTCCCCTTAGACATCGATGAGTGTGTTCAGAATGGTGTTCTTTGCAAGAATGGCCGGTGTGTAAACACTGATGGAAGCTTCCAGTGTATTTGCAATGCTGGGTTTGAACTGACCACAAATGGAAAGAATTGTGTGGGTAAGAACTCTTCTAAAGAATGGGGCAGGCATTAGCTTGGTGATTCTGTAAATTGTATTTCATACTACAGGTAAAGATTATTAAGGATTACCTTATTTTGAAATAAGGTGAGACATGAGCTGAAATTAGAGGCCCTTTATTCTAATAGTTACTGTACAGAATTTTATGATTTCAAAGAAAATTTGAGATAATTTTTGGTTTTGAAGCTGCACCTCTCCTCAAGAGCCCCAGGAATAACATATTTCCCAAAAGCTTAATAGCACATGCTCCCTATATATCAGCACTGCTGAAGAAATACCTGGTTTTAATTTTGGGCACTCTGTGTGAAAAAAACACAACTTTCTACATAAACAACAAGCTTAATTCTCTCAGGTGATTGAAGCTTGTTATCCTTTCATGTGTGAAAGACACACCCTGTTCTTTCATACAGAGTGCTGAAGTAAGCAACTGATCACAACATGAAAAAAAGATTGTCTGTAGATTGAAGACTCTTCAGACATTTATCAGAGTTTTAATTAGAAATTAATCTTCAGGTGAAGGAATGTGCCACATCAGTCCTGATTGTTTATTTTTACTATGTCATCCTCTGGAAGGGACAAAACTATAAGGAGCTTTCTTTGCACTGTTTTGTAGACCATGATGAGTGTGCCACTACAAACATGTGTTTAAATGGGATGTGCATAAATGAAGATGGGAGTTTTAAGTGCATCTGTAAACCAGGATTTGTTCTGGCTCCAAATGGACGTTACTGTACTGGTATGTGAAACTTGGGGGTGATGCGTTAAGAGTGATGATTGAGAATGTTTTTTCCTGTCCAGTCATTCATGCAAGGGTGGAAATTTGGTCACATGGATTCAATCTCACACTAATAACTTGTTAACTCACTGCAGTGGATTTCTTAAGCTGCCTGGAATAGCAACAGGTCTTTAACTTACAGAAAGAAACAACTATTTAATACTATTGTGAAAGCCACAACAAATGATTAATTAGCTTCTGGAAAGTCTTGGGGCACTGTAAATGCAGCAGAATAGGTAAGACATTCATGAAAGGGTAAAGTGAGCAGCCATATGGGAAGCTTAAAAGATTTTAGTTTGATGCACACACATGCATGTGAGCACACACAAACACTTGTTTTCCCCATCATTATCATTATCATCCTGGCAATTCAGAGTGCATAACACCTGATACATTGCCCTTCCCACACAGCCTTAGAAACTTTTTAAAGTAAGGTCACTGAAAATACTAAACATTTTAAGAATACTCTGATTAGCTTCAGTTTAAGCAAATTAATTGAAGATACCTGTTGCTGCTCTTAGAGGTAGGTTTGGATTTAAGTGATTTCTAGTAAGTGCAAGATCATCTAAATTGATAGTTTTCTGATTTGTAGCTGAACTATTTCTGTTAGTTGTGCTTTTCTTAATTACATGCAGTTGTGCTGTTGACTTATGTCGAAATTGATCATCACTGAAGAGTTCTTTGAAATTAAAATTAAACATCTCAATGATATTCTGTGATTAATGCTCCTCAACCACGATTTAAAGAAAAGTTACAATATCATGAGATGGAACAAAGGGGAAAATTTATCATCAATTTTGTTTAATGTAGAAACTGAAGTCCCTGTAATCCTACAGTTTATCTGAGTGTTTTAGGTTTGTGGTTTGTTTTTTATTGGTGATGTTGTTGGCTTGAGTTGGGGTTTTCTGGTGATTGTTTGTTTAACTTGTTTTGGGGTTTTGATTGGGGCTTTTTTGGTTGTTGTGTTTTGTTTCTTTCTTTGTTTGGTTTGGTTTTTTGTTGTTTTGTTGGTTTTGTTTTTTCTTTATTTGTTTTGGTTTTGGTATTGTTATTCCAAGGTTAAATTTTTATTAGAAACAAAACCAGGGTATTACAATGATTCATCTGGTGTCGGAAAAACTTTGGTAATACTCTAAAAATATTAACTGTAATGTTGCTTTAAAAGAGCATATAGATTGCTGAATTGTCTTGCTTCCTCTTAGACATTGATGAATGCCAGACATCAGGAATTTGCATGAATGGTCTTTGCATAAACACTGAAGGATCATTTCGGTGTGACTGCCCACCTGGCTTGGTTGTTGGAGTTGATGGTCGTGTGTGTGTAGGTAAGTGAGATTGCCAGATTAATTCATCATCTAATCAAGTGCATGAAGTGACATCCTTCTAAATAACATTGACATCAGACCACAGAGATCTCTTCTAGGATCAGTCTGACCCACAAGGATCATCGAGTGCATCTCCTGACCCTGCACAGACTCCCCAACAATCCCACCTGTCCCTGAGAGCATTGTCCAAACACTCCTTGAACTCTGGCAGCCTTGGGGCCGTGACCATTTGGGAAGAAATCCTTCCCTGTGAGGGTGGGCAGGCCCTGGCATGGGTTGGGCAAAGAAGCTGTGGCTGCCCCTGGATCCCTGGAAGTGTCCAAGGCCAGGTTGGATGGGGCTTGGAGCACCCTGGGACAGTGGAAGGTGTCCCTGCCCATGGCAGGGGGTTGGGTTGAGATGGTCTTTGAGATCTCTTCCAACTCAAATTATTCTACAATTCTATCCTCCCTGCACCATAGTGTTAAAAAAGTCCTAGTAAGAGAAATAGTGAAAACTAAATAGATTTTTTTTCTGTGAATTCAAGTATCTGTAGTCACAATTAGTACGAAATCTTGCATTATGTAATCCCATGAACCTAGTGCTAAAGACAAGAAACCTAATTTCCTCTGTGGAATTGGAGTGACACCACCTATTGTTTAGTTTTTACACATATAAATTAAACTGGAAGTGTTTACTCTTCCTGGCATCTCACTTTGGTTTTGAGGCATATCCTTTCTGATCTGCTAATGAGCAATATTTTGCCATATAATCTGAATTGCATCCTTTTGTCCTCCCAAATGTTACTGATTGACAGTTAAGAGATTCTTTATCCAGCTCTTCCAGGAGTTCTAGCATGGCTTCAAGGAGCTCACAGGAGAAAAACAGAGGATTTTGAGGCTGATGAAGAATGTAGAGGGCAAGACACACTAAATCCTTTGTTTTCTACTGGTCTGCTTGGGCCAGCTGCTTGTCATGATGTTTCATAGAATCATGAAGCAGTAAAGACAGAGAGGAAACTATTGACTTAGCTCTGCAATAGTGGTATTTATTGACTAGTGCTGTGACTCTTCTTGCTGGTGTATGTATGTTTTTTTTATTGCCTTGCATTTTTCCAGATAAACTGAAGGCAGACTGCATTTCAGTCTTTGAAGATTATCTTGCACCAAAGGGATACAGTGACATACTAAATTCATATGTCACTATTAGCAATTAGTTTAAAATATCATTTTAAACTAATTGCAAATGTTCAAAATTCTTTAAAAAAAAGTGCCAGCACAGGCTAGCCCCTTCTGCTACCACTTCAGTTTGAAAAATGCATGATAAAATCTGAGAATGGCTTTAAAAAATAGGCTCTTAAAAAGCTAAAACCCATTCTCAGTCTCTCAGTTGAAACCCAGGTATTTGTTGTTTTAAATAAATTCAATGTTTTAGTAAGCAGAACGTAGTAAAGTTTGAACCAACCGAAGGAAGTTGTGTTCCCTCCTGTGTAGTAGCCAAGTTTCTTCTGGTTTATTAAAACAGTGAGAAAAGGCTTGGTCCACTGTTTCAAATTTAGGGATTTCGCTGCTTAGTGGCACACCAACAAAGCCAGATTTGAGTACACACTGTTCAGTACCTTCTCTGTATTCCAAGTTGGCCTCATCTTTACCCCGTCAGTGATACAGCTGTAAAGAATCAATGCAGTGCTCAATTTTCTATGCTTTCATTTATCCAATGCTGCCACAGTTTGAGCAGCTAAAGACTTCACAAGTTGGCCATCAGCTGTGAACACCATTTGTTTGAAAAGGTTCAGCTCCACATGTTACACAGCTTTAAGGTTTACCGTAAATGCTTACATTTTCTGTCCTTAATAGGACAGAAAACCATAAGGCAGAATCATGATCTAGATGGAAAATTCGATTTAGAAAGATGATGTAGTTATTCCAGGTATAAAGTAACATAGGAAATTTCAAATATTGCATAGCAAAAATATCCTCATACATGACCTTTAGAACAGAATTTCTGAGCCAATGTGCTCTTCAGAATTTTATGTGTGTGTGCATATATATGTGTGTTTATATATAATCCACATGCTGTGTTAACTACAGGAATTCTCTGTCTGGCTATTCTATCCCATATATTGCATGACCTAAATAATACTTTTCAGACATTCTGGCTGCTAGAAGAGCTTCCAGTACTTGCAGGCATTTCAGGTTTGGCTGTACTTCCAGCTGCAGCTCCATGCTTGGATACCTCAGCTGGCTCTGTGTGTCTATCACCTCAGAACTTGTACTGTTGCTTCACTCAGTGTTGTTTGTTCTCTGCTGGGACACTTTTAGTTGTCTCTGCCCGGACCTGCAGTCATTCAGGAGAAATTAACCAAGCTTTGCTTTACCCTGGTAATTTTGGAGAACTGTACCTCAAAGTGCCTGCCATAAGCATGGCATGATTGGTCCTTGTAAGGCTCCTAGATGGGTGCAGTGACTTTCCCTCAGTATAGGACAGCCACTGGTCCTCCCAGCGTTGACCACAAGTGTGATGATGATGACTCTTGTGGATGTTGAAGTGCCACACCACAGAATTAAAGAGTCTAGGAATGATAAGCTTTGGGAAACAGAGGAGTGTCCCATAAACAGGCACATGGTTACAGCAGCCCCTGAAATGCTAAACTCTGATCCAGGGCATGAAATAAGTTCTTAACGTTCTGAAATTAGTGGCCAAAAGCTGATCAGACCAAACATGGGCAGTGGGACAGGTTCATCAGCAAGGTGCACACCCAGAGCTGTTGTGACATGGGGAGCCTGAGCTTGGTGAGGTGCCTGCAGCAATTAAACCACTGACAAAGCAGTGCCTGCCCTTCTCTTTTGTGCTGTCACTCTGGGTGGCACAGCACAGAGAGGACATTCCTCCTGGTATGTGACAGCTGTTTGGCTTCTGGGGGAGCCAGCTTGGTTCTTGACCCTTCACAGGCTCAGTGAATCCCTGACTGTGTAGATCAGACTTGTTTTCCTGTACTAGTCACTTGATCCTCCTGAACTTCTCTGTGCCATTTCTATAAAAACAGTGGTGTAGCAGTTGCTCAGGACATCTGTAGCTTCCTCCAGCTGCTTCCCCCACATCACATCTTTGAAGACCTTCCTACAGAGCATTTCTTTCACGCTTTACAGTCTTTTATTCCCCTGCAGTTCCCCCTGGTGCCGTTCCCTTCCCTTGATTTGTTTCTCCATTCCCTCCCAAACACATAACTCAGGGGAGACCTTCCCTTCTGTGGCAGGGCAGGGGTCGAAGCCCCTTTATCCCATGGCAGAGCTTGTCAGAGTGGTATCTGGACTTGTTTGAGGTGGAGGGGAAGGATGTGATGCAACCAGCTGCTTTGCAGAGTACATGAATGCACATTTCTTGTGCCAAAGTCCCTGACTGTTGTCAAGCATAATAATTTTCCCTAATCTCAAGTGCAAGCAATTTGCACTGTCTTCACCTAGAGTCTTGGCAAGGAGTTAATCCTAAAATCTAGGACATAGTTAGCTGTGCTCCAGAACTATCTGTTCCATGGGATACCAAAAGCAAGAGAAAACATTTATGTCCAGGCAACACTGTTTTGCAGGAGCCAGTTTACAACACTCAAAGAGCAGACAGAACACATAAGGAGTTGCCAGTTCTTATTTGGATTGGCACTGGATATTCAACTTTCACTGTACATTTTTTCGTGCAACTTTTCTTTATTGTTTTTTAAGTGGGTAACTGTCTGGATTCCCTCAAACCCTGTGCAGTTTCTGAGTCCACTCAGGCCCATGTCCAGACCACAGTGCTTGGTGGTTGTACTGGGAAACTGACATGGAGCGTGAATTCTGTCCTGGTCCATAAAGATACCTGAAACAAAGAGCATTTCTGTAACTCCAATGAGTGTCTGTAGAATTACAGGAGGCAAAAGTAAAGACTCTTTACTCCATCTGCATCTTGCAGTTCTCAACCACAAGTTTAAATGGGCTGTCCAATCACACACTTGTCAAAGGTCTCTCATACTGTCCTATAAGCAAATATGAAAAAGGCATTAAAACCTGGAATGACCGAAAAACAAAACCACTACCAGCCAAAATGCATAAAAAGCAGTCTCAGGGATATTCTCATAGTATAGCAGGTGATCATGGCTGCAGAGGGAGATCTGGAAGTCTGCCTTGGGAGACACTTCTTACTTACATCTTCCTGGTCAAGCCTATCAACGTGATTTACATGACTAAATAAGCTGTAAGATTGGCAGCATGGGGAGTCCTACAGCTGTATGGCAGGCCTGAATAATTTTTCTGCTGTCTCTTTTTGTCATGATTTTGGAGGTTGAAGACCTTACAGGTATTATGTGTTCTCTTTGTATGATAAGCAGTGGTTTGTCCTGGCCATCGTTTCCAGCCCTCTCCCAGGGGATGGCCCTGTAACTTCCAGAGGGAGTTTTCAATCACAAAGCTCAACTTTCTTATACTCTGGGCAATAGTGCTGCTTTCCTCACCACCTAGTTGTGTTTAAGGTCTGCTAAATTGCTGTTGCTGGCTAGGTTTTGGGACCTCTTTGGTGTCCTAATCCAGCACTGGTGCCAGTTTACATATAAATATATTAAGATAGTCGTGGCATATAAATGCTGAACAATCTGCTGAAGTCACATTTCTGTTCATAATTTGTAAATGCAATAAGAGAAGACTCTGCTCCTTCTTTTGAAAGCAGATATTCTCCCATGTTAGCTTCCCTGGGCTCCTTGGTAATTTATCCTACTTGAGGAACCATTTTGGGAGTAAGTAAGAGGTCTGTGTGTCCAGTTTATGGAGGTGGTACTTCTCAATAGGGCAAAAATTGGCCACTGCATGCTGCTTGAGCCCATTCTGTGTTTGTAGCAAGGCAGTGCAAATGTGGCCAGTCTAAATATTTTGCTGACCAAAAAAAATAAAAAAATAAGCTTTTGTTGAGGTGGTATGAAAGCATTTCACTCTTAGCCTAAGGAAATAAATTATTTCTTCCCTTTTTAGACACTCATATGCGTAGCACATGCTATGGAGGCATCAGGAAAGGGCTGTGTGTCCGTCCCTTCCCTGGTGCTGTGACAAAGTCTGAATGTTGCTGTGCCAATCCTGACTATGGCTTTGGAGAGCCCTGTCATCCCTGCCCTGCAAAAAACTCAGGTAAAACTTTGAGTTTCTTTGAATACTGCAGTGAACATAGAGACTTAAAAAATACCTTGCTGGAGTCAGGTTGTTTATTTATTTCATGCTTTAAAAAGAGAAGTGAATAGGGGATATATGGGTGAGGTTGAGTCCCTGAATTGTTGTCTGTAATAATGCTTGAAAGAGAATGAGCAGAGTTCTCCAGTGAATCTGTAAATTTCCTGGTCAAGTCAATCCAGTTCAAAAGAGCAGTCCATATTATTTCTAGGAATCTGTATTACAAGAATCAGTTTTTCATGTAAACCTGGGGATTGATTAAAAGAACTCTATTGAATCCAGAGCTGAGATGATATATCTTGAGCAGAATTTCCCTTCATTGTCATCTTCTGAAGCAACAGAAAGCTATTTATAATAGAATAAGTAGAATTGGCATGATTAAAAGGAGGAACTTGAGGAGACAGTCATGCCAACACCACAGTGAAGTCACTTGGGTGTTTAACTCTTGTCATCTCATCTTGGTTTTGTATATGTGTGAAAGTTCAGGATGGAATGCTACTTGACAGATTTAGCTATATTATCTATAAATAGTTATTTCATGTGAATGTTGGTGCTTCATTGGTTGAGTTCTAGAAAAGTTATCTGGGATAAAATCAGATGGATTTAGTTTGGGATGAAAAAAGGTGAAACACTGGAAATAACATTTTCTTTTCCCCAACATCTCTGCCTCAACTGGAGTAGCTGAGTTCCATGGCCTGTGTAGCAGTGGGATAGGTATTACTGTTGATGGACGAGGTATGTTGCACATTTTCCTTAATATATATGAATCAAGGTTAAAAAAAAATACATACTTAAAATTATATTTTTATATAGCATACCAGGATGGAGTTTTTTGCCTTAAGATTAATATGTTGATTTTAGTATTTTCATTCTCACAGTATTTAAGTGTTGTCTGAAGAAAAGGCTGGGGTTAATTCTCTACAACAGTGGATTTTGTGTGACTCTGAGAAAAAAAGAAAAATAATACATTTTAAAGTTTTGACCTATAATTCCTTTTTTCAGAATAGGCAGAGGAAAGCTCTGCCTCATTTGGGGAGTGACAGGAGCCACTTGGATTATTTGCAATTGATTTTCAGTCAGCTATGATGGTAATAGAGCAGCTTTTCCCTCCAGATCCAGTGTTCACCCATGGATCATTTCCATGGACAGATTGTTTCTCTGGCAAGTGAAGAGCTGGAAGGGAGATAACCAAAAAAACACATGTCCTTATGAAAAACAGTCCCGAAAGTGACCACTTGCATTTAGTACTGGGAACCCTAAAGCTCCAGCTCTTCCTTCTAGTACCACAGAGCCAGGGATTTTAATAAATAGTAGCTGAGCTGAGCCTGAAGCAGGGGCAATGCTGCAGCTGCCAGATAAAGTGGAGTGGGTTGAATAGGGGAACAGAGTGTTGTGCTTTATTGCTAAGTATTTATGTGATGAGTTAATGAAGTTACAGCCAAATTAAAGCAGATAATGTGCATTTAATATTTCCATACCTTTAACTTGTATGACTCTTGTCCTTGTCAGCATTAAAGCTCCTATTCCATTCAGCAGGAACAGATTGAGACTGTCCTATCCTTATAAAATAAGGCCTATATAAAAAATAAAATCCTGTATAACTTTTAAAAATAGTATTATAATGAAAGATATTCTCATACTGTTCAGTCCTGTGAAGTATCTGCATAGTTTTTTCTTCATTGCTTAACATGCTGCAAGCTTACAAGTAATTTGAAATCTACGGAGTTTATAAATTCCCTTAGTTTAACTTTCAGTGAATTATGCAAGGTCCATGGAAGGATCTCTCAATCTTATGGAGAAATCCTGACAGTTTTCCATAATCTTGTTGCACAAGCAGCATCTTACTGTGAGAATTTGCATACAGTGTGGTTAGGGAGGTTTTATGTTTTTTTTGGATACATAGAAAATACAATTCTCATTAAACATAAAACCAGTTGTGGTCTGTAACAACTGCACGATAAAGACTAATCTCACAGGGGTTCGTGTCTCAACTAAAGTCCTTCTTTGTCTGGGTTTCTAGAGGAAACCCAGTGTTCTCTGTACATCGTGTACAGCATGTTGTACATCTTGTACAACATTGCAGCCAATATTCATGTTGCTATCACTGCTTATACCAATTTTTTTGCCAGTTCCATTTCCTGAAGTAGCGGAATACCACACTCCATCCCTACTAAAAATTCTGTTGTGCTCCTAAGGCATTCTTGTTACCAAGAATAAGTGGGGAGCAGTTTGTCAGTGAAGCTCTTGTTACAGAGACTTGATTTGTCTTTTAGCTGATACACAGCTCATTAATCAGGCCATGGTCACTGCCCACATCCTCACTCCTCTCATTTAGCTTGTGATTAACAAGCCCCAAACCTTCAGTGTCTTCTGGACATCCAAGAGGACAGAGATTTTGCAGTTTGTTTCAGTAGGAAATGTAACAGGAAGGGCTGAACCTTCTGGAATCACTAATTTGGTAAGGAGGGATAGAGTCATAGCATAGTGTGGCTTGTCCTCAAGATTCAAACATGTTTGGTAAGCTACAGAATGCATTTTGCTCAAAAGAAATCATAAACCTGAAGCACTGTGCTAAATCATATTTTCTTATGGAATTTTATATGTCCATAGCATTGAGCTTTATCCAGGGATAATACAATTTTTTCAGATATGTATTTGTGTATATGTAAATCAATATCTGCACTATGATTAAAGAGGAAATGTCCTTTTTAAAAAGTTGAGCAGTACAAGTAGAGAATAAGCCTTTTTATGAAGTCACAGCCAGGCCATCACCCCTACTGCTCTTTCCAGAGTTTGGAAAGGGAACTATTTAAAGCAATCAGCTTTCTGTATGGAAACAAAGAACTTAATATTGAAAAACCCTCTTTTCCTCAGAGGCAAAAAATATTAAAATTATTCTGTTCCTGTTCCTAGAGTTCCTGTGAATATTTTGGAATTTTTTAGCTACAGCAGAAATTCCATATGGGACTGTAAGTTCAGGGAATATATCTCATTCATCATCCTGTTCTATCTGAGAAAAATTGTAAATTTACAACAAGTTTTATAATTTTTTATAAGTTACAAGTTTTTATTAAGACTGAATATATCGTGGTATTGACCTGTGCATTACTTCTGTGTTATGAAAAATATTTGTGTCAACTAATAACTTGTAACTTCTTGCTGAGATCCCTAAACCTCTGAGCATACAGGCACTGAACACACAGGGTACTTTTCATCAAATTATTCTTACAAACACATAGTTCCCTGTCGATTTAGGTTGTAAGGGGTATCTGGAGGTCGTCCAGCCTACCCTTCTGCTCAGAGCAGGGGTAACATCAAAGCTGAGTCTTTTCTCAAGGCCTTACCCAGAGGAGTTTGGAAAATCCCCAAGGATGGATTTGCCATAGCCCCTCAGGGTAGTTTGCTCTAGTGCTTAACCACAGTTGTGGTAAAGAATGATTATCCTGGTGTTTGATTTAAATATTTAAATCTTGTGACTGCTGTTGTGTGCCTCAAAGAAGAGCCTGGATCCATCTTCTCTATAACCATCTATTAAGATAAAAAACTGCTCTTAGGTGTGCCACTCTCATATTCCCTGTTTCCAGCTGGACAAGTCCAGTTCCCTCAACCTCTTGTTACTCACCAGGCACTAATCCTGCTGGGGGAACTTCCATCCTGCTGGCATCTGCTGGGAAGGCAGCACACTGGTGTAGTCCAGGTGAGCCAGGTGATAGATTAACCAGAGGAGAAGCATTGCTGGACCTGGCACTTTCCAGCACAGATGAAGTAATTAATGAAGTAATTAGTGATGCCAAGCCTGATGGCAGCCTGGACTGCAGTTGTCCTGCCCTGGTGGAACTCGTGATGCTGAGGGATATGGACCAGGTGAAGAATAAAGACCAGCAGCCTGAATTGTATGAGAATGAGCTTCCAGTTGTTGAAGGAATTAGTGGGTGGGACCCCCTGGGAACCTGCCCTCAAGGGGTAAAGGAGCAGAACAGACCTGGCAGCCCTTTAAGGAGATTTTCCAGAGATCACCAGGGCTCTTGATTCCCACATGTGATAAATCAGGCGAAGAAGGCAGAGGATCAGTGTGGCTGAGTAAGGACCACCTGATCAAACCGAGTGTGAGAAGGAAATGTACAGTCAGTGGAGCCAGGGAAGAGTCCTGGGAAGAATTCAGGAAACCTGCCCAGATGTGTAGGCATGGGATCAGGAAAGTTAGGGCACGCTGGAGCTGAGCTTGGCAAGGAGGGTGAAGAACATGACCAGCATCTCCAGGTACAGGATGAGGCTTCAGGCATGTAAACCTCATGAAGTGGCCTAAAACTGGACAGAGTGTTCCAGATTTGGCCTCAGTAGTGTCCAACAAAGGGGAATAATCACCTCTTTCAGCCTTCTGGCTGCACACCTACTCTGAATGACAGTGTCAACATCCAGTGAGCCAGGTGTTGTCCCCATCTATTGCAGAATGGGGTTGTTCTTGAAACTTGCAGTATCTGATTATCTTTTGTGTTGTGATGATACAGATATTAACGAGTGTGCTTTGGATCCTGATATTTGCTCCCATGGAATTTGTGAAAACCTGCGTGGCAGCTATCGCTGTAACTGTAATAGTGGCTATGAGCCTGACCCTTTGGGAATTAATTGTGTGGGTAAGTTGTTTGATGTCTATTATTACTGAGTTATTTATCACTGTATTGTTCCTAGTTCACCTTGACAGAATTCAGGTTGCAGGACTTCTTAAAGCTGCAAAGAAAATGCAAAAAATCTCTAATGAACCTGCTTTTCTCAATCACTGCATAGTTATTATTCTTTCTGGTCTATTTTCCTGTTACTTGGTGGGCAAATGTCACTGTTTGGGAAGTATAAGATGGAGATATTGCAGGTTAGAAATTAATTTTCTCAATAGTGTTTCACACTCTCTAATTAATTTTATTATTGGTGGTCATACATGAAATCCAGTGGGTTTTTTTCTTTTGGGAATTCTTACATCCAAAACAAGGTGTATTATACCACAAGTGCACTGTACAGTAATGTTGCTTGTGACCTCGTAATTTTAAGCAGAAAACTGAAGTTTCTTTGAATTAAAAGCTAGTGGAAATGTCTCTGAAACCATTGGAAAGTCTGAAGTGTTGTCTTCAGGTACTGTGTTGATTTGGGGGAATTACTGCTCTCTCTACTTAACCTATCTGACCTATCATTGCTATTTGTGGTCAACAAAACTCCACCATTTTTGGTAGGGGAAACCTGGATTATATAGCAGTGATATAATTTTCATATCAAACTTTCCTATCTGGGGATGCAAAGCAAACACAAAGTAAGAAAAGTGTTTCTTTTCATCTGCTTGACTCAAGGGATTTTACATCTAGTTACTTCCCAGTGCCCTAACTATGACCTTTTTTTCTGACTGCTGCAGAAAACTATTGGTGTTTTTTAAAAATGCTTCACATAATATTAATTTTCCAAGTGGATTTTGTGGAAAGGGATTTTGCTTATCTAGTTACACTTGGGATTATGTAAATGCCAGTATAGGTATATGTCTGCTTAATTACTAAAATAAAAATATAGCACACTGGCTTTGAGGATGTGTTTATTCTTAGAATTTTTGCATGAAAGAATTGAAGTATGAACGCTCAAGTAAAAGGTGGAAATATTTTAATTAATCCTACAGATTATGAGCTGCAAAGAAGTAAAAATCGTCACCAGTCAGAATGCAGACAGTGCTTTTGTCAGTTTTAAGTGGGTTTAGAGCACGAGCTGTATTATGTGTTTGTACAGTGTATATCACAAGAGATTACCACCCAAATCTGAAGTTATTCTATGAGATTCTAAGGAAATAATACATTCATCACAGGTTGGGTTAAAGGATGACAGAATGACAAGAAGTTCAGAATTGCTCTTGAAAATGTCAAATGACAAATCCATCCTTCTTTCATTAGCAGAAATCAGATAAAGCTAGATTTAGGACAGGTTAGTTTAGAAGAGTTTTTTCTCCCCTTTGTTTTTTTATTTTTCATGGCTGTCAAACTTAAGCTTAGATTCATCATCTGGAGAAATTTAGACTTTATTGTCTGACTCCTAAAGGAATTCATAAGCATAGATGGAAAACTTAAAGTAGTTGTGAAACCAGAAGCCTCCAGATTGTCATTATACTACATCCTTGTTTTTCTTCTTTATTTTTAAACTTAAACTCTCTAAGAAATCTAGTTGATGTAAGATTTCAGTCACAGTCTTAGGGAAGTTGAGCAGTCAAAACAGAGGGGACAGCCTGAAGATGGATAAAGTGTCAGGGTTATCATGGCTTGCTCTGCCAGTATTCTTCTATGTGCTCAGATACTTGTGACTTGTGATGGGCCTTAAAGGAGAGTGGCTTAACGTTGTAATTATTTTTTTTTAAAGAATAAATAATAGGGCAATGAGGAAGACTCATTACTCTTTATTTGAATTAGTTGCAGTTAGTTTAAGAGGAACTCAGGGAATGATGTTACTTTATGGTATATTCTTATTCAGTCTGATTGACATCCTGGTCTTTATGAAATCATAGAGTTTTTTAAAATGCAGTGTACCTCTGGAGGGGAGGTGCATGTGTGCTCCTGGCATGACTGCCATTCATGAACTGTGTGGTGAAGATTTTAACCCGTTTCATGGATAACAAAAATAATTCTTGCCTATAAACCAAACTTAGAAAGGTAAAAAACACTACAATTGCGGGGGTTTTAAAAAAAATCATTAAAATATTCATTTCAAAGCAAATAGGCCTTTATGAATTTATATGGTCATTGCAGGAAAACATGATTATTCTTTGGAGAGTAACAATGAACGAGCCTGCTGGTGAGACTTTAAAAGTAGTTAGTAGTTTGAATTTTATGTGTAATAAGGATATGAAAATCAGCTATAATTTTGACACTGAACTTGTGGGGGTGAAGGCGTGCCAGGGTGGTTTTGCTGACGGTGTGATTGCCCCTCTTGCAGATGTGGATGAGTGCTCCATGAATGGGCTGCTGTGCGACAACGGGCTGTGCCGGAACAGCCCTGGGAGCTACAGCTGCTCCTGCCCCAGGGGCTTCGTGTTCAGCTCTGACACGGACACCTGTGAAGGTGAGGAGGCCTCCAAGTCATGTTGGTCATCTTGTTTTGTCATACAGCCTGAGAGCTGGGCGGTCCCAAAAGGCTCGGAGTGGTGGTGGTGGGAAAGAGGGAACTGGGATAGGCATAAATCTCCACATTCCTCTTGGCTGTGTTTTTTAATGTGTTGCTGTTGAATTACACTCAAAGGAATCAGTTCATTTTTATATGAAAGTGTTTCCTTATCCTTAGATAAAGCATACAATAAGGGGGAGTATATCTGTGCTTACCTGTGATCGTGTAGCAGGAACACCTGGTCTGTCATTTAGGGAAATGCATCTAATTTGGTCACAGAGTCTCATCTTTCTTTTCTCCCATTAAGTCCCTTTAATGGTAATTAATTCTGGATCAAACTCAGTTACCCGTGGTGCATTCCAGGATCTGGGTGTTACCGCCTAGTAATACTAAAATTGCCCTTTATTTTTAGTGTACAATCAAAATTGCTTTCTTACATCACTAATTAACACAGATGCTAAAGCAACAAAAATATTAAATGCAGAAGCTAATGATAAATTTTAATTATAAAAAAAAATTACACAAGGCTGTACAAAAAACCCACAACAAAAAATGGAAGCATCATGTTGTGTGCCACCTTTCAGTTGCTATTAAGAGCAGTAGAATTTTAATGGTCTTTTCCATTATTTTTGTTTGGCTCCATAATCTGTAAATCTCAGTATTTGTTATCATTAGAAAGCTTTTATAGTTTTTTTATTTTTATTATTATAGTGAGTGATGGGAAAGCTACAGTCCTTTGTTATGGAATACCCATTAAGTGAACCAGTGTAATCATCCAGATTTTTCTGAAGTGGTGGAAGACATTATTGTCCCCAGCTGCTTGTTATTACTGATCAGGCAGAAATTACTGCCATACAGCTAAAGAAACATACAGAAAGGAAAGTGGAAGTGTTTTTAATTCTGGCAGTATCAAATCATTCACATCTTCACCCCTTCTGTACAAAGGAAATCATGTTCCTTTATATTTTAATACATGTGGGTTTTGGAGGTCACCTTTAAAAGTTAAAATTTCTACTCTTTCTGTATGTAAAAAATGAGTAGCACTTGTTCAGAGCTGGGCTTTTCTTATATCAAACCCTCTGGATTTACAGTGCTTTCTGTGCTAAGTGGCCCCAATGCCTTGTATCTATCCACAGTATTTGGGAACTCATTATTCAGGGTCTGTGTGTATGATTAGTTTCTGTGCACTGAAAGTTTTCTTTCTGCAAACACAGCATAGTATGTACCTTTAATGTACATGTTTCTTATGGTGTCTTTTAGAGAGAAAAACTAAAATAGTGTGCTAAAGGGAGGTGTTCACTACCAAGATGGAAAAGCCATCAAAGTCAGAGCATGGAACTGACCAAAAGGTAGATGACTGAGAAGCCAGAATGCAAACAACCTAGCCAATATTACTGGAATTAAATGTATCTAGGTTTTAAAACATGAAACTTAGATTTCTTTCATTATGGTAATAATAAAACTATTAATGCAATGGCTCAAAATAAGGATTTGACAACAAAAACAGCAAAAAAAAATTATTTTATGGTTGAATGAGACACCATAGCCTTAGGAAAGAAGCAAACTTCTCTCTACTAGACATCCTTACCATTACTGCAGTGTGTTTTCTCTTGTGCTGTAAGAAGGTTTTGGATATTGATGCAGTGAATGTGGAAGTCCCTTACATTAGATTCTGGGTTTTTTTGTGAGAGGGCTGGAGTGGAAATGAATTTACTAGTTCATTTGAACTAATTGCTCATAGAGAAGTGGGTGGCTTCTTTAGATAGCACTGCCAGCTGATATTGACTGCAAAACCACAGTATAAAAGAAAAGTTACAGTTCAAATAAAACAGAATTTACTGGAAAGAGAGGATGCCAGCAGAAATCCAGATGGCAAGCATGTCCCTTCCTAATGGCATCTCAGAGCATTTTTGTGAGGAATGTGGCCACTTCTAGGCTCTGAATTATCAATCTCTGAATCCTTTCTAAAAATATGAATAAAGAAGTAGTGTAATTGGCTCAAACAAACACATTAGTAGTGACTCTTAACAGTCATTTGGTAAGTAATACAGGAACTGAGATATTTCTCAACATGAGCCAACCAGATGTAGAAAATGCACACCTTATTTATACAGGTGGTTATTTAAACTGAAATCTGTACTGTTGTAAGGGAATAATTGCCACAGTGATTGTTCAAGCTCATTATATAAGGCTCTCTGGGTTTGTGTGTTTGGTGAGATTTTAAGTAATGCGTTTACTTTTTTAACACTTTTTTTTAGATAGTCCTAAAAGAACATGCATCTGTACATGTTTGCAAGATTTTTACTGTGCCTTCTGCAAAGACTAATGAAACACTAGTGTTTGATGTTCCAAAAGACAGTAAGAGGATAGATCTGACCCTGTCTCATCTGTCTTTCCTGGTAGTCATCAGATTTATCTTGTTACTGAAAAAAAAAGGGGAGAACATTGAAAAGAAGAATATTTTGCTGCCTTCATAGAATAATAGTGACTGTGCATCTCTTGGCTGTATTTCATGATCCTGTATAGTTGCTGAATGCTGAGCAATGAGCTTGTCATTGGATATGGATGCAGAAATAATATTTAAACTAATAAATTATTTTTTTAATAGAAGAAAAAAGATCACCTTTTATTTTCTTATTTGGGAAGAATAAATCCTGTCAAGCAACTGTTCATTAACTAAAACCTCAGATTTCTAAGATCTTTTCTTCCTGAACATTGCTTACTGTAACCATCCTCAAATACTTCTCATTTTTTATTGTCTGTACAGCAGAATCTGAAGGATTTTGAGTTTCTTTTGATAATGTTATCTACATTAGCTTACATACACAGGTCTGAGGGTTCTGTCATCTTCATATTGAATGTCACAGTCAGATTGATGCATAAATTTAGCTGGTAAGTTTAAAAAGCAGGTCAGGAGGGGTTTTGTGTCAAACTGTAAAACCTGTTAAACACATCATGTTTTTACAAATGTTGCGTAGGCAGTAGTAAAGTTTGGAGGAATAAATTATTCTCTTTCTGCCCAAATTCTGTTTCAAAGGAAACACTACGTAATTTGGTTTGGAGCTGCAAGTTCACCAGTTGTAAAAACCTTCTGCAGTGAGCAGGTCTGTATTGTGCACTGAAAATAGTCTGATGCTTACTACTCACAATTATATTTTTAATATAACTCTCCTCAGCAACTGTGAAGAAACAGCAAAACCCTTCACTGTATTCTTCTCTACTTCAATTGAAATTTTTTATCAGTTTCTTGTGAGGAGTGGGAGAATTGTTTGAGGCTCCAGAGTCTGTGAAAGTTGAGATTTTTACAACAAGCTCTGTGGTTTAGTTTGTGTTTCCAATGAAATAACTGGTTAAATGCAAACCAGATGTGCTTTGAAGTTCATTTCCAGGAATGTACAGCAGGCTGCTTCAGTTTTTGTTCCTCTGACATTTACAATGTACACTTACTTCACTTAAGAGAAAAAAAACTCTAAAAAACACCTCAGTAAATATTTTCATACATATGGGGATTTAGTTTAAAATAAAGAATACTATTAAAATCAATTGGGTTTTTTGCTTGCTCTATTTAAAATTACCATGTAATACTGCTATAAGAAGGTGCAGGGAAACAATTGTTGGAGTTTGTTTACACTGTGCATATGATAATTCTTCACCTGATTCAGCAGTGTGCTAATGCTGAAGTGCATCTGTCTTTTAATCTTTTTTTTTTTCTTTCTTTCTTTCCTGAATGGTGGTTTTTGGGAGTAGTCAGTGGATTATTATAAACCTGTTGCTACCCAAAATCATTGGGTTTGGGGTTTCTTTCTTTTTTTATTTCTTTTTTTTTTGCTACTTCTTCCTTACAAATGCAGAAAG
The DNA here is from genome assembly GCA_013396655.1 of Campylorhamphus procurvoides. Lineage (NCBI taxonomy): Eukaryota > Metazoa > Chordata > Aves > Passeriformes > Dendrocolaptidae > Campylorhamphus > Campylorhamphus procurvoides. Next base: position 286,154 of record WBMV01004475.1, read on the forward strand.
CAACAACAACAACAACAACAAAAAAGGCATCCTGCCAGGTTATCTCTGACAAGGTTGTATACCCCCTTTCTGTAGTTTCCCATTTTCATTCACCCCTAAGTTCAGTTTGGGTCTTTCTCTCTCCTCTTTCACTTTGGGCAGAGATTTAAGAGCGTGGCCCATGAAGCCAAGGGAGTTGTCTCTGCTTCTCAGAGTTTGTTGAACTTTGGATGCTTTGGCCCCTCCATCTTGATTTACTCACTCCTTTGGTCGTGGCTTTTGGGCACATTGACACCCAGGTGTGACCTGTGATTATTTTTTGTCATGTTTGGGTTTATTGTTGACTGAAAACCTGAAATACAAGATGTCTTTTCTTAAAAGAAAATTGATTATAAACCTAACTCGCTAAGTGTCAGGGAGAAATAAAGGTAGGCATGATAGCATTGCACTTACAAAGGTGAAGCAGTTAAAGTTTCATGCATTCTCTTAATATTCTGATTGTGGTTGAAGTGATGTCTTGGATAGTGGCAACTTCTACAGGGCTTTTTCCTGCCCATTGATTGTATCTGTGCAAACCTGCCTGCAGTCAGGCTGCCAGCTGTAACAACGATGTGACACTTCACATGAAAATCACCTGTTTTCAGCCTTAAATATCTTCAGCAGACTTCACAGTTTATGCCTGACCCCTCATAGGAACTTTTCTGAAGTTTGAACTTGGTGAAAGCAAGGGAAGAGGAGCCCTTGCACTTTACTGGGCAGAGAATTTTATCTCCAAAAAGCAAAGCCATAAGTGCAGAGACTCATCAAAGACCTCTGACTCACAATGCCAACCATACAGAACATTTTGAATCCCCAGAACTTGTGGGCTGGGGACTTCTGGCACCAGAAGTAGGATCTTTACCTCATACAGACCTTGATGAATTTATCTCCCAGACACTTGTCTGGGCTGCTGTGGATTAATGCAAGCTTCCAGCAACCCAGGGCAAGATTCTAATTTCTGTATCTGCTGTGCAAAAAAATAGGTTTTTTATTTATTTTACTGCCAGCAAGCTTCATTGGATGTCCCTTTGTTCTTGGACTTTAAGACTTAGTGACAATTTGATGCCTTTGACAGGAAGAACCTATACATCACTTAAATTCTGATTCTGTGTCCTGTCTTTGCAGGTTTTTTCTCATTTCTTCAAAGCTATCCAGACTGCTGAAGGCAAGGTGGCAGATGGAAAGGCAGCAAAAGCATTATCTTTCTCCAGGAGCATTTCCATTTAGATAATTATTTGACATATAGTGCATATTTAAATGACTTATTTGTGTGAGTGTGATTTGTTTCTGACTGTAGGAACCACTTGTTCTCTCTGCAGAAGCAGCAGAGACTGCTCTCCACTGCCAGGTGTTGCTGGCTGGGGAGAGAGTGGGAAGCACGAGAGGCAGGGAGCATACCCTGGGTAATAAAACTGAGGTAATAAAGAATGAAATATATTTACAGGGAGGAGAAGGGATGCAGAGCAGATAATTGTTGGTGAGGCCTCCAGATTGGCTACAAAGGGGCTCAGAGCTTATTCTATCAAAACCAGCTGCTATTTTAAATACATACTCCTTTCAGTGACCCAAGAATATCTTGAAAGGATACATCTCTAATGAAATGAAGGCTTGGTGCATCATCAAGTATGAAATAGCAAGTGGTACCTCTTACATGACTTCTAAATAATTAAGGAAGGTATTTTAATTTGCCTTGGAAATGGTCTCTTGAAGCTGTTAATGTTTCCAGTGCTTTGCTAAATACTGCTTTAGTTTATAATTCATTTAAATCAGGCTGGTTTACTTTACTGATATTCATTATTCCTACTAGCAAATATAAGCAAGCATTTTATCTATAAATAAATTTATAAAATGTATAAAAATATAAATGTTTATCAATAAAAGTAAATGTTTTTATTTCTGGCCTGCCAAGGGAACTGCCCAGTTGGATTAGAATGTAATTAGAATGTATGGCTTAATTCAGGACCCAAGTCAAAAAGGGAAATTGGTTGAGCTCAGGAAGAAATGATGGATATGCATCAGTTCTTTGAAAGAATTTGCTAGTATTGTTTTAATCTTAAAACCGATTTCACTTTTTTAAAAAAATCAGTAAATAATGCTGTCTGCAGGAGTACTATTCTGACATCTGAATAGGCTTAAAAAGCTCACAAGGGTAATAAACAGAAGAAGTTGGAGGCTAGAGAGAAGTACAATTTACAGTATTCCAGCTACAATTCCTATTTGTTTAGTATTGTCCACAGCTAGAGAATCACAGCCAGCATTGTGATATTTTTCCTCTTGATAGGGTTTTCTTAATTCTTCCAAAGCCTTCTGGAGCCCTAAATGACAGATACAATACAGGCTTTGTTTGTGCACTGCATGGTGTGGATGGGAATGCCTTGCATTCTGTGAAAAAAGAGTTTTGTTTTCTCACAGGACTGTTGTAATTGATGCCATTTCGTTTTATTAACACTTTTAAAATATGTTCTCCCACACACAGACTACCTGCCTGTCCCTGTATATTTTCAATATCAATGCTGAGAGGAGCAGAAGGGCAGATTATACCAGGCAGTCTCAGCAACTCATTGCCCACAACAGCATTTGTACTGTGCAGTATTTCTGAGAAGCACAGTGTAGTTCTAACTGTGTCTTTTGTTTCTGGATCACAGATATAAACGAATGTGAAAGCAGTCCATGTGTCAATGGTGCCTGCAGGAACAATCTTGGATCTTTCTATTGTGAATGTTCAACTGGCAGCAAGTTGGACTCTACAGGTCTCATTTGTATTGGTGGGTGTTTCCTCATGTTATTTTCCCTTTTTCTTACCAACTCGATAAACATAGATCATACTGATTAATTTAGCAAGAAAATAATGTATTTGGGTAACTTCCCTATGATGGCAGATGATATGTGTAGCTCTGTAGGTAACTCCAAACAAACACATAGTAATTTGATTGCTTCCATGGGACAAACTGAGAGAAATGTGATCCATGAGGATGTCCAGGCTATGGTGGAAGTGGTGAAATCCAGGTGTTGATTGGTGGGAGATTACAAAATTACACTGATGGGAGGTTTTCTTTCAAAGGAGAGCCTGCAGTCCCTTGGTACTCTGACTGCTGCTGTCAGGGACGTGGCAAACCAGCCCTTCTTGCTGTGACAATTCAGTATTTTCTGTTCTGCTGCAGATAGCCTGAAGGGGACTTGTTGGCTTAATATCCAAGACAATCGATGTGAAGTCAACATCAATGGTGCTACGCTGAAATCTGAATGCTGTGCTACCTTAGGAGCAGCCTGGGGCAGCCCGTGTGAACGATGTGAATTAGGTATGCTCTCATATCTTGCATCTTTAGGGAGAAGGGAATAAATACTGCTAGATAGATTCTCATCATTCTCTGTATAGAAAACAAGCAACAAAAAAACCTTATGAAATGAAGTTATCTTACTTCAGTAGTCAGTAGTCTCCACTGTCAGAGATTATTCTAATGATTTTGAAGTTACCTGGAAATAACATGTGAGTAAATCTGTTAATGGTTTCGTATGTTTCATCTCTCTGAGTGTTGACTGGGGTAGGGAGGTAAGGACTGCAATAGTAAAATGAAATATCTGGTAAAACTCTGCAGAGATTGATATGATTGGATGCTGATCATTCTGGTCTCCATTAAGGAAAGGTCATGTGAAAGTAATTGTTTAATTTCCTCAACTATGCACTTAAATTATTCATATGAAGAGTCAGTACTTTCCTTGATTGAGGCTGGACCACTCACTACCTCTCAGTGAGATTATTAGAGAATTCTGAAGATACATTTGTTTTTAAATTTCTTACTCCTACATTTCTGTCATGCTCAAGCAGTAATACATCTTTCTGTATTGATTTCAGACACAGCTTGCTCAAGAGGATTTGCCAGAGTGAAGGGTGTTACCTGTGAAGGTGAAATTTTCAAGTCCTACTCAAGATGTCACTTTTCTCCCTTTGGAAATGAGATAAAAGGGGATTAGTTGTGGTGTTGTTTTTGTCACACGTAATCATCTTGACCTTAGATGAATGCCCTTGTTAATAAGTGTTAGGTTACACTGTTTAAGAATATGATGCACAGTCAATGGAACTGCTCCTTCAAAATACATTTAATCCATTTAGTCTGGCTCTAATCCATCTTGTCTTAGAGAATGTGGCACCTCAGTGTCCTATGGCTTGAAGTTCTTGCAAGAGACCCTTGAAACTGAGCCAGATGCTTGTTCAGAGAGATGCTCAACCCCTAACACAGCATGGGTGAAAGCCTCTTGCCTTCTTTCATGTCACTTGGATTCTCTGTGAAGCTGTCTCCTCCCAGTTAGCACCTAACTCAGCTCTCTGTGTGCCCCACAGATGTAAACGAGTGTGATGTTTTCCCGGGGGTTTGTCCTAATGGGAGGTGCATTAACAGCAGAGGATCCTTTCACTGCGAGTGCCCCGAAGGGCTGACTCTGGATGGAACGGGGCGAGTGTGTTTGGGTAAGAGCACCCCAATCTATCCTACCTCTCCAGATGTTCTCCAGGATTACCCTCATAGGAGCATGAAAGGAAGTTTGCTCCTGGAATTATTCCAGAAGCACCTTGTTGACTGTACATTTTAGTTTATACTTGCTTACATATCAAATATCTCTGCCAGCTTAGAGAAGAGCTGCTAATTCCTTCGAGGAATGTGTTTGTGTTGGGGCTTGTCTTGCCCACAGTACAGCCAGTAGGTTTTGCTGAAGTGCTGTCCCTGCTCTGAGTCCCTCAGTGAGAGGTGATGAGCACAAATGTGCTGGTGCAAATTAGATTTTGCCTGCACACTTGGTTGGTCCATCTTTTGGTTGACCTGCTTTGCCACAAATGGGACCTTTAGGTATAAAAATATTTAACTTTTCTGGAAACCCTATTGTTTTCTCCTGCTAACTGGTGTTAAAGTAAGCCTAAACTTTTTTCAATCTGTATTCACTGCACTATTAATTTAATAATACAAATATCAGGAGGAATTTTTTTAGCCATGAAGGCCACAAGAAGGTCATTTTGTAAATGAGGATACCTGATACAGTAAGGAAATAGGTGTTCTGTCAAACACAGAGAAACCTAAAAAGCACAGTCATGTCAGGTTAGTGGTTTATCTTGATATTGGGAGACAGTGAGAGAAGTTCTTGTACTTTTATGTGGTAGAAGAAGGATCCAGAAATTGAACTACAGGGCAGTATTGACAGCTTAAACTGGCTGAGCATCGTGCAGAAGGGCAGAGTGTTGGGCAGCAACTGAGCCTCGCCCCTCAGGAACAGGTTCCCTTGGGATAAAAGCATGAAATGGTCATTGTAGGAGTTGAATGGCTGATGTGTTTGTTGTGTGTGATGAGCAGATACCCGCATGGAGCAGTGCTACCTGAGGTGGGATGAAGATGCGTGCGTGCAGCCGGTGCCCGGGCGGTTCCGCGCCGACTCCTGCTGCTGTGCCGTGGGGGCTGCGTGGGGCACTGACTGCCAGCTGTGCCCACAGCCTGGATCCAAGGAGTTCCAGGCTCTCTGCCCCAGGGGACATGGCTTTGCCAACAGGGCAGACACCCTGACGGGCAGGCCGTTCTACAAAGGTAAGGGGTCGTTCTGCAATGGTAAGGGGTCATTCTACAAAGGTAAGGGATCGTTCTACAAAGGTAAGGGGTCATTCTACAAAGGTAAGAGGTCGTTCTACAAAGGTAAGGGGTCATTCTACAAAGGCAAGGGGTCGTTCTGCAAAGGCAAGGGGTTGTTCTACAAAGGCAAGGGGTCGTTCTACAAAGGCAAGGGGTCGTTCTACAAAGGTAAGGGGTCATTCTACAAAGGTAAGGGGTCATTCTGCAATGGTAAGGGGTCGTTCTTAGGTCTGAAAATTGTAGGTGCACCCCAGAGGGTATTCTAAGGAAACACCAGGAGT
>WBMV01004475.1:292126-409186 GCA_013396655.1 Campylorhamphus procurvoides
TTATGAAGCTGTTTGACTGGAAGAGCTGACCTGACAGGTTGGGCAACTATCTGCTTATGTGGTGGAGCCTGATAGGAAAAGGTACAAAGTTTGAAATTGGTAAGGAGAAAAAGGAACTCACTATGACTGGGACAGGGAGCCCTGAGTGATGGGAATGACAGAAAATGTGCAACTTTTTTAAGGCAGTGTTTTGCAAAGAATAAACTGAGCGTCAGAGGAAGTTCTGTAAAGTCAGGGACATCAGATGTAGACATAAAATATCAATAAAATTTGGTCAGGGTTTTTGGAAAAAAAAAAAAAAAAGACTGAAAAAGAATAGATTCTTCCTTTGGCTGGCAGAAATAGTAAGTGATTAGAAGGGGAGGGTGTCTGTTCCATTATGATTATGAGGGCAATGGTAAAAAGGAGTGATAAAGGAGTAAATATATGTATTTTATCCATTTTTTGCTAGCTTCATCTTCTGTAGAGCAACAACAAAATGAAAGAGGCTGGAAAATGTTAAGAAGTAAAATCTAAGATACTTTAGATTTGCTAAAATCTGAGCAGAAAAACTGTAATTTCTGTGTGCAGAAGCTGAGGTGATCTAGAAATGTAGCTTTTTTTTTTTTTTTTACATGATGTGTTCTGAAGCATTTGTGTTGAAGTATATTGAGTTGCTCGAGAAAACTTTTAACAAATTGGACATAAATAAGCTCTGATATTTAGGATCTGTTAGGCAAAGCTCTTGACATTCAGTGTTGATTTACCACAACAATAATAATAACATCAATAATGGCAATAATAACAATTTACCAATATTTATTTAATTATAAATAAGAAATTCTTATTTAATACTAATAAAATCTTGTCCACTCTGAGATTTTTGCAAGGTTTTGCGTCCTGTTTCTGCTTCTGTATTTGGACTGTTGTGTTCCACTCATACATAAGAGAGAGGTGTGTTTATTTCATCGAAGATTTAAAGATTCTCAGTTAAGTACATTCATTCAGCAAATAACATCACAGAGTGTAGGAAAAACTCATTCAAGTTTGTACCATGCAAGATCCTTTACCAGGCTGTGTTATCCAGCCAAATGCATTCAGAAGAGTTGAAACATTTCACTTGATCCTCTTCAAAAGGAAAAAAAAACAATGTTTTCAAAATTGAGCTCCAGATGCAATATCAATTTAAAACCAAAATCCAGTCAACCATGTATGAGTTGCATATTTTGCAAGCTGGCTCAGGAGTGCTGGGAATTTTCATTCTTCCAGAAGACAATACAAGTACCAGAGTTTCAGCTCAGAGAATATAATAGAATTTGATTGACTGCTGATTAACATAAACTTTTGATGATTGGTTTGGGTATTGTGTAGGAAAGAAGGCATAAATATCCCTAAACAGATGGTAGGGAAACATTTCCAACCTCCTTGGTTTCATTTTTCCACTTTTCTGAATAGGAAAATGTATAGGAAGAGGCCATCCTTCTGGTCCCCTGTACCCCAAACCCTGCCTTCTATGCTCAAAACAATTAGTAAGAAAGAACAGAAAATTCCCATTAATTACATAAATATTTGTGCTTAAGAATGTTCTTTTTTATTTTATTTACAGATATCAATGAATGTAAAGTGTTCCCTGGTATGTGCATGAATGGCAAATGTAGAAACACAATTGGGAGTTTCAAATGTAGATGTAACAGTGGATTTACTTTAGATATGGAGGAAAGAAACTGTACAGGTAAGAAAGTCTTGCATTTCCCTTGATTTTCCCTAGAATCATAGAATATTCCTGGTGGAAAGGGTCCTCTAAAGACCATCTCTCTGTACATTTTGTGGGGAGAGGGAGCCCAGGTGAGATCCTATAGCGCCTTTCCATCTTGTACATAGCCAGTGATGGGGACCTGCCACATCCCTGGGCCTTTTTAAAGGAACTTGCTCTTATAGCATGGGCTGGTGACCTGGCAACTTAATGTGATTTATTTCCTTCTGTTTCTAAGAGCTTGATCTTTGGGCCAAATTGCCAAGTGGGTTAAGTTTCCCTTGCAGGAACTGATTATGTGTAAGAGGCTCAGGTCATGCCCTGTCAATCCAGCCTGAAAAGTCAGTAAGACTCAACAGCACAGCCAAGCTGTGTTAATGGTTTAACACAGAGATTGGCTTAATTTACAGTCCATGCTCTCTGGTCATTGTATTACCAAAGGAACTTAGAGACTCCACTGCAAGTTAATTTTCTAATAGGTTTGATTGCCAAGGCACCTCTGCAATTCTGACACCAGGGCAGCATTAATTCAAGAAGATATAAGCATTTAACTTAAAAGTTTAATGCCTTGTTCTTCGCTGCCTGGAAAAACTGAAGATAAGCCTGCTAGTTTTGTGGTTATGAGCACTGGGATGCCTGCGTTGTGGGTGGCTCTGTGCTGAGAGGGGGAGAGGTTTTGTTATACTATACAGTCGTCTGTGAGTGTGTCTGAGTGTCGTGAAGTGTGGGTGGTAAGGCATGTTAACTGAGGTTGGTCTGGATGTTAATTTGCCTTCACTGGTGATTTCCTTGTTTTTATAGTGATTGCACTGATGAAAAATGCACTTAGCAAACTTTATTTCTAAACTAGCAAGAATAGTTCAGAAAACTTCTCCCTGCAAAAGCCTTTTTTTTTGGTTCTGTTTTCCATTTGTGGTGATGAAAATATTCCACTGAGAAACAGGTGTTCTTAAATAGAAGAACGTTTTTTGTTTTGTTTTGTTTTAAATTAGCAACAAAATGGTTTATAAAGTTTACAAGAGGCCAGATACTTGGTAGAATCCCAGACTTCCCACGTGGGTCTGACACCTCCACACATCTGTGTGTGAGGACTGGACGATCCCCATCCAGCAGAATCCTGGCCATGGGGAGTGGCACAGAGACAAAGGAGACTCTTGTGTGTGGTGGGAAAAGAACTTGTCTAGATCTTTAGCAGGTTCTTTGCTTAAGCTGGTACTTGCCTGGTTTTCTTCAGCCACATACACAACTGAGTCTGCTGCCCAGCTCAACAATTTGCTGCAACCATGCTGATGCTCCTCTCTGATTCCATGCTCTTGGGTGACAGAACCAATCCAATGACTCATCCTGGACTAAAGCCAGATTGTTTAAAATCTTCTGTTATTTCTATTCATTGTAAAGACTTCATGACTTCTTAATATGTAAATATTTGTGACATGGTAGTGAATTACACTGAGGGTGTAGAGGGTATAGTGGAGAACATGAAACAAAGGTATTGAACCCTAATTCACCCCAAAAACACTGGATGGGCAGTAGAGTAAGGGAGAGAGAGGTTTGGAACAAGGTGAGAAGATTGTAAATAACAGATTATGCAGTTCTTTTGAGTCCTCTCCTTTGGCACTGACCTGTTTCACTGGATCATATCCACATTACAAATTCCTCTTTAGGTTTCTGCCTCACTACAGTGTGTTTTAAAAAGACCTCTTCCTTCTTTTTTAGCTCTTCCTTCTTTTCTCCTATGGTTTCCACAGAAAGTTCCATTCAAACTTAACTAAAAAGATAGCCAGTGAACTGTAAATCTAGCTTTCAAAGGAGCTACTTTAATTCCTCATGGGAAGGGTATAGGTGAGCTTTTAATGCTATATAAATATTCTGGATAAATGCCTCCATAATACGCAATTCAATATCAATGGCACTGTAGTCATGGAGTCAGTTGATACCCCTATAACAATGACAACTCAGGATTTATACACTTAGTTATTTCCTTAAAAATCTTTAAAAATTCCTGAAGTAGTTTAATGGAAGCCTACTTGTTATACAGTTTAGTATGACCTGAGAGCTCTGAAGGCATTACATCACAAATCTTTCACAAACTGTTTCACTTAATCAAATTTTCCTTTAAATAACAATTTAATTTTGTCTGACGATTTATATACTGTATGTGATTTCTGTAGGGTTAATTTATACTGTTAAAGTGTTGACTTCTGTAAACAGCAGGGCAATCTTAAACTCAGTTTGACTTTTCTCCCTCTCCACTGGTGTAAAATAGACATTGATGAGTGCCGGATCTCCCCAGACTTGTGTGGAAGTGGTACTTGTGTCAACACTCCTGGAAGCTTTGAGTGTGAGTGCTTTGATGGTTATGAAAGTGGATTTATGATGATGAAGAACTGCATGGGTAAGTGTTTCCAGGATGGCCTGGAGTCTCCATTTGCTGTGCAAAGCCTGACTGTACTCTCTACTATAGCTCTGCCACACTGAACATTTCATAGGTATAATTATTCATGAACAAACGAGTCAAATACACGGTTTATAGGACAGATAAGTGAATTAAGTATATAGCTTTACTTGCTCTTTTTGCTAATTACTTTCACACAGCTCTCTATAAATATTCTAGAATGGCAGCAGCTATTCATAGAAGTAGTTTAAAAATGGCTAATGAGGTATCCAACTATCTGATAAAGTTAGGAATAGCAGGCTGGAGTTTCAAAAGTGATATCATTCACTTTTTCATTGATTTTTCTGGGACTCAAGAAATTCTAAGAGCATTTCCTGAAAAAAATCACATCTCTTTAATCTGTTTGAAGTTGTAAGAATAGATATTAGACTAAATAACTAAATTAACTAAATAACTAATTAACTAAAGTTACTAGACACCTTAAAAAATCTTGAGTTGTGGAGCACTTCATTTAAATGCATAATGACATACATAACATGAATAAAAAGTCTGAGGTTTTTATCTTGATGAAGTCGTCTTCTTTGCCTTCTTCAAAATGGCATTGGCCAGGTTGCTTTCAGTACTCAGGGGCCTTTTTGTCAGCAATTCTCTTCTCCCATTTCCTCTCACCATTTTGCTTCTGCTGTTAACCCCTCACATCCCTTGTCAGGGTCAAAGGAATTGACTTCTTCTAGTGGCTTTGGTCTTCCTAACCCTACCCCTTCACAATCAAACTGTTCCTCTGTGTTTCTCCTGCATTTTGTATCGTTGTTTTTGCCTGTTCTGTGCTTTCTTTTTATGTTTGAGTTTTGTCAGGTGCTTTTGTGCTTGTAATTGAACTCAAGTAGGCTATAGTAGTCTACCTATCTGAATAAAAATCTTTTGTTTCAAGGATAGGTAGCCATAGTGCTTCCTGGGAGTCCAAAAGTGTGAGTGCATCCTCCACCCTGAACATTTTTTCAGTCAAATTTCTCTCCATCCACATCTATAGTGTTAGCTAGTTTTGTGAGCCAAATACCCAGTTTGTCTTTATGGGCTGTACCAAGCACACCATAACACACATAGAAGTTACCAAACTCAATAGCCATTTAGGTGAAAATTGACACCACCAACCAGCCCATTAACAGCACCTATAGAGAACCATTTCAGGGCATACACAAATGGGTGTCTGGTTGCATTAAGAAGCAATTTTCAAAAAAAATTATTTACATTAATACGGTATTTAAAAGAGCAGCCATCCAAACGCTTGCTGTCTTTGCTCATGTCTCACAGAATACCTAATTTTGAATGATGAATTTCTGGTTTTCCTGAGCAGAAAAATGCCCGTTTTAGAGTTAGTAATGATTTTTAGTTCTTGTTTTTCCCTGTGGTGAAGTATGAGGAAAGGAGCCAACACCACTTCAACAAAACAATCCTTTTGTTTTGCCACTTGCAGACACCGAGAATTGCATTTGTCTTTGTTGCTCCTTAGTAATTATTTCATGTTTGCACATCGTGTTTCTTTGCAGATGTAGATGAATGTGAACGCAACCCTCTGCTGTGTAGAGGTGGCACATGTGTGAACACTGAAGGGAGTTTCCAGTGTGACTGTCCCTTGGGACACGAGCTGTCACCATCACGTGAGGAGTGCTTGGGTGAGTCCCAGCTGGGGATGGTCGTTTTCAGATGGAGTAGTGGTCATTTCTGCTGTGGAAACATCCACTCTCTGGCAAGGATGGGGTCTCAGGGATCTCTTATACAAATTCATGCTCCACTTTTATATGAGTATCTTCAGGTTGTAACCTTAGAGCCTGCAAAATCTTCAGTGCCCTTAATGCTGTTGACTGCAAAGTCAACCAAAGGTTTTACCACACCAAAGGTTTTACCAAGTCTTTTAGGGATTATTTAGCAGCTCAGAGGACTGTGCCACTCATGGTAGCAACTTGAAGTTAGAATGCACACAAACACGAAGTGAGCTTCGTTCCTACAGTCACAAAAAAGTATTGTCCCTTACTGAAATGCAGATGTCTTTTTTTTTCCTACTTAATTCAAAATAATGTGTAAAAAAAGGAATAGTACCTCTTTGGTTTCTGTGCTTGATGGAAAATAGCAGACTCTAACTAATGTCCACAGCAGACTGTAATTAATACTCACAGACCAGAATCAGAGAAGAGGAACCTTTGGGTTTTGAACATGCTGTTCAGAACTCCATTGCTTGAACTGGAACATGCAAAGAACAAGAAAGAATTTGAAAAAACTTGGGAGGCCCCAGTGTACAGTATTCCCTCTTGCTCTTTTTCCCTGTTAGAGCCTGTGTTCTGAACCAAAACTGATCTGAATTATCCCTTTCCAGATGTCAACGAGTGCTCCTTGAGTGACAGTCTCTGCAGAAATGGCAAGTGTGTGAACATGGTTGGGACATTCCAGTGTTCCTGTAACTCTGGGTACCAGCCCACTCCTGACAGACAAGGCTGCACAGGCAAGTGTGGAGCACCTTCACAGGCGAGGCTGTGCCTCAGCATTTGTTATTTCATCTGTCTTTGTTTTCATTTAATTTTATATCTTCCTTTTGAAGCTGAGCAGGGCTGTCTTCTCAGCCATCATTAGGCTTATCATGAACTGTCATGGACTTAGAAATATGGAGAGGATATGAAAAGATGGTTGCTGTACTGAGCTCTGCAGAATACTTTAAAGAAGATTATTATGGTTCTACTCCATTAAAATCAGAGGCTTGAGATAACAACAGAAAATATTGCTAGGTTTCTTGATCAAGCAAGGACAGCCCCATGTGGATAATTTCTTTTCATGTTTTCTCCTTATCATATGCATCTCTTAAATCCTTCACTGTAGTAATACTGAATTATATACTTGCCTTCACATCCTCTTGTGAAGAACAGAAGTCCTGAGAGTCTTTTATATTTGCTGATTATGTTAATTCTTTTGCTCTAAGGAAACCTAACTTTCTGAGGACTTTTCTTTCTCTTCTTTTGACCTATTGTGTTTTGCACTTTTATTTTTCTACATCCATTGCAACACATAGGAGCAAAAGCCACTTTCACAGGTGAAAATGCAGTTGAAAGGGAGGTAAATGAACAAAATATTGATCAGAGACAGGAGAGTGAGAGTGAAAATTCAGAGTAAAATCACTGATAAACTGAATTATCTGCTATTTAAAATGTGAAGAGGTGATTTTTCCTTATAAAAGTAGACTTACTGCTACCAGTGTTGCTTCCCCAGATATTGATGAATGTATGATAATGAATGGAGGCTGTGACACCCACTGCACCAACTCAGAAGGCAGCTATGAATGTAGCTGCAGTGATGGCTACACCCTAATGCCCGATGTCAGGACATGTGCAGGTACATTTTAACACCTTAAAAATTCCACCATCCTCTCTTTCACCCATATCAAAGTGGTGCTCTCTCCCATCCATGCCAGAGTGACAGAATTATTGTCTGCTTTTATTTTTTTTCCCCAGATATTGATGAATGTGAAAACAATCCAGATATCTGTGATGGTGGGCAGTGTACTAATATTCCAGGGGAATATCGCTGTCTCTGCTATGATGGATTTATGGCTTCTCTAGACATGAGAACTTGTGTTGGTAAGTGGCTGTATGCGCCAAATTTCAGTCTAAAAGTTATGCAGCTTATATTTTAATCTGTTCTGCTGAATGCACAAAAGTGGGTACTGAAACTATGTACAGTAAAAATAGACAGTCTCTTTATCTTTCTTGTCTATTGCTACAGGTGTCAGGGAAGGGTGGAAAAAAATTGATAAGTCCTTAAAGATGAATCAAATCATATAGTTCAAAAAAAATCAAAAGAAAGAGTCAGTAATTTTATTACAGTGGTGTGATTTCTCTAGAATATCTATTGAGAAGGGATTGGTTGAGTGCCCCAGAAGGGCAATCAGTTTACTTGATAAATTCTTCTTTGGAAGAAAATTACTATGATCAAGAACATGTTTTAAAAAATGCTTCTGAGTGACTCTCATATGAAGAAATTTACTTCTTACTCCCTTCACTAACATTCTAAAACTTGAAAATGCTGTGTTATTTGGGCTACACATTTATCTTTACTTGTTTTTAGGGAATTTAAGGAATACAGATCCTTAATGCAATATATTGTGATTAAGATAAATAAATGCCACGTGTAGTAGAAGTGCTACTGCTATTTTCACATGAATTGAAAGTTTTCCAAAGAGAACAAAGAATGCTGCTAGAATGACAGTAAAGTTCAAATAATAATTAATTTATGTGCACTTACAGACGTGAATGAATGTGATTTGAATTCCAACATCTGTATGTTTGGGGAGTGTGAGAACACTAAAGGTTCCTTCATTTGTCACTGTCAAGTCGGATACTCAGTCAAGAAAGGAACCACAGGATGCACAGGTAAAGCAGATTTCCAGTGTTTGTGTCCTGGTGTGCCCTTATCTTGGTTACCTTTTGGGTAAAATAAGTGCCCAGGTGTGCACACACAGGTGAGAGATTGGTATCTGTACATAATAGTGTATATAAGTGTATAAATATTTTAGCATTTATCCAGGGTTTTAAATGGAGCATTCCTTGACCAGTGTCAATGTGAGAGGCCCCTCACACAACCAATTTTAAAGGCCAAGATTTTGTCAGTATAGATTGTGTGAACTGTCTGTTGCAGAACATACCTTGGGTGGGCACAGCTGGATTTGTGTTAGAGGTTTTATCAGTACTCATTTGTCACCTGGACTTGAAGCATGAGCTCATCTGTCAACTCAAGCTGCAGGAAATGGCCATGTGAGCCTTAAGAACAGGACAAGAGGGGAAAAAAGTAAGCAAAAAGAATAGGGGGAAAAAAGTAAACAGAAAGAATAGGGGGAAAAAAGATGATGTGAAAGGGAAAGTGTATGCCAACCTTCAGCCCCATGACAGCAGATTTCAAAGGATGGTAGTCAATCAGTCACTCTACAATTTCCTGTGGTGGTTTAGCAGTAGCTTGTCTTTTGCAAGCTGGATCTGCTGAGTTCAAGGATATAATTTGGAGTTTAAGAGTTTTTTCTGTTTGCTAAAATCCCAGACCGATCATTTTTATACCTGAAACGTGCCTTTGCTCCCAGAGGTCTCATCCCATTTTTACACACATAAAGATCAGCATATTCAGTATTTCTGGAACACAGCTTTAATTTCAAACTGAAAAGCAATGGTAGGAAAGCAGACTAAATGTCATGTTTACAAACCAAGGGCAGAAATTAAATAAAATTGTCACTTTTTTATTAATATGGAATATGAAGTAACTAGCTTGAATTATTCTGAGATCTTAAACATTTGGGTTTTTAAAGCACTGCAAACCTGCACAGTGAAAATAAGCAATCTGTGAAAGGAATAGAATGTGTAATGTTCTGGTGCTCCTGATGTAAATACTAATAGCTTATTTTGTGTTTATAGATGTGAATGAGTGTGAAATTGGTGCTCACAACTGTGACATGCATGCCTCATGTGTCAATGCACCAGGAAGTTTTAAATGTAGTTGCAGAGAAGGATGGGTTGGAAATGGCATTAAATGTATTGGTAAGTATTCAGGGAATAAAACTTTTCTCTCTCTCTTGTATTTATTTTTGTTTTCTTATTTTTTTCCCGTGAAAACATGTAATCTGACTGTGTGATCACTCTATTAGAAACAAAGAATGGTTCTTCTGCCTGCTTTACTCTGTGGATGGATGGGTGTGAAAGATTCTTATGTTTCAGGGGTTTGGTTTTCTGAGAAAAAAAGGAGCTGATTTTGTCTCAGAAGCTTGACTGTGTAGCTATGAGTTTTACAAAGTTTATGTCCAACTGCTAGAATGTGAAAAATAATTTAAAAAAAAAGCAGTCAGAAATTAAATGGACTTTGTTTTGTAATTTCCTCTCAGTGAGATATTATTTCTGTTACTTAAAACAGTTTTTTGCAAATATCCTGTAGTATATATAGTTTGTAGGCACTGATATATACCAGATTGGACTTGAGGGGTGGGAAACTTGATTCTACTTTTGCTGGGCTGTGAGCTGTGTCTGTCCCCTTAGCTTCACATTTTGGTTTGGTGGGTAAAAAACTGTCATATTTACTTATCTTTTCAGAACATTTTGGGAGCTTTGTTTGAGAATTAGGCTTTATTTATGTAATATGTTGAAGAAGAAGTACCATATTATGAGGTTTTACTGCAATCCAGATTTTCTAAGCTTTTTAATCCATATGTGAGAAAAACAGAAGGCCCCTGGTCTTTATCATTATCAATTAAAGAAAAATATATGAGGTTCCATTTTTTAAAGTTTATTATTATTTTAAAAGTCCAAATTGAAGGCAAAAATGTTAGAGTTTTTCTGGCAGTACCCTTATGTCTAGGAAGAGCCCATAGCACTGGGTAGTGTGATTCATGTCATACACCATTCCCACCAAACATGGCCTTGAGGGACAGTAAAGTCTCTTTTCTTTTTTCTTTCTTCTTTTTTTCTTCTTTCTTCTTTTTTCTTTTTTTTTCTCTTTTTTCTTTTTTTCTCTTTTTTCTTTTTTCTTTTTTCTTTTTTCTTTTTTCTTTTTTCTTTTTTTTCCGTTTTTCCTTTCTCTTTTTTCTCTTTTCTCTCTTCTCTCTTTTCTCTCTTTTCTCTTTTCTCTTTTTTCTCTTTCTTTCTTTTCTCATTTCTCTTCTTTTTTTTCTTTTTCCTTCTTTCTTTTATCTTTCTTCCTTTTTTTTGTTTACCTTTCTTTTCTTTCTTCTTTTTTTCTCCATCCAAGTTTACATCCCAGTGGATTCTCATGGGGTAACGCTGCTTTCACTTTCTTTAGTTACTTGAGGAGACTTCCTAGATATGTAGCAGTGTTTTACCTCACTGTATTTCTTTGGTTTATTGTTTTTTTTTCACTAATTTTGAATTCTCAAGTTCTCTAACAGGATATTAACACACACTCTGAATTCCATCTGTTAATGACAGTGCTTTTCCCAGTCCTGTGCATTTTAATATCAAGGAAGAATTATTAAAAGTGAATCACTTTACTCAACCCTGTATCATCAGTGAGAACTTGGTGTGTTTGTGATGACACAAACCATGTTTGCAGTTGTGCTGATTAGCCTGAAAGTTAATTGTGTGTTAATTACACACCCTGATTGCTCTGTTGCTGTGCTTTTGGACCCTGACGTGCAGATCTGGATGAGTGTTCCAATGGGACCCAGCAGTGCAGCGTGGATGCTCAGTGTGTGAACACCCCGGGCTCCTACCACTGTGCCTGTGCCCAGGGATTCACTGGGGATGGATTTACCTGCTCTGGTAAGAGGTTTTGTGAAAGCTGACTTGTCTCTGACTGTTCTCCTCTACAGAACCTCTGTGGATTACATCCAAGCCCACAGTGCAGGGCAATAAGCGTGGAGCTGTCTTTTAAGATCAGGATTCTTCCCAATTGCATAAGAAATTCTAACAAAGGCACCTGATTTTCTTTTGATTTGTTGGATGAAGTTCCTGTCTGCTGCTTCTTCATCTCCATGACAATTGTTTTGAAGCTGCAGCAACAGGCTCTAGACAAGAACATGAAATTCCAGCTCCCTGTTATAGTTCCTGTCTTGTAGGTCACATCTGTCTCTGTCATCAACTATATTATTTGAACTGGATTTTATCATTAAGATAGAACTCTTAAAAAAAAAGAAAAGAAAAAATTGAAAAATACTACCCATCATCTCCGCCTTTAAATTTGTTAATAAATGCTCTCTATTAAGAATAAACATTGCTTATTACACAGTGAGTGACTCGAAATGACATGTAAAGGGCTATATAAAGGGTAAAGACTTTATATTAGATATTGATGATCATGCATTGGGATTTATCACATACAGAGTGGAGGTGCAACACTGTCTCTGCTCTCGACTTCTAACACACCCTTTATGTGGTCAGCAAATTTGAAGGGCTGAAGAAATGCATCTTAATGGTAGTAAAATACCTAGAAACTAATGTGAATGCCCTCATTATTAACTGTCTTATTTTTAAATAAAATATATTTAACACCTTAAAAGGAAAGTCTTCTGGTTTGTTTTGTAAGGTTTTTTGAGAATAATGCTATTAATAAATACTAATAATTGATTTTGTATATCAAATTTGTGGCTAATGAGCATGAACTTATGTTCTTATATTTAACTCAGATCCTCTGGGGTTTTTCAAAAATCAGATATAATACTAAGACTTGAGACTAATAAAATGAAGAAAGCATTTTAAATATTTCTTTTAATAATCATAAGCATATCTGACAAAATTATGAGTCCTTATGATGACTGCAATGGTCAGTGCCTTCCTTTTATAGCTCTTTTGGGGCATACTAGAAGAATCCCCAGTAAAGTGTAGATAGTACTTGTAATGTTCATAAGGGTCAAAGAATATTTTCTAAAATTAGTATAGGATTAAAATAGTTTACTGTGTGTGATTCACTTATGAAAATTTTCCTTTTGAACTGCTTGGGTTTTTTTCTAATGTGAAAATAGCATATACAATAGGAGACAAAGTTTTGACTTTAACCAAAGTATTCAACTGTTTTGTCAAAGCTAGTAGTATTGAGCCTGAAAAGCTTGCATTATTAAAAAACCCAACTATATTTTTCAGTGCAAACAAGAAGTAAGGAATCGTGGCAAGGTGAAAAGGATAATTTTGTAAATGACACATTTGCTTTTCTGCATTCTTCCAATTTACTTCAACATGTAAATATTCTGTTCTGTAACTCCAGTGCTCAGCAGCACTTTTGTTCCGTGAGCATCAGGATATTTTTATGTTTATCTTGCTGGCGAAATGTGTGGTCTCAGAGGGACCTTTCTGTCTCCCACAGATATTGATGAGTGTGCAGAAGATGTTGATCTGTGTGAGAATGGGCAGTGTTTGAACTCCCCTGGTGCCTACAGCTGTGAGTGTGAGATGGGGTTCACTCCTGCCTCAGACAGCAGGTCCTGCCAAGGTGAGCTCCTGGCATTTGGGATTTGTTCTCTGGGTTTGGATGGGCTGCTCTACAGCAAAGGACAAGCAGTGCTGGAAGGACCTCAGTCTGGAAGCAGAAGAATCACATATAAGTAATTTCTTCAAGCAAGGATTATTTTGCAGTGTAAATTATGCTGAAGGTTGCTTTCACCTTTTTATGATGTTTTCCTGGCCTTTATCTCAGTTTGTGGTTTGGTTTTGGATTCTTTTTTTTTTTTAATTCATTCTCTTCTTTTGTTACTGTTGGATAATTTGTTGAAAATCCTGTGTTCATCACTGCATTTCTTGCAGTGTGTTTATATAGGAAACACACAGTGCATTAAGTGACCTCCTTTTAAAATAAATGTATTCAGGATAATTAAAGCAGACAAATCACTATATTGGACACATTTGTAACAATCAGAATGCACACTGGAGATTTTATGTCATCACCCTCTGCATCCACAATATTGTACCAGGTCATCTGAGGTGCAAAAGGAATTACTGTCTTTCCAATCCAGTTCAGCCTCTGTTCCCTCTTGTGTTCTTACACCTTTTTTCTTGCTATTCAATATAAGAAGATTGTGTAATCATTGAAAACTATTTTAGCTGGTGCACTAAAACTTTTAGCTTCTTTCATATTTAATGGCAGAAACCACATCACATCTTAGGAAATTAGAATTCTGGATGAGACATGAAAAAATAGATTCCAAAATTAATCTCTAAGGTTCAGTACATAACATGGCACGTGTTCTAGCACTAAGGTGTACATGTATGAATCAGACTTTAGAATAATTTCAGAACAACTTCTGAAGAATCACCTGCACCACTCTTAATTATTACCAAGTATTGCCAATCATCTTTACTGAATTTCTTGCTGCAGCTCAGTCATATTACAGTCATGCCACTGTTCTAAAAAAAATAATCTCCTAATAGATCCAAGCTACTCCAGCCAACCAGTGTTTTGGAAAACATATAATTCTAATTTTTGGGACAGTGTGTTGCCAGCAACCGAAGAATTTTGGGGAAGTGCTTGGTATATTACTTTGATTCCAACAGAAATCTGAAAACATTCCATTGATTAAATTGTGCTGTTGGAGTACTAAAGATCTGGGTGCTGAATACTTTAGAGAAGTTATCTTTTTCTTTCTCTTATTTCAAAATTGATGTTTTAACTTGTTCTGTGATAAGGAGAGTCCTTGGCTGATTCCTATAATCAAGGGCCCAAATCCAAAGTGTGGATTGAGTACAATAATTCTAATGCAAACAATTAATCCACTTTCTTCAGAAGTCCTTTGACAGGTCAGTACATGAGCTTCTCAGTGACCTGATTTGGAGGGCACTCCATGGCTGCACTCCAAGGTACTTAGAAACCTTCCATTAATTTCCAGGTTAAATTTATTCAGGACTTTGGGGTATTAGGCGTTCATTTCCCCTTAAAAATATCTCTCCAATTCCCCTCCAGATTTAACCCTTCTCATATGTTCCTTTAAGGGGGCATTATATCACTTCTCAACCTTGGCAAGCCAGCTAATGTCTAAGTAGGTATTTTATTACTCTAATTATTTTAATACCCCTTTTTTACATCTTGTGCAATTTCAGTTTGTCATTCTTGAGCAGAGCACTGTACTTGGAATTTCAAATGAAGATTTAGCTGTGCCTCGTAGAAGGGTATTAATTCTTCCCACTTCCCTGTCTGTGCTAAAAATAATTCACTAGTACGTGCTAGAATTGCATTTGCCTTTCCCACAGCTGCTTTATTCTGGCCACTTGAAAAGTCTTGCTGTCAGGCAGAATGTGCAGGGGTTTTTCCCCTCTCATCTTGTTTATCTTCATCTCAGAAATCTTTTGTAATTTGTGCATAAACCCACAGCTTTGCAATCTGTGCTGTCAATATTTAACTCTTTTTCTGCTGCCGTCATTGACAAAGTGATTTAATTCTCTGTCAATCTCTTCCAGCTTGATTTCATCTTCAATTTAGATGAGCACGCAGGGAGTGCTTTACATGCATTTCAGCCCATCTTTATATAATTACTATATAATTGATTTAGTGAGGGATGGAGAAAATCACAGATAATTCTTACATTCCCTTTCCCTGTATTCTTTCTCCAAGGAGATGTAAGTAAATGTTGATGACTGCGCCCCCTCTTTCTTCTTAGCACACTTTTGAATGGTATTTTGAAAATCTTACTTGCCATTAGTAAGAAGTGTTGCAGATTGTGAGCTGGGAAATGACTGACGCCTTTGTACCATGCTACACTTCATGCTGTTTAATGCACAGTCTGAAAGGAACTTCACTGACTCTTCGACTCAGCTTTCATTATGAGTCCTGAGGGCTCAGTTCTGCCATATTTACTTCACTCAGCTAAAATAGGAATAAATAAATAACAACCAGCTTAATGGAGAACGCCTCAAAATTAAAATTTTATGCAGTATTCTACACAAAACCAAAAATATTATTTTTTAAATATTTTATATGTGTTGTTAATAGCTTTAGTAGTATGACACACCATAATAATAATGGTGATAAAAATAATAGTAACCATAACAAAGATGATAATGATAATAATAGTATAACAAGAATGATAATCATGATAATGATGTAATGGTATGTAACTTTCTGTTCTTAATGTATTTCTTCAGATACTGATGAATGCTCCTTCCAGAATATATGTGTGTTTGGTACCTGCAATAATCTACCAGGAATGTTTCATTGCATCTGTGATGATGGCTATGAACTAGATAGAACAGGGGGAAACTGCACAGGTATGTCACTTCTTCTCAGAAATACATCAACAAAAAGGATGGTTCCTTAAATATGCTGCTCTACAAGGGTTATTTTAAATACTTAGTGTATTATTAATAGTTCTTTCCTCCATTTTCAGCTAAAATCCACTTGTATTTGAAATTTTCTTGCTCATTCTGTCTTAGAAAATAGAATTATTCTTCTTTTCTGTTCAAGGAGCAGATTTATGAGTACAACTTTCCTTTTTTAGATATTGATGAATGTGCTGATCCCATTAATTGTGTCAATGGTCTTTGTGTAAATACTCCTGGAAGGTATGAGTGTAATTGCCCTCCAGACTTCCAGCTGAATCCCACTGGAGTGGGTTGTGTGGGTAAGTAAAGCTACTTGAAATACTATTGTAGAAGTCACAGCCAAGGTGGCTGCTTTGATGGGAATAAGGATGGCAAGATAGAAAACCAATAATTTCACATGGTGCATATCCTGTTATTTTAGTTATTCCTGGTGTGTTATGTTAGTTTTTTAGTGATGGAGTTAAAATGATTAGCTGATTAAAGGTATTTGTCATTTCTTTAAAGTACACATTTTCAAATTTCGTTGAAGGGTATATTAAAATCTAAAGTTCCTGGTGGGCTTGTTCCCAATATTCTGCTCTGCCTCCATTCCGAGGTCTGTTGTCTTTCTATTATTCTTTATGGTCTTGAGATCCTGTGCTGAAGCCTCTGCCCCAAGAAGGAGTCACAGTCATAGTCACAATAGCCTAGTTACACCCAGAATGTGGCAAACCAACGCTGACACAAAACTCAAGCAAGGCTTCTGACATTTTCTGGAGTGAAAGACTGGGAGGGGTATATGGGCTACACTAGGGTACTGTGAGACTTTGGGAGACATACAGTTTTCAACTCATTTCTGGGTGCTCAAGGCACTGAAAATGACCCCATTTTCCCAGCTGTCTCTCAACATCAATAGCTGTCGGGGTACAGGAGTGTTTTGAGCTTGCCAGTGACTCCAGAAGTGCAGTATTGTCTGAATTCCTCCTCCTGGATGTGAAATGTTGAGCGAACGCCCTCTGTTCCATTGCCTGTGTCGTTGTGTGCAGCTGTTGTGGTGTTTTGTTGTGCTTTGCCCCTAGATAACCGTGTTGGCAGCTGCTACCTGAAGCATGGACCCAGAGGGGACGGGGGCCTGTCCTGCAACACCGAAATTGGGGTCGGGGTCAGTCGCTCCTCGTGCTGCTGCTCCCTGGGGAAGGCTTGGGGCAACCCCTGTGAGACGTGTCCCCCTGTGAACAGCAGTAAGGAAATATTCTCCTATCCTCTTATTCTCAGAATAGTAGCTAGGGTTGGAAAAGGCATTTGAAACCTTTTACTGTGCTGCTGTACATTTGTCATTCAGGAAACTTAATTGCCTCGTAAGGCAGCGTTCTGGCACAATTATAAAAGACAATCTGCCTGCTGATATCAGAGGGATGATGCCAGAGGTGTGGAAGACCTGGCCTTTAGTCTTCTGCCATTCACTTGGTGCCTGTTCTCACAGTAATAAATCAGTGGTAATTTTAGAAGGCAATTCCAACTGGATCAGGCCCATGTATTTTGGGTGGTTTGGGGCAATTAATTTTATTTTACTTTCCTCCCATTAAAAACTAAACAAACTTGCAGACATGCTTCTGTGTCTTAAGAATGAAATGGATTGCATACATCTGCTGTGAACTTTTGCTCAGCAATTCCATGCTGGTAGGAAGATAAATTAATAATGCTTAGGACTGAGATCATATCATTCATTTGCAGAGCTGGAGTAGTTCTCAAAGGAGAGTGTTGGTGACTGTGACTGAATCAGTCCTTGAGTACTTTGAAAACTGTCACCCAGTGATAGTTATCAGCTTTGTAGAGCTTTGAAGTTCTCTGAGTGAATAATGCAACAGAAATGTCAAGCATGTGGCTCTTAACAGCCTCATAACAGGATGAATTCCAGGTTTAACACGTATCTTTATCAAGGGTGTCCTGGCATTTCATATTAAACAGCTAGTCAAAACAGAAAATACATGTAAAGACAGAGAGTGGAGAAATCAACATTGTGCCTCCCTAAGAATATCTGAGATTATGGTCATAAAGCAGAACTCTTAATCTTACCTTGTTTTTTTATTAATCTAATGCACTTGTTTCATTTACTGTGAATGGGTCAAAAAGTAGTAAACCAGTGAGTGTAGGAAAAAACACTCATTAGAAACACAAGGGAAGTTTTATGTTTCTGATCTTATGATTTTATTCTTTATAAGACTGACATGTTCTCTTTTTATGCTTTATTTTAGCGGAGTATAATACTCTGTGTCCAGGGGGAGAAGGATTCAGACCAAACCCCATCACTATTATTTTAGAAGGTAAGTTTCTCAGAAATTACTGTGGTGGCTCATATTTTAAAAAAAAAAAATCTTAAAAAGAGTTTTGTCTTTGGAGAAATGTATACAGAAACTGCATTTTTCAGAAATCATTGCATTTAGTGCAAAGCAAAAGCCACTGCTATTACGAATTGGACAACACAATGAAAAGTCATACTGTAAAAGAATATTGAAGTCCAGCACCATTTCAGTAGGAAAATAACCTGGTACATACCTTTTGTGTGCTTCTTTACTTGAATTGGGCTTCAAAATTGGACCCTGAGGGATAGGTCTTTTATGAAAATTATAGCTTATCACTGGAAGGTATAAGTTTCAGGAAATATTCTTCAGACAAAGAAAACTCTGGTTCCAATAAATGGGCAGGAATGAGGAATTAGATGCCAAGTATAGAAGAAAAAAAATCCATGTCACAGCTAAAAACTACTACTTGGTAAAATTTCAGGGTAGTACTTAAAATCTCTGGTTTCTTTTAATTCTGGAATGAAAATATAGTGAGTTTTTGTTCTCTGTTTTCAGACATTGATGAGTGTCAGGAGCTGCCAGGCCTCTGCCAAGGGGGAAATTGCATCAATACTTTTGGCAGCTTCCAGTGTGAATGTCCAAAAGGCTACTACCTCAGTGAAGAGACGAGAATCTGTGAAGGTTGAGTCCCTTGAAGCCTCTTTGTCTGTTACAGTGCAGTAGGAAAACCACTAATTTTTAGCCTTAAAACCATAAGTGGATTTGGTATATGGTAACCCACACCCTCACCTAAAATATTCCCTACAGTCATTATCTTTGGCATAAAATGTTTTTGGTATAAAACTTGAAATTCAACATTTGAATATACTGTTTATTGCTGCATGTTAGATCTCAGCTTCATGTAGTTAGTAAACTAAAGTTTATTAAGGATTTCTGGCTTCTCACTTCAACACCTTTCACTAGCAGTTTAATTTAGTCAATGTGAAATAAAGGTAACAGTGGTTTTCCTTTCGAGTTTGAGATTTTTCATAAGTGTTAGAATCAAAAATTGTAAATAGGCCCAAAGGAGTAAAGAATCTTTCGTGGTTTCTCCTAGTTTGGAGTATTGTAAGTAATTTTCCTTCATTCAATTTGTAAGGAAAAAAACCCAAACAACCCATGCCTCATTTTCAAGAGAGCCTGTGAATCCTGAGGTTTTGCTAAATTTGGGTGAAGAAAACAGACAAAACTGGGTTTGAAATTGAAATTGTGCAGGCAAAATAGTTTTACACCCCAAATACCTTAAATAAGAAAATAGAGCAGCAAGATTATTCAGCATACCTATTATAAAGTGTATTTAAAAAGTCCTTTCTAAGTGGAGTAATGAACACTTTAATAGAACTGAAAAGTGACTAACCCTCCTGTGTGAAGAAGGTGTGACTTTTTTTTTCCTTTGTGAAGTTGGTGGGGCACAAGCTGCTCTAATTTCAGTGGTGAATTCAAGATCATTGAATTAGAGAGCTAAGGCTATACTAGAGATTAACAATACTGATTTCCAGCAGCTGTTACAGAGCTGTGCTTTCTGTGCTGGTCCTTAAATAAAGCATTTTTGTTATCTTAGCATGGTTTATTGAGTTGTATTCCTCAGAAATGTTTACTATGACTTAGACCTCTTTTCCCTTGTTAATTGTTGTCTTTTTGCTTGGCCTTAGATATTGATGAGTGTGTTGCACATCCTGGTGTCTGTGGTCCTGGCACCTGCTACAATACCTTGGGGAACTACACCTGCATCTGCCCACCTGAATATATGCAGGTGAACGGAGGACATAACTGCATGGGTATGTAAAATGTCATCTTTACTAGAACTGTGTGAATATCACACTGTTTGGGGGCCAGATTGTGCTTCAGTTTCCTTAGATGAGGCAAGTTCTGGAGTTGTGTGTTGATTGGGACTACCTTTAACTTGCAACTATGTCCTGGAGCTGGAAAATAGATCCCATGCATGCAGAAGTCAAGTGCTCTTACTCCATAACAGAACTCACTGTTCACCAGTTTATTTTCATAGTCATTTCCAGATAGTAGGGGTATTCTATACCAGTCTCATGAGCATCTACAATGTGTTTGTGATTTCTTGGGAGTTTTCCTTTTTCCCTTTCGTGTCTTTGAAAACTGAAAATATGTCAAATTTCAGGTGAGTCTATAAAGACCTTAGATTACCTCAATCCTTAAATTATTTTTAAATGCATGTGTTTATGTTGCCTTCAGAAGGCAGAGTTAATGAGCCATTCTCTCATTTGGTAGGAGATTGGTATTTATTTAAGTAAGACTGTTGGTTACTTCACAAGTGGTTCTTCTCTTGCATCTAGACATGAGGAAAAGCTTTTGCTACAGAAGCTACAATGGAACCTCCTGTGAGAATGAGCTGCCCTTCAATGTGACCAAAAGGATGTGCTGCTGCACGTACAATATTGGGAAAGCCTGGAACAAACCCTGTGAACCATGTCCAACTCCAGGAACATGTAAATCTACTCTGATCCTCCTGCCTTGTTGCTTTCTCTGCTTAATCCTTCTTTGTCCTATTAGCTAAAGTTAACATTCTAGCCCCAGAAAACTCCTGTTGTAATCCCACAGGGGAGTGGCAATGCCCTGCCATTTTCTTACTGTCTGAATTAATTCTTGGCGTGCTAAACAAAAATAAGTGTTTCCTCTGTATTTTTTTCACTCCATATTGAATGATTCAGCTTGAATAGTGTGAAGGCACTAATCATTCCTCAGGGATGAAAAGACTCAGAGGGCTACTGTGGGTATAGAATAATCTTTCAGTTATTGAGATTTCTGTCAGAATTCTGTATTTTGTAGGTAAAACCAGCCAGGGGGGCACAGTAGGCATAAGGAAGTTTTATGAATTCCCAACCCCAAAGCTTTCAGTTTGAAGTTTCTGGAAAACCAGTCATCCTGCCATAATTCTGGGGTGGAAGACACAGGCTCCAGTCTTGTCTTTCTTCCAGAATAATCAATTTAGGAGAGTATAATTTAGTTCTCGGTAGTTAGAGGTACTTCTATCCTGGTAGTCCTGGTCTGCCCAAACAACAAGACTGGGTTTCACTACTGAGTTTTTTGTCTCTCTACGTTTTTCAGTTGTGTCTCATATCTGAGCTTCATCTTCTTGGTTGCTTTTTTGTTTCCTCTATTGACGATGAATGAACTTGTGAAAACTCAATAAGTAGGGCAGTGTAATGGGAAGTAAAAAATACTTTTCTATAAAGGGAAGTGAGAATAATAAAGTAGAGTTCTTTTTCTGCTAGTTTTTATGGAGCTCAGTGCCTGGAATAAAACACCCTTGAAAGCTCAACTCAAAAAAAAATCATTGACGGGAGAATCACGGACTTGTAAACTTGACATTCACTAAAAGATTTTTTACATTTGAAAAAAGAGCAAAGATGTCTCAATAAAACCAAAAAACTCAGGTGCAAACATATTTTATTGTTTAGTTGACTTGACCCAAGTTTTCTGCCACTGAACACATACTTCTAGTGCTGCATCCTTTGTGACGTTAATGTAAAGGATGCACTGCTTTTATTCCAAGTGGTTTATCCTGGTGGCATAAGGGAAACAGCAGGTAATCTAAGACATTTTAAATTTTTAAAATTTCAAATTTACGCACAAGCAGTCAAGAGGATGAAAACAGGACTGAAAATAATAGAAACCAGCTCCTTCCTCTTCTTTCTTAAATAGGAGGAGGAGGAATGAAGGAATGTTCCTAGCAGTCAGGAATGGGAGATGGAATTAAGCTTGAGAGAGGAAATATATGTTTGCTATCAGAGAGAGCTCATAAAATTCTTTCCCATAGTCATTTATCTCAGTGCCATAAAATTGTCATCATGGTGACAACATGATGGGAAAAATACAGCAAACTACTAGCAGGGATTCATGCAATTAATATTCTTGGGTGGAATAAAGAATTCTCCTTTTAAATTGGTAAGACTGAAATTCTCAATAACTTCTACAACTTTTAACAATCTGTTAAAACAAAAGCTGGTTGTTATTGTGCAAGCAGCTATGGGGTTAAAATACTTCCTGAAATACTTCAATATTGCCTTGTTAGCTGTTCTAAATGCCTTTACTGTGTTTGCAGGCGTGGTTGAACCTTTTTCACCACGCAGGGATCAAACACAAATTCCAAGTGTAAATGGTTGAATAGCTGCACTTATGTCCTGTAATCAGTTGTTTTGAAATCTGGGAGGGGGCTACACATCACAGGCAGGGGTTGTGATACACTGACCTTAGCCAGAGTGCCAGACTGAGCCCAGTAGCTCATTAAGAGAATTATTCTGCTCTGATGAGGATTGTGGTGTTCCTCTAAATGAACCTCACATATCAATGCATTTGACTTTTCTCCTGGGGGAAAGGAAATTTATTTTTTTATTTATGCTTAGCAACCAGTCCATGTTTGATGACTTTAGGTAGTAAAGACTGTCTTGTTTTTACACATTATGCAGATCATAACCACCAGCATACAGACTTTGAACAGAAATAATAATTATTTTTCAGCCAAAGAAGGGTAGAAAAATGCTTCACTACTAAGAGATAACAAAGAATTTACAGAATTCTTTCATGGTTTGATAATTTCAGAAGTGCCTGATCTCAGGGAGTTTTTTTCCTGTGAGGTTACAGATTTTTTTTGTCCTAAAAAATAACGTAGTGAATAGTATATGGGGCTTTGAAATATTTTTAAGTCATTCATGGGAAGGCAAGCTTTCAGAAAGTAAATCTCTGGCAGGTTTTTGTATGGATGATTTGGCACTTTGTATATGTGCATGGTCATGCAGTCCTTACCTAGCTATGTGCTCTTTTTCTGCACAGCACAAGATGAAAAAAAATGTGTAAAACTGCTTTCAATGAAATGCATGAAACATGTAGGTAGCATATCTTTAACACAATATATGAAATTTATTAAAGATATAGCTATAAAAGAGTAGAAAAGTGCTGGGTGGTAAAGCACTGTGGCAGACATCTCTATGGCCCTGTATGGAAGAATAACCTGAGTGGGCATTAAGCAGTCTTTAAAAACAGTGGGGCAGAAGGAAGGAGGAATTGCTGCTCTCCAGTTACACTGAATGATCCCTGGCTTACACAAATAACACAGAGTGTTTGCATGCCAGAAAAATATTTTGCCAAACATCATTCTGAGGGATGATCCAACCCAATTCACTGAAATTTTAATAAATAAGAATGACTGATGTGAATTTTCAAGTTTTAACATTAGTGGTTAAACTTCAGAGAATTGGGAGCTACTGGAGAGCTGCAGATGATCAAAGCTCAAACTACAGCCAGTAAATTATAAACTATTACTGCTCTGGATTAAAGGTCATTACTTGCAGGAATACAGAGGGATGTCCTTTTTCTGATGCTGGAGTAATCTGGCAGCATTTCAGGTTTAGAGATGCATTAAAGGCAGGCTCAATATGCTTGCTCTCATTGAGAAACAGGTTTCCTGTAGGTCCTCAGCAGCACTAACAGTGAATCAAGCACTTGTGGAAGTCTCCAGATGTTATACTTAGAGAACCTCTTTGAATTTTATGTCAATGTGACATTTTTGTAAATTTTATCCACTTTTTTAGAAGGATTTGTTACTTTTGCTTAATAATGTACTAATATCTACCACATACTTTGAAATGCTTCCTTAACAGTGGTTAGGTAGTTAGTATAGAAAGATACTTTTTCTGTATAATTTGATTGTTGATATGATCTAAAAAGGTTCTGAATAGCAGCTACATGGTTTTTGTTTGCAAAACACACTATTCAAGCAAACTTATTTATTCTTACTTGTTCAAACTGCTTGTGTCTCCACATTGAAATTATTTCATTTGAACAAGTATTCTACTGATAGTGTTATACAAATTTGGCACAGCTATAGTTGTAGGCCTCTCATTTTTCATATTTCTATCTAAATCACAATTTATCACTGTAAATGTATACACTTTTTTTTTTGTCTGGAGAACACTGTTCTACCACTAAAATCTCATCCTGCAATAATTAATAGAATCCATTCTAGAAATTTTTCTCTTTATGTTGCAGATTCACTCAACTCCTTACACCTTGCCTGGAAAAACATGGGTTAATTTTTTTTTTTATACTTTACACTATGCATTCCCCCTACTCCAAGAAGGAAAAGAGGATATAAAAGGAGCATATTAAAACAATGCTCTTTTTTGGAGCATCTTTTTCTAAAGCAGAATGTCCCTTCTGCTCTACAGTTTAGTGCAGCTAGGCTGTAATAACCTTCACAGAAAATAACAGAGATAGTATTATCAAAGAAGCCTAGGTACTGGTAAATTATATTTATTTCTCATATTTGAAACTGCTGCTGCAGATTCTCACTACAGATGTCTAGAAACCAGGAATAAACCACTAAGGGTAAAAGCTAAGGAGTTGGATCTAAAACAAAAACACCTAAACCCAAGTGAACTGCTGCTTTCTGAAACCAGACATTAACTCATGTGCCAAAGTCACAAAAACTTGAGAAAGGAGGAGTATGAATTAGTATTTCAATTTGAGTTCATTTGTTGGCAGTCTGAATTTTCAAGGCAAGTTGTACAAAAGGCAGTGGATATTCTGAACAAATTTGGCTTAAAACAACACTGGAAAAGTTCTTTCTTCTCTCTAGCTGAGTTCAAGAACATATGTGGGAATATTCCTGGCTTCACCTTTGACATTCATACTGGAAAAGCTGTTGGTAAGTTTCACTAAACTTCCTTTATGCAAAAATTATTTTGCATAACACCTGCATAATGGCAACAAAAATAAACATTTCGTGAACCAAAATTTTTGTTTTGTGGAGTTAAATTGGTGATGTAAATTGTGAGACTAATTTTTGTGTAGAATATTTCTGACTTTTTAATTTCTGTGTTTTGTTGTGATATTTTGCTCACCTGTCATCCCACTTCATGATTTTGAGATAAAAGGTTTTGACTTCAAAAGTATTGTGGGACTTTTTGTGGGATGAAACTATTACAGTTGAAATAGATTTGCATTTTGGTCCAATACTTAGTGTTGCTCTGTTTTCATCTCCTCCTGAACTTCACACAATTTATTTTCTCTCATAGTGGGTGTATTTTGGGTTTTTTAACTTGTATACAATTCCTGTTGATTAAAAGGAACTTCTCAGCTCAGCTTCAAATGCAGTGAAAATGGGAATGCAAGCAGTGTGTAAAGACATGAATGTGCTGTACTTAAAGAGCTCATCTCCCTTTCAGACATTGATGAATGCAAGGAAATCCCAGGGATCTGTGCCAATGGGGTTTGCATCAATCAGATCGGCAGCTTCCGCTGCGAGTGCCCCACTGGATTCAGCTACAATGACCTGCTCTTGGTCTGTGAAGGTGATCTGAAGTGATGGTATTTTCTGCTTGGCCCCATAACAAAGTTTATCTTAAAGGGGAGGGGAACATTTGCTTCTTGTGTTTTTCAAAATCTGGGAGACAGACCATGAGCCTTTTTGTAGGGCTCGAGTCCATAGCTCAGTTTGTGAAGTGTTTGTCTTTGACACATAGGCACATGCACTTAATAAAATTTGTAATAGTTTCCTGTCAGGCAATTAATTCATTGACTCCTAAATATGTAGTAAATGAAGTGCATTTTATTTTATTTTATGTTATTATATTTTATTTTATTTTACTTTGAGAAAATTTAATTCTTGTTCTTTTATAACTTCTCCAAGAAAAGTTCCCTTTATTTCTTTTTCCCCCCATCTTGTGTCTCTTTTGTTTCAGTTTTAGAGGTAGAGGTATTCATAGAAGGTAATAGTGAAATTCTGTGTGTCCTGAAGAGAGCAGGGGCTTTGTCATTAGTCAGTATTCAAGGGGTTTGTGCCAACACGTTCACCTAAAAAACTTGACAAACTGTGCCACTTTTGAGTTCAAAGGCAAAGAGGAATAATTTTTTTTTAAATACAGAACCCAAGTTCTTTAGGCATAATTGCAAAGCCCCTTCCATGTGTAGTAAGTTGGGTTTGTAGGATCCTCGTTCATCCAGAAATGGATGGGCTTGTGTTGGTTTTGCTTTTTGGGTGCATTTACAGCACAGGAGGCTGAAGGTCGGACTGTTCATGGTTTGCTGAGGGTGAAAGGTTTGTCTTTGCATGAGAGGGACAGCAGAGAGCTCGAGGCAGGGGTGGTTTCTGATGTGTGCCCCGTGGTGTTTCAGACATCGACGAGTGTGGCAGTGGGGACAGCCTGTGCCAGAGGAACGCCGACTGCATCAACAGCCCCGGGAGTTATCGCTGTGAATGTGCTGCAGGATTCAAACTTTCACCCAACGGGGCCTGTGTTGGTAAGGAACCAGCTGGCTCTTCTCCCCTCTTTGTCTCTGCCTCGTGCACTCTGCTGTTTTGCTTTATGACTGTTGTTTATCTGTGGAGGGGAAGAAAAGACAAGGCAAGGCTTTTAAAGAACATTCTTCGTTCATTGGGCAAATCCTGACAGTGCTTTCAACCTCAAGGTGTATAGGCAAGAACTTCCTGTAAAACAAAGTTTTGTTAGGGTTCAGGCTTACTTATAGATAATTTTGAGTCTGGTTTTAATAATCATAACAGATTGTAAAAACATTATTGTGTAAAATGGGGGAATGATGGAAGTCGATAACGTGCACCATCTGTTCAATATTTTTGTTACAGATCGCAATGAATGTCTGGAAATTCCTAACGTTTGCAGTCATGGTTTGTGTGTGGACATGCAAGGAAGCTACCAGTGTGTGTGTCACAATGGTTTTAAGGCATCCCAAGATCAGACTATGTGCATGGGTATGGAAAAAAAAACCCAGTTTTTTGTGTGGTTTGTTTGGTTACGGGTTTTTTAAAGGGGAAGAAGATGAGTAATTTTTTTAGTAGATTATATGTGCCATTAAAAGACTGATTCATGCATTTCTGGACTTTTTTTTTTACTGTATTATGTGAACTTGTCCTTGTTTGAGGAAAAAACCACAGTATTTTTGGAAATAGCTCCATGTCACTGAAGAATTTATGAACAATATTTTCACAAAAATATATCATAGGGGCTTATTTGGCAGCAAAATTTACAGGATGTATCAAAGAGTTATAAAGCATGGAGATGAAAAGACACATTTTTCAATTATTTAGTAATTTATTGAGTTCATGTTTCATTTAAAAAATAGAACCTCACATTTAATGTAACTTAAAACTCTACTAGTTTTGTATGAAAATGATGACATGATACAGGTGATACAAGAAATAACATTGAAAAATGAGAGCATTTTTCTTCTTTTAGTTCATAATCAGTTCTACGGGGTTTTGAAAAGAAAAGGTGATGCATGTGTAAGTGTGGTTCTTTTTAGTTAAAATAGCAAAAAATATTTTTGAGATAATTATCTAAATGTCAATTCTAGGTTATAGAGAAGTTCATTGTCTTCTATAAGATGAGTGTCTTCCAATTTCAACTTTAAACAGACATTTAAAGCCTATTAAGATTGTAGTACATATTCATATATGCCTAGAGTCTTCTCATAGTTTAACTAAATCGCATTTGTCCAACTATCCATATTTGGAAAAGTGACTTGACAATGCAAAATTCTGAAGAACTAGAACAAAATCTTGATACCATCCAGATCTCCATGAAATTCCAGAAATTACTGCAACACACAGTGTGACACATTGAATTTTAGTGCCTTTTAAAAAGGGATATCCATTTCCAAAAGTTTGTAAGAAGTCTTGGTAATCATGGATGTGGTATTGACATAATATATTTACATATGTAAATTAAATGGTGAAATGCATTTTCAATAGCTTTTCATGGGCTCTCAGGTAAAATACTTAGATAAAAATCAGTTGTTTCAGGGCTTTTTATTAAATTCTGATCACTTGTGTGTGTTAACAAAGTAAGAAATATTATGGATAAAGAAAAGACAGAATGCCTCGAGATACTGCACATTCATATTTATTTTTACATGCAACAGTATCTTTTATTTTAAAATACATATAAAAACACGTAATGTTTTCCTATGTGTACGGAGAAGCTGTAAAACTCAGTGACATAAATAGATAATGCAACAGACAAAATGAGAGACCAAAGTTTATGTGTGACTGTGCACAGACAACATATTCTCACATACCTGGGAAAATCAATTCCCACATGGAGCTTGTTTCTCTTTGCAGATGTTGATGAATGTGAGCAACATCCCTGTGGAAATGGAACCTGCAAAAACACGGTTGGGTCATACAACTGCCTGTGTTACCCAGGATTTGAATTAACTCGTAACATTGACTGTGTGGGTAAGAGAGCTAATCCAGACTTTTATTTTTCATTGCTGCTGGCTCAGTATGCCAAGGAGGGTCGTATATAGTTAAACAGAAGACGTGTCAGCGTGTATAGAACATCAATTGAGTGCAGTCATTTCTACTACTACCAGCCCTAGAGGTGGATCACTACTGCCATTTTTCAAACTAATTAAAAAACATTTTTTACTGGCCAACTTGAGATAATAAAAACCCTAAATGGTGGACCGCATTGATGTTTTAATGTAGCCCTAGCTTCAACTAGATTTCCTGGGTAATTCCCAGATAAAGCAACTAAAATCTTCCTGGGGTGAAGAACAGGTTCCCAAACCTCTGGAGATCCTCTCCCTGGTGCAGAGTGTGGGCAAAAAGAGAGGCATTACAGAAGGAAGGCAGAACAAAATCTACTTGTCCCTTTCTGATTCAGGAGAGAACTATAGCATCTTAAAAAAGTATTTTAAATCCTCTCCTTGTCCAGGAAAAATAAAACTCATAGGTCAAGCACAGAGGGGGTAATAGTGGATAGGTGGCATCAGGCTGGTGACCTGTCACTTGTGGGGTTCCACAGGGCTACATTTTGGGCCCTATGCTCTCCAACACCTTCATCAGTGACTTGGACACAGGGATGGAAGGGATACTAAACAAATCTGCAGATGACACGTGGAGGAGCTGCTGACTCTCTCGAAGGCAGGGAGGTCCTGCAGAGAAACTGGTTCAAAAGATTCACTCAGCATTGAAGTTAATCAACGTTAAGCCACATTCCTT
Organism: Campylorhamphus procurvoides; assembly: GCA_013396655.1. Lineage (NCBI taxonomy): Eukaryota > Metazoa > Chordata > Aves > Passeriformes > Dendrocolaptidae > Campylorhamphus > Campylorhamphus procurvoides. The sequence goes on from WBMV01004475.1 coordinate 321,348, forward strand.
TTTATTCAGCGCTGAAGAAGGACAGGGCATAATCCTCCAAAAGTACTTCCCATGGAGTTAAAAAAGCAAAGACCTTATATTTTCAAAGGTCATCAAACCTTCGTGTTATATCCTGCCTTTCCATGCTTCCTCACTATGTAAGTCCAGAGGGGACCAGGGCCAGGACCCAGGGAATGGCCTGGAGTTGTGTCAAGGCAGTTTTAGGTTGGGTGTTAGAGAAGGTGGGTGGTGGGCACTGCCCAGGCTCCCCAGGGCAGTGGGCACAGCCCCAAGGCTGCCAGAGCTCCAGGAGTGTTTGGATGATGCTCTGGGGCACAGGGAGTGACTCTTGGGGATGGTCCTGAGCAGGGCTGAGGGTTGGACTGGATGGTCCTTGTGGGTCCCTCCCAGCTCAGCATATTTTGTGATTCTGTGAATTAAAAAGTTTTTCAAGTCAGAAGAGTCTGCTGCCAAGGAAGGGCATCTTTTGCCAAGGAGGTTCTTTCCTTTGGCAGTTTAGATCCCAGTCTACTGCCAGGAGCATCCAGCACCTCTGCCCCAGACCAGAGGCTTGGCTTTTTGTTAGCACTCCTCTTGACAGCCTGGAGGGCCTCAGGGCTTTCTTCCAAACTGTCCCAAAGGCAATTTAGCACATCCTGTTATAATATTTTTGAGGTATTTCTGCTTGCAGAACTGTGAGACAAAACAAGTGCATTACAGAATAATTACAGACAAGGCTGAAGCAGAAGGTACATCTTCCTTAGGAGCTGATACTTGATGCTTCTGACCAAGACTAGAACCTCTTCAGTAAAACTGATGTTCAGCTTCATCAGTCAGATTCAAGTACTGCAAATCATTAGAGGTGTAAGTTCTTCTTACACCATGATGCATATCTGATCTCCTTTTCATTTATTCTTCACCCTTTCTAATCTGTATTTTTCCTTATGCAGCACTCTTGTGAGTCTGCATTATTAAAGTAACCCTACAAAATAAGAAGCATTTTCAAACCTCATTTTCCAAACTGTTGTGAGGGAGGGAATCATTACGTGGAAAGCTAATTACATAGTCCAAAACTTGGTGTTGGCAGGGCAGGTTTTAGGGGGAAACATCAGCATATAAATCCAGATAAAATCCAGACACTCATAAAACATATTCTGTTTCTGTTTGTGGACTTGGCATCATGCAGTCACTTGGCAGTAATTGAATGTCTTCAGATGCAATAATTGAGGTGATACTACAGGACTGAAAATTACAATGCCCTCTAAAAGAGAAAAGTGTTGTTTAAATAGAACATACACCTTAATGCATATATATATATATGTATATACATATTGCAAGTTGAGTATATTTATAACATCCTGTATATACAGTGCTGGGACTCAACTCAGACTCCTGGGGTTTATCTTGCTTTTCTTGCAGATATTGATGAGTGCAGTTCCTTCTTTGGTCAGGTGTGCAGAAATGGACGGTGTTTCAATGAAATTGGTTCCTTCAAATGTTTGTGTAATGAAGGATATGAGCTCACTGCAGATGGCAAGAATTGCATTGGTATGTATGGTACCACATGAAGATGTTAAAGTACTGATGAGCTGAAATAAACTCTTAGCTCTCATCTAGAGGGAAGCAAGATAGTTTGAATATCTAAGTACAAAAAGATAGTGACTTAAGTGAAAGCACAGTAGAAACAACAGGTTTTTGGTATAGTTGTTGGTCTTCAAGCAATTAATTGCCTTAGAAGAAGATAATTAGTGAAGAATCCCACAGTCTTTTTCATTAATGAGTCTGTTTTGTTACCATAAGAGTTACAAGATTCTAAACCTTTCTCTATGCCATTTGCTCTCCAAAGATACTAATGAGTGTGTGGCACTGCCTGGTTCGTGCTCTCCTGGTACCTGTCAAAATTTGGAAGGATCATTCAGATGCATCTGTCCCCCGGGATATGAAGTAAAAAGTGAAAGTTGTATTGGTAAGGCAAGTTATAATTGTTGCTTCTGAACAATTTAACAATTAAGAAAAGTCCCTGGTTCGAATTTGGTGGAAAGCAGTTTACAACCTAATGTTTGTGAATGTTTCCTGACTTAAGATCTTGGTGACAGGGAATAAGAATGAAGAGCCTTCAGGAAAAGGTTTCAAAAATGAAAGGCAAAATATTTTGTGTGTATCATACTGTATTTTGAATGTTGATTTCTTCACTGATGCAAAAAAAAAAACCTTTTTAAAAAAAGAGCAATTTTATCTTTCATTTCCTTTTGTTTTAAATATTATTCATAAAACAAACAAACCTGTGCACTGGATTTATATAATATTTACAGAAGGTAATTATTGGCAATCAGTGAATGAACTAAACATCAAGATTCAGAGCGCTATGAAGTTTAAAAGTCTTGATAAAATTACGGAGCTTATGGGAACAATCACTTAAATAATTTTCTTCTAACGACTGTTTTCTAATTTTGTATAATACCTCTCAAGTCCTGAAATTCATTGGAGGAGAAAGAGGATACGGCAGACTTTCCATCAGTTTGTATGTTCTTGTTTGTCAATAGGTCTCACTTAAAGCCTTGAGTGTCATTCAGGAGCTCAGTGTTACACAATGGATTAAGATCTGGTGTGGCAGAGAACAAAAAATAAATACAAATTACAACTCCCTTTTCCAACAGAGGAAGGCACATGACTACTGTGAATTTATTGAATTAACTGTATGGGGCACCTGGCAAGGAACTTGCACACAAATAGGTGTGGGGAGCTAAGCTGGAAGCCCTGAGTTTTGTGCATGATCAGAGATTAGAGTCTGCACCTTTCTCTCCACTGTGACTGTATTAAAAAAACTGATTTTTAGCTTAAATGTCTGAAGTTAGCTGGTGTGAAACCCCAGACACACATTCATCCAAATAACTCAGAGTAATAAACCTTCAGCTTGTCCTTGTATGGGCTGAAAGAAAACACTGGAAAGGACATAAACATTTCACTTACAGCCACTTAATCTGTGTGGCTGCAGGAACAGGAACCATTTTGAATCTTTTGTCTTCAGCAATAGGGTTTATTTTCTAAGCCCCCAGAGTTCCCTGACCTTTTTGTCTCATGCCACCACGTTCAGTCTGCCTGCCAACTTCATGGTTTCCTTTGGCAGCTGCTGATTCCATTNAGGAATATTGCTGTTTATGGCCACTTTAATACCCTCTCAGAACCTTCTGTGTTTTTGAGAGCATCAGTGACTGCCAAACAGATTTTTGCCCAAATGGAATGAAAGGGACTTAATTACGTTCTTCGTTCTGCCATGTGTCCAGAAAATTTGCACCTACAATTATTAGAAAATGCCTAGATCACATGTGATTGTACTCATACTTAGATTAATATTATGACAGCTCTTACACCATATGTTCCCCATTACTTTCTATTGATTTAATATGTAAATAGCTTTATAGGAACTCATTATTTCTCTCTGTAATGTGAAGGTTGGCAATGGCTAGATTACTTTTTTGAGCTCAGGGTGATTATATGCAAGAGAAACCAAAATCACTGGGGCCACTGAAAAATTCTTAGTTCTCACCTAGCCATGTAATGTATTCTCTTCCACTTTATGGAAGTAAAGGGGAAAAGAGTTGTTTACTTCCACAGTCTGGCTACTCACCTTCTCAACATGGCTACAAAAAGAGTTTTAACCCCAAGCCATTTATTACAGTAATAATCAGCACTTCAAAAGAGCAGTTTCCCCATCCCATGAAGCTGAATTGCTGAGCTTTGTATATTAAAAACTATCACAGCAACTGGGAAATTAATCACCATTTTCTCTGAAATAAGCTGACTTTGAATGCTTCAGGTGGTAAGAGCCTGTCCATGGGAAGCTGCTGCAGAGTTCAGTTGTACACCAGATTATGCTGCAGTGGTTTGTCCATGTGCTGTTCCAAATAGTAATTTCCAAAAAGGGGACTCAAGGTGATATTTTTCAGAAGTAACATCACAGAATCTGTTCCTACCCGACCTCTGCCATCACTCTACTTTTTTTTTTTTTTATAATAGAGACTCAATTTCCATTGTTTCCCTGCCTGCTGAAAACAGGGTAGTTTTGTAAAATTCAGTATGGTAGAGAATCCAGTAGGAATGAGCAAAAACAGCACTTCAGATTTGTGACTCAGCATCCATGAAGATTCATTTCATGGACAGAAGGTTTCTTTCATATTCCAGCCTGCACTTTGATTAGTATCAATATGGGTATTATTGTAGAATGCTAACACACCCATAGGTCTCTGCTGGTTCTTTCAATTTTCTTTACTGGAAGATTCAGGAGGGGTTGTTCTTTGGAGAGTATTAAAATACATTTCAGAATTTATTTTAAAAATTACCTTAGTAAGGAGGCTCATATAGTCTGTCACTATTTGCAGAATAGAATAAGATAGTTTTGAATAATAGATATGAAAAATTAAAGGTCTCAATATATTATTCTCTTACTCTGTCTGTTGTATATATAGATGTAGGATGTACAGCCTGATACTGTTTGAGCTGCACAGTTTTACAGGCACTTGATGTTTATATAAAATCCTTGCATTTTGACTTAAGCTTATGATAATTATTTAATGCAATATTTAATGATAAACATATATTAAAAAAATTAAATCTCAGTTTCTTCAAAAAGTTATAGCATTATATTCTAAATTATGCAATTGAATGGGAATGAATTTTCAATAGCACAATGATAGTGGCAGTGAAAGATTGCTAAATATAAATCTGGGTACATTAATAAATTTAAAGGTGCCCTTTGCTAATAACAAGCTATAGTTTCAGTTCCAGAATCAGTCAGCATGAAAAAAGGCACATCTTTAATTATAAAGAACTCTCAGCATACAGATTCTTAAAAAATCCATCTCTGGAGGTCTTATGTTTTAAGAAAAATATTGTCCTTGTCAGAAATATATTCTAAAAGCATTTATTCTAGGTTTATGTTACAAATATAACAGAAGAGGGAAGGGTGTTTGGAAAGGAAGGTGCATGCCAGTTGGATGCTCTAATTTGAAAGAGTTGAGCTGCTGTATCTCTAGGGTCTTTTGGAAGCTGCTGAAGTTAAATAAGTAAATAGATAAATAAACAAAAGATAAACAATCTTTCCTAACCAAGCAATTCACAGCCAGTGAGGCTATGGTGAACCTTTTCTCCATTACTTTGCAGATATCAATGAGTGCAATGAGGATCCCAACATCTGCCTCTTCGGGTCTTGTACAAACACCCCAGGAGGTTTCCAGTGCATTTGCCCTACAGGTTTTGTGCTGTCTGATAATGGGCGGAGATGTTTTGGTAAGTTAATGGTTAAGGAATGTAATAACTTATTCTAAAAGGTAACAGATACTCTGCAGAAGCCCCTTCCAAATTATGCCCTTGTGGGGATTGCAAAGTGCTTTCAAAATAGTATGGAAAAACCAGTCCTTAAATTATTCCTTTCAGAGCTAGACAGTGATCATCTAATATTCTCCTTTTTTAGATACTCGTCAGAGCTTCTGCTTCACTAACTTTGAGAATGGGAAGTGCTCAGTGCCAAAGGCTTTCAACACCACAAAGGCGAAGTGTTGCTGCAGTAAAATGCCAGGAGAAGGGTGGGGTGACCCTTGCGAGCTCTGTCCAAAGGAAGAAGAAGGTACACACCCAGATTTTAAATTTTTAGGTGGGAGAAAAGGAAGAGCATGTTGGTGTTGCACCTTTTGATCATTAGAGAGATCTTTGTGGCGTTCTCTCTTCTCTAGAACGGTTTTCAAGTCAACTAAAGGAATAAAATTAAGTACAAGAAACCACAGAAGAAGAGAAGTACTGAGTTGTTGCTTTTGCTCTGTAGGGAACTGAACTGGTGTCCTCCATTTGTAGGTCTAGTCTGCCTTAGGCAAAGTGGGACAGTGCCAGGAATCCCTGAAATAAAAGTTTTCAGTTCTTGGGTTTCTCCACGTATGGAAAGGCACCAAGCACATGCACACATAAGCTCAACAGGTGAAAGTGCTGCTTTACTGACCTAAAGACAGTGTTGCTTTTGCATCTGGCCAGACAGTGTAATTAATGGCTGTGGTTTCAAAGGTTGGCAGCTATGACAAATGTGATACAGAAGGTTTTTGGATGGCTTTAGCCATCTGTCATGGTTCCCTCACTCATTTTTTAAAAAGAAAACATATCTCTACAGTTGCTTTTCAGGACCTGTGTCCATATGGCCATGGAACTATTCCTGGAATTGATGATACACGTGAAGGTAGGTATTCTTTTTCCTGATAATAAATAAATATTTATGCTTAAAACTAGAGTTTTTATATTTTTTTAATATTTTATGAGCTTACTCCTCACAGCTGCTGGTGAGAAGAGGCTGACATGTAAAATGTGGACCATATGGAATAATAGTTAAAAGAACACTTTTTGAAATTGCAGGCTCGAGGCAAACAGAGTAGGGCTCTTAGTTCTCTTTAAAAGCCTTTTTTAAGACTTGATGGAGGAATGCATTAGCTAAATGACTGATAATATCTTCCTGCTTGTTAGATGTCAATGAGTGCCTTGAAAGCCCCGGGGTTTGCTCCAATGGTCACTGCATCAATACTGACGGATCGTTCCGCTGTGAGTGCCCCATGGGATACAACCTGGATTTCACTGGAGTGCATTGCATCGGTGTGTACAGTTTGCAGACATTGCAACACTTGAATTTAAAACACGGTTTGAAGTGTGGCCCAGTCTCTTCAGTCTGATTTTATTCATTATGTACAGATACCGATGAGTGTTCAATTGGCAGCCCCTGTGGGAATGGAACGTGCACTAATGTGGTTGGCAGTTTTGAGTGCAACTGTCATGAAGGATTTGAGCCAGGCCCAATGATGAATTGTGAAGGTAACCTGTCCTCCTTTTTCTATTTTTTCCCTTTTATTTTTTTGTCCAATACTCAGTATTCAAATTACTTTATTAACAAGGTCTTTGGTGCCGTAATAACTGGGAGGAAAAAGAGTTTCTGTGCTTGAAATACATTGTTGAAAAATAAGTCAATTAGTGCTGTGTAGTTTCTGTATATATTATGCCATTATTTTTAAGAAGACCATTGTTCAGTTGTCTGTAGTTACTCAAAAGCAAACATCTGTAAGTTTCTGGTTTGAATTTCTGATAATTTTAGCTGAAAAGGAGAGCATAGGTACAACAAAACCTTTTTGGTGATTGTTTTAAATCTTAGTAGAGAGCAATTTTTTTTTGTTTCTTTCTGCTCAGATATAAATGAGTGTGCCCAGAATCCCTTGCTGTGTGCTTTTCGTTGTGTCAACACTTATGGTTTCTACGAGTGCACCTGCCCAGCTGGGTATGAACTAAGAGAGGACAGAAAGATGTGCAAAGGTAATGACTGATGATAAACTTCTCCCTTCCTTCCATCACCCTGCACTGGCCAAAGCATAATCCAAATATTTCTGTGCATCTTGAATTCATCCTCGCACTGGAATGTAGTTAACAGCCCAGCAGATGATGATTTACTCCATCAGAATTCACATAAGAACAGTATTTAAGTGTTTTTGTCAAGTGTAACCCGTGATGGGGGCCATGCAGCCAAGGAGGCTACAATGGTGAAGTTCATCTTTAATATGACAAGATGATACAGCTCACAGAGTTAGGACACCTGTACATCCTTTTTTTAATTGGAATAGGAAGCTCACACACAAAACATGTATTTGTTTTTCTGCAGATCTAGATGAATGTGCTGGAGGTCTCCATGACTGTGAATCAAGAGGAATGATTTGTAAGAATTTGATTGGTACCTTCATGTGCATTTGTCCTCCTGGAATGACCCGGAGACCTGATGGAGAGGGATGCACAGGTAAAGGGAAGAAGACATCTACTGAAATACATACAAGCAAACAAGTCAAAAATTCTCTGTACATTTATATAGTAAACTAGAAAATAACAATTCACAAAGGACACTTAAGATGGCTAATGGTGCCAAACATCTTAAACCTTCTTTTTTTTTTTTTTCCAAGGTTTAAGCCTTATCTGGAAGCATAAGAAGAAAAAACTCTGTTGTTGTACAGCAAAATCCAAAAGTTTTTCAGGCAGTTATTACATTTAGGAAATTAAATTGCCAAACAAATGAAACCTCATTTGATGGGTAGGAAGTAAAATGATCTTAAATAAAAAGTTATGTTTTCTTTACTATTAATATAAATAATGTCACTTTTTAAAAGAACTAAGACTGCAGGATTCTGAAACTACCTATAAATGCCATGAAGAGCAAAAGATGTGGAAATTGCCATAGTTCAAACTAATTCCCCATCCTGTAAGCAAAGAGCATTCCTCCATCATTAACTCAGTTAGTTGAGGGGGACGTGATCACTACATTTTAGCAAATTATACTTTCTTCTGGCATATAAAACCCCCCCAAGACCATTCCAAAGCTCTCTGCCAAAAAAAAAATTGCGAAAATTAAACATCCATCATAGTGAATTTTTTAAATTAGAATATTCTAAAACAGTGTTCCTTCAGCAAGAGATGACTCCTCCCTTTTACAGATCTTTATGATTTTTTTTCAGGGGATACAATCTGTATTAACAAGAATATTTTTTTTTACATGTAATTCTGCCTTTAATTCACCTGAGCTTTTTCTGAGGTTTTATTGCAAACATCTATAATGGTGTGTAATTGTTTACAGTATCTGTGCCTTTAGCTATGGAAAAAATACCCTAAAATTGTAAACTGTTTCGGGGAAATAATGCATGAACTGAAATATGACTTATTGAAGGATAGGTCAAATGTATTCAGGGACTATTAATGGTGACAGAATGAAAATTTGTTACTCAAATCATGCATGCATTCCAGTTTTAGTTAAATAACACTTGCCAGGGAAGTGTTAAAACTCTAAGTTGCTCTGCTGGAAGTGTTTTCTGCTTGTTGTAAGTTGCAAAGAACATAAAAGGGTTGAATTATTGAATTGAGATTTATTATTAAAATATTATTACTGTATAAAAGTCTCATTATTATTTCTATATAATAATGAGAATAGTTATTAAATCTTTCCCAGGAATGCAATACAGAAGGAATGAAATAGGAAGTTATTAGGAAAGTCCTTTCCAGGCTTAACCAGTTGTTGACTTTTCCACTCTCTTGCAGATGTTTTTCAAATATTACACTGAATAATTGATGTATTCTGGGAGTCTGCTACATTTTCCTGTAACAATTGTTTTTTATTATTGTTTTATTTTCATGAAGATGAAAACGAATGCAGGACCAAGCCAGGTGTCTGTGAAAATGGTCGTTGTGTGAATGTTGTTGGGAGCTACAGATGTGAATGCAATGAAGGATTCCTGTCAAGTCCATCAGGCATTGAGTGTCTTGGTAATGTCTGTTTTCTACACATTTCATCCTATATTAAAGTGTAAAGGGTGCAGAGAGTGAATTAGTATCTGACAGCTCTCATGTTGACAGAAATGAAATAATTATGCTTAATAATATAATAAAAATTATTTATATAACATGGTGTGTATAATATGCATAATAAAATTATATAGTTTAATAAAAATTAATGCATAAATGAATAGTTTAATTAAATATAATTTAATTTAATAAGGTATTAAAATTAATGAAATTTAATAAAATAGTTAATAAAATGTTTAATAGGCTATTACATAAAAATGTAATATTTATAATAACATATAAAACCAATGATGTAATATAAAATAATTATAAGAATGAGAAGCATCTTGAGAATATCATCCAAGTGTAGCAGTCAGGGGCCTCACATAGAAGTGTCTTAATTCTATAGGGCATAAACGTAGATAAAATACAGGTATTTTTAAAGAATAAGGAGAATTTCATTATGTTAAGATAAAATCAAAAACTGGGATGTGGAGTAAAATTGAGTGCATGTTAAGAATGTGACCTTAAGCACCATAATACTGCAACAAGGCATCTGAATTTTCTGTTCTTTTAATTCAGACAGTGATTATGAACATAAAACACTATGCTTTCACTAAAACTTGGCAGGACATACTCAAAAGTTTTGATGCAGGCCTGCAGATTAAAAGCTGATGGAGGGGTTTGTGTTCACCAACCTGTATTTCCTTTCCAATAAGTTCAGACTTGTGCTGTAAAATTCATTGTTCTCTTTCTGGAAGTCAAACAGAACTGCAAAACCTTATTTTTCCATGGCCAATTTTCAAGTGTAGGTGCAATACTGAAATAATACGAGTATTTATTAATGTTCCTTCATCAAAGATGCCTGCATATTACCTTATGTAAGTACTCTAAAGCCAACTCCCTGTAAATTGCCATCAGTAGTGTGCTGACTTCATGGCAAAGCAATAACATGGGAAGTCAGAGTATTTCCTAAGGATTGATACCAGATGGGAAGAGAATGCTGCAGTCTGTTAGCCCCAGCCAGTCATTAATGCCAAGGAAATACCCTGTGTGGAGGTCATTACTGCTTTCTTGCATTTAATATGTAACTTTCGTGCTGTTTTCTGAAAACTCTGCTTTGGGAAGGTTGGCACGTTGCTGCTTTTCCTTTAGGGTTTCCTGGTTTAAAAATTACAAGACAAAATGAGTCTGGCAGAAAAGAAACAGAGTATTTCTTCAGAATTAAAGCTCGAGCATGGAGTCATAGATTACAGTGATTTAAATACATTGTCCACACGTTTATATTCTGTTCACAATTGAAATTTATTCCACTTCTCAAACTGGGGGCAAAGCATTTATGTGTTCCTCATGAGATAGAAGAAGAAAAGTCTTTAATCAGAAAACCTGAGCATTCTCATGCAGTAATTGACAATGTCTCCATTCTAATTAACAAATAAGACAGGTGATGTAGCCTGTGAGAAGATATGATCTCTGTGAGATAAGGGGTTTCCATTGGCGCCAAAAACTGGGATATCTGCTCTTCTCAGCTGCCTGCTTGAAGGAAACCTGTAGGAGCTCCATGACTTTCAAACTTTGTCCCCCTTTCATTATTGACAGGTGTTAATGAAAAGGCTTAAATATTAAAATAGTATTAGACAGGGACAGATCAACAGTAAGGCTGTAAAATCTGATTTTTTTTCCCCCAACAAAAACTGTGAGTACCACAGAAAATGTACTGAGTTGCATACACACTTTTAAGTGATGAGGATTTTGTTACCTAAACTGCACCAGGGTAATCAGACATGTTATTTTGGCCAGTAAAGAAAACAAACAAACAAAGCAGATTTCTAACCCCACTCCAAGTAAATAATTTAAATTGAAATATAAAGCAGGCAGCTCAAGTGAAAGCTCAGTTTGCCCACAGTGTGTTTTATTGTCAAACAAGTCTTACCATCACCAGATATTCCCTTCAAGGAAAACTCTTACCCAGCTCGTGCAGGTACTGGACATAAGGAATGACTTGAATATACTTGGAATGGCAGCATATTATCAGAAATGCACAGAAATTATCAGAACACACAACCTGTCTGGAAAGGCTAAGTCAAGTTAGACTTTGTGGTAGCTGATAATCAATGCTGTAGGCATTGATGGAGAGGCAGAAAAATACCTTAGGTGCTTAATTGTCTGCTCTTCTCTGCTCTGATGTCTCTCCTCCTCCTTTCCAGACAATCGCCAAGGGTTTTGCTTTGCTGAAGTCCTACAGACCATGTGTCAGATGGCTTCCAGCAGCCAGAACCTTGTCACCAGGTCCGAGTGCTGCTGTGATGGGGGCCGGGGCTGGGGGAACCAGTGCAAGCTCTGCCCGCTGCCCAGCACCTCCCAGTACAAGAAACTGTGCCCACATGGGCCAGGCTATACTACGGATGGAAGAGGTATTTGCAGGGGTGAAAAAGAGGCAGAAAAGGGGGAAAGAGCATGCTCACATATTTGAGAAAAGCAGGATTCTCTTTGAAGCTCCTCTGAAGAATTTCCTGGTAACAGGGTTTGGTATTTCAAATACTGCTGAGAGACCAGATATTAAAAACACATTCCAACAGTGGCAGCAACCAGAACAGCTGTGCAGAATACTCAGGGTTGGGATCTAAAACAGGAGGTACCAACCAGTAACTAAAAGCTGGATGTTACCCCAAAGCTTTTGTATGCTGGAAAGTTGCATGCATGGCAAAGTCAAGAGCTGATGTTCTAATCTCACAATGTAGGTGCTATTTACTGACAGGAAGCAGAAGCTTATGTATATTTTTTAATTGTGAAAATTTTTTGACACATAAGAAAATTCACTTCTATGGGGTTTGCATTTTGAGTTAGCAAAACTGGGACTTGAGCACCCAATGAAACAGCAGGAAAGTTTTGATGCAAAGAACAGTATTGAAAGTTTGAAGGATGTTTTACTTTGGCTTCAGATCCATCTTTTAAAGAGGGAGGAGTGGTAAAGTTTCTGTCAGAAGCACGATCATAAGGTACTCTGAAAAAATGGAAGAGAAGAAAAACATCAAGTTTTAAACTGAGAGATGACATACTGAATCTTTTCTATACAGATATTGATGAATGTAAAGTCATGCCAAACCTGTGCAGAAATGGACAGTGTATTAACACAGTGGGGTCCTTCCGATGCTTCTGCCGAGCTGGTTATACCACTGACATAAGTGGCACCTCTTGCAATGGTGAGATCAGTCATTTTTTGGGTTGTTACAACCTCTGCAAACCTTTGTAGCAAACCATTTTTTTCTCTTTTATCTCTTTCATCTCATTCCTGTCTTTCTTTTCCTAATGCACACTTCATTTTTTGTATTTCATTTGGAGAAATCGAGACAGGAACTTTGCTGGCAATACTCCTGCAGTACAGGGATCACTGGAGTTTGTTTCATCTCTATAACCACTTTAACTGACTGGTATACATTTTCCCACTTTTTGGTTGGTTAACACATATGAGTATATCATAGTATGCCAGAAAATAAGTACTTATTCCTTAGATGAAAATACCAATGCCACTGTCACTCTTGATTTCAGGACAGCTTTTCATGGCAACCCCTTGTAAACTCCACAGCAACATATTCATAAGAAAGGAATAGAAACTGAATAAATGTGAATCAGGGGCTTTTCCCTTAAGTGTAGTGCTGTTTAGCAAACGTCTTTCTGTCAAAGAAATCAGTACAAGACACACTTAATATTTTCTCTCTTTAGACCTTGATGAGTGCTCCCAGTCTCCTAGACCATGCAATTTTATCTGCAAGAACTCAGAAGGGAGCTACCAGTGCTCATGTCCTCGGGGCTACATCCTTCAGGAAGATGGAAAGACATGTAAAGGTAAAGAAAGATTTAATTTGGTTTAACTTCTTAATTTGGTTGCAACTCGACTTAGAAGGAAACAGTTTTGAAGTGTTTTGTTTTTATCAAATGAGACTAAATGTGCCTGTTTTTGGTTTACTTTCCTTAAGACAACAACATCTCTTATTTTCAGATCTTGATGAGTGTCAAACCAAGCAACACAATTGTCAGTTTCTCTGTGTCAATACCCTTGGAGGCTTCACATGCAAATGTCCACCTGGTTTTACACAACATCACACAGCTTGTATTGGTGAGAAAATATTAGTTTTCTTTCATAGTTTTTTTCTGTGAGAACAACATTCTCAACTCAGTCATTTCTTTTTGCTCTTTATACAGAACAGTAGTGTCAGGAGTTCAGAAGACAGGTTTTAAAAAGTAAAAGTTGTAGCTAAAAAAAAAAATCAGTCTGTCCACTGTTTGTATTTTCTTGGTTAATAAACAGTTGTACATATTTAATACATGCTATTATGTGCTAAGTATAAGCACATGGAGGCAAAAGGGTCAGTTATTAAAATCTCATTTAAGGTATAGTTAACCAAAACCAGACTGCATTTTCTTTTTTAATAGATACAGATGTCTTTAGATCTTAAACATGTGTATGAATCTTGCCAACTGGAACTATTTTAGCTCAGCTAACACAGAAGTGCAGCGTTTTTGCAATATCAGCAATTACATGCCTGGTCTTTCACACCCACATCATGACTGAATTACAGCTTGCACTTCCAATTTATTAATTACTCACAGCTCTGTGTGAGTTTTTAGGTCATCTGACATTTCAAAAATGAAAAGGTATGAAATGAAATGTTGCACCTCTGTGGATTTCAGCCCCTTAAGAACACATTGCATGAACATGTCTGAAATGATACCACAGGTTAAACCAACCTGCTCTCTCCTCTGCATTTTTAAGATAACAATGAATGTGGTTCTCGTCCATCACTTTGTGGATCAAAAGGAATTTGCCAAAACACTCCTGGAAGTTTTACCTGTGAGTGTCAAAGGGGATTTTCTCTGGATTCCACTGGATTAAACTGTGAAGGTAACTAGCAATGGTCAAATATTTTTTATGGTGCACATCCTTAACATCAATGTCTAGTAAATCATTTGATGTCAAAGGCAAAACACCAGGCATGGTGAAAATAATTACCAAAAAATAACTGGAAAGCATTTGATTAATTTTAAGCATAATGTACTTCCTAATTTTTACACAAATTAGAATAAAAGTAACTTTATAGCCAAACTCTAGAATGATTGTTTTCAGCCTGCCACTTCAGCTTCACAGAGATTTATGCACCTGAAAGTCTAACACTTTGGGTTTTTTTTTTCATTTGCATCTTTATATAATTTAAAGAGAATCTCTTTGCAATTTTTGTTTTCAGTTAATTGTAATTGTCCACCTGAGGGCACCTAAGGTTAGATTGTAAGTTCTGTGCTCTAGGTCTCCTATTACAGAGGTACACATTCAAAAGGCCAATTCACTGTTTTCAGAAAATTCACTAATTACAGTTAAAATTCAAATTATGTTGATGAGCTTCATCTCTCTCTGTTGGCCCTAAAGGGAGCCCCCCATCAGGAAATCACTATTTGAGATCTCCAGACTCCTCAGCAAGCCCCAGATATTGAGGAGAGAAGAAAATAAAAGGCAGTACTAGGCCATCTGGCTGCTGAGAATTAGAAATGCAGGGCTGTACATTAACTAAGTTATGACATCTCAAAATAGCAGCAACTCTGATACAGCATTTAAAACAGGAACTGGTATTTAGTGCCTATTTCTAGAACAACAGAGCAGGATATATGCAGCTAGAAGTTTCAGAAAGATTTATCTCCTGTCAGATTACTTTGTTCTCCTGAAGTGCCTTTGTGTGCCTATAAAACACAAGAATTGTGTATATCAAAGCATTGACAAGATATGTAAACAATTAGCACATCAAAACTGCTGCATTTGGCATTACTGACAGAAATGACATATTTCAGTTCCTGGCACAATGTTTTTCTGCACCTCAGGGCCTGGGACTTCACAATTCCATTAAATTTGTTTCAAACTGTGGACAACTGGAGCATAACTTACAATCTATGATAACATGCATGATTTTTGTATTTTCTACTAGAATTGCATACTGTACCTGACAAATCAGGTTGCTTACAGCCTATATATTTATATATTTACAGCAAACACACTTTCAGATGTCTGTGTTTTTACATTTGGGGAAAGGTGGGGCTGGGACTTTATCCTTTATTAACACTTCAGAGACTTTTTAGATGGGTTTTTTTTCCTTTCTTTTGCAAAGACATCCAAACTTAGCATTCCCACTCTTCACTATATTCCAGGAGACTGAAAGCTTAGCCCTAAGTAGTTGGTTTGAAACTGAAATTTTTCAAAAAAAAGGAAATTCTAAATATTACACCAAAGGAACAACATATGGGGTTACCAAGAGTAGTGTTTCTTCTCCAAATCTGAGTGATGTGAAGGCTAAAGAGCTCTCAGCAGAGTTCCAGTGGTGTCCTCCATCCCACTGGCTGTCACCAGTCCCCTCCTTCTTTTCCATGTGCCTTGACACAGTTTTCAGGAGAATCTACCCCTTGATTTTGCTGAGCACAGAGGTGAGACTGCCTGGCCTGTAGTTCCCCAGGGTCTTCCTTTTTTCCCCCCTTTTAAGAACAGGATTTATGTTTCCCTTTTTCCAGTCATGAGGAGCTTCAGTGGACTGCCACAACTTCTCAAATATGATGGATACACTGAGGCAAAAAAGCTACTGGTGTTGCAGTGATGATGATCCAAGTGAGTAATGTGTTTGGCAAGGTGTGTAATCCTGTGTTCTTCCATGTTCTGCCTCTCCCCTGCTCACACAGATGTGGATGAATGTGATGGAAACCACAGGTGCCAGCATGGGTGTCAGAACATCCTGGGTGGATACAGATGTGGATGCCCACAAGGATACATTCAGCATTACCAGTGGAATCAGTGTGTTGGTAAGGAAACAATCAGCACAAAATACATTTACACAGCAAACGTTTCAATGGAGATTGTAGTGACAACACCAGGCAAGGGCAAAGAATGGACAGAACAAAGGGTAGGCACACACTAATCTTTTTTATCCCTCCCACTCTTCTTCCATACATTCAGTGCTCTCAACATAAATCAGTGACAGGAGGTAACATCAAAACACACTTGTCCTGTTGAAACTCTGTATGACAAGGGGCTTCCCTAGTTAGGCCTGAATTATGACTCCCTTCTTCTTGGAAAAATCCCCCTCTCAGAAGGGTGGAGGATGTTAATTGAATTTCTGAAGGCACCAATGTCAATACCTCTGCTTGGGGGAAAAAAAATTTAAAAACCATACCTTTCATTAGTAAGAATTACCATTATTAGCAATTTGAGAATACTACCAAATAGCATCTCTAGTGAATGGTGAGGGAAATATCAACAAAACCAGTAAGGGTTTCCTACTTCCAAAATACAGCATTAAGGGCAACATGAGTTATTTGTACATGGAGCAGGGACAAATTAAGGCTCTCAGGAGTTTTATTGTAGATGTATTTCATTCAATCCATCATTTATTTCCTGTGTTTCGTGAACTAAGCTAAATCCTACACCAAATAAAATGTGGGATTTTTTTTTTATATATAAAAAACAATACATGCAGAAACAACCCCATCCTGTTCTATTCACAAAGACCAACACAGCATATTTACCTTTTCAGGTTTGCTTTCTCTGTCAGTGGTGTCATAGTCAGAGGGTATCAGCACTGCCATACATTTCATACAGGCTGGTATTACTGCCCTGATCCTAAACACACAAATTAGTTTATTCTACCCATTTTACATTAAGTAGCAGTTTTTCTTGAGTCCCAACCACCACTGTCACCCCTGACTTACTACTGCTTTACAGCCAAAATAGCAAAGGACTGGGGTGAGTGACAGAACACACAACAAACAGCCCTCACAAAACCCCAAACCAGCTACAGCTGCTGAATATTATAGTCCTCAAATAACCTCTTTGCTCTTTTTTTGCCTGAAACCAAATCAAGGTGCACCCAGTGGAGGTGTCATCTTGTCTGTACCTTGAAACCCACAGGGTGAGGATGATGCTCCTTTTCTCTTTCATCTGTTTGGTTGCTTAGAGTGGCTTTCCCCTCACAGAACCTGCAGGTGTGTGCACACTTCTTCCCATCAGGAGGTGCCCAGGAACCACCACCATGGCTGGAGTTGCAGCTCCTTTCCCCTCTGAGCACCTTGTATAGGAAGGTGTTTCACTCCTGCCTGCCCTGCCAGGGGAAACAGGACCCCTGAGCAAAGCAGACATGGGGTGAACATAAGGTTAGCAGTATCTTAAAATACCCTTTCAGCCCAGATACATGAATCTGGGGCAGTGTACATTTGCCAATGTACTTTTTTCTTCAAAAACCAAGTCTCCACGGGGTAATGAAGCCAGGGATGATGTAGCAGGGCCCTAGGGCTTGCAGACACTCTGGTTTCTCAGCTACACCATGCTTGCCTGATGTCTGTCAGATTAAAAGATACCAATATACTCTTATTTACTTATCAGATGAGAATGAATGCTCCAACCCTAACACATGTGGCTCTGCTTCCTGCTACAACACACTTGGAAGTTACAAGTGTGCCTGCCCATCTGGATTTTCCTATGACCAGTTCTCCAGTGCGTGCCATGATGTGAATGAGTGTTCCTCTGCCAAGAACCCCTGCAATTATGGTTGTTCCAACACTGAAGGTGGTTATCTTTGTGGCTGTCCACCTGGATATTACAGAGTTGGGCAAGGGTGAGTATCTTCACATGGTCATTTGCCAAAGACACATTCAGGAGGGCTGGTCTGAGGAGCAGAGGGGCAAAGGAAGGACAAGATACTCCTTTCTAGTTTTGCACAGAATATCCAGGAGCTAGGAACAAAAAAAAGACATGTCTGTACATGCAACATGACATTAATTTTAAATCTAGTATATAAGGAACGTTAAATAAAGAGTTCTGTTTTTTCCTCCAGTATCAACACATGAATTGCTTCCAAACTCCTCAATGAGAACTGGTAGTGCATGAGGAGAGGTACTAAGACAATTAAGGGTTTTAAGTAATGCTGATCAACCTAGAACATTAAACACTGGTCAGCATTGTGTTGGTGCACAACAGTGGGTAAATTCTGCAGTTCCCAAGGTCAGGTCAGGCTGCCTTTTTTCTGTTCCTTCACAGAACTTGTAAATCAAAATTAGAAAAGCCTACAAGCCTTCAGCCAGTGGCTGTATTTCACTCAATATGCCATGCTAGTGTGAAGGAAATTAATGCACAGACCTCCTGCTGAAGGGAGAGGAAGGGGATACACATACAGGGGTACAGATTACACACACCCACTCCCCATTGAACAGGATAGTTTGTAAAACTGCAAGAAGTGACTAAAATAGATGTTTTTATTCAACAGACACTGTGTCTCAGGGATGGGATTTAACAAAGGCCAGTACCTTCCACCAGATGGGGATGCTGATGAAGACAATGCTTTGTCCCCTGAAGCATGTTATGAGTGCAAAATCAATGGGTATTCCAGAAAGGACAACAGGAGGAAGAGAAATGCTAATGACACTGTACGTACTGGGATGAATAAGCACTACATAAATTTTCAGGTGTTTTCAGGGGTATGAAACCAACACTATCAGTAATAGAGGGAATTTTTTAACAGGCCACACTCAGTGGTGAAAATACTTTTTCCCTGCCTCACCTGAGCCCTGTTGGCAGCAATAATGTGACAATGAGAAACACATCAACAACTATGAATAGATGAAGTTTTAAAAGCTTGCAAAGATTCCTTTTTAGTGTGATGTGGTCTAGGTCCTCATAGTACATTCAGGGAAATAATTTTCAGGGAACTGGTCATGCCTGCAGTCTGTTCTGCTGTCAAGAGAAGATTGAACAGCATTTGTGGTCTGGGACAGCTAAACAGAGGTTCTAGCAGATCATTTTAGTCTTGGTCTCTCACCCATGATGGCTCACAATTGTGTGGGACTAGAGACCATGACCTGGCTGCTACACTAAAGTCCAATATTTGCAGAATTGCTGAGGGTATTAGAGAATTACTCTCAGACTCATTTGTCTTCTTACTGTATTCTATGGGCTTTTAAAGATAAGTTATGGAATGTTCATGAAAGGACAGAACTGCCATTTACACCTTCTAGATATTTTCTTTTTCAAACGTTAGAAGAGTGTACCTGTGTATCTGTCAGGTGCATTATCTATAGGATACCTCTTTTAGCTCTGGTCTTGAAATCTACAGTAACTGGAATTTAATTCAGTTTAGAGGTGGAAACACACACACACACAGAGGTTTTTCTTCAGTAGTAAAAGACCTGTATATGCAGACATGCAAAATGCAAACCCTCAGCTGAAATGGTATGGTGTGAAAGGATGGGGAAAAAGATCTACTTTCTGAAAGGTAGGGGCATAAAACAATCCAGGTGCTCCAGCCTTAGTACACACTACTTTGCATGATGCCATCAAAGCCAGTTCTTCTGCTGGCAAACTTCCAAAAGAAGTCAGTAATCCTGTAATTTCTGCCCTAAAGGTTATAGTGTTGGCTCTTAAAATCTAAATGTTTGATTCCCCCACACTCATCCAAACTTCCTACAAGCATCCCTTGTCCCTCCCTACCCCTGCCCCCCAACCCCACTGAACCTGAATTCTAGTCTGAATTCTGTAGTGAACCCACTACTTAAATTCATGGATGTTTTGAAAAGCATTTTTTCTTTTGCACTGTTAGTTTCATATTTAGTTCATAATTGTACATCTTGTTGCTACACTTTTTAATAGCATTAACCTGGTTGTTTTCTGGTACTTGGGTGGTAGAATTGATGGATTTCACATCCACAAAACCAGGTGAAAAAGGAAAGACTCTTACCACTATTGACATCTGTGGATGCAGGATTTAAAGCACTGCAGTGCTTGCTCCTGTCCGCAAATTTTCCTTGTTTTCACCATGTGTTTTTAACTGCCTTATGTATTGGTACCCATATATTTATTCAGGTGTGATTTTTGCAGAAGCATGACAGGCTGGGCTGACACTGCAGCAGTTCTCTCCTCAGCTTCAGTTTCCCTCACAAATGGCACCTCCTCATCACCAGATGCTGAGCTTGTTTTTAGAAGGCAGGACTCCTTTTATGACATTTTCAGGGAATTCTCAGGGAAGGCTTCAGGGAATTATCATAGTGCTGTAGTACATGTTTCAGCAATGTGAAGTGGGTCATAAAAATGAAGCTGTGCCTCATGTACAGTCTTTACTGCAGTAGTTAACATAGGTCTCTTCTTTGCATGGACTCTTTGCAAGCATGAAGTTAAACAGAGTCTCAGAAGAATCTGAAATCAGAGCCTCCTGTTATTCATCCTGTTAAGCCTGTGTGGAAAACTTCAAAGGTTTACAGGGCCTGTTATACAGAATGAAGCAGTTCTCCCAGGTGGAAAGGATTTACGTTTGCTTCTTTCACAGTTAGATGTTGACAAATGAAGGAACTGTTAATTATCACATATCAATTCAAGTGAGTGTCTGTTCCCCTCCCGCTCCCAACATTCTTTTCCTCCTTTGCTGCAGATTGGGCAGATTAATTTGGGAAGCCTGGACATGGATATTCCTCTGAGGATGAGGGTCAACGTTTCCAGGCTGGACCACAAGGAGCACCTGCTGGAGCTGGTGCCAGCCATCCAGCCCCTGTCCCACCACGTACGCTACGTCATCTCCCGTGGCAACGAGGATGGGATCTTCAGGATCCACCACAGGGATGGGCTGAGCTACTTGCACACCGTGAAGAACAAGTCGGTGCCTGGAATTCACACACTGGAAGTCACTAGTGTGCCTCTGTATAAGAGGAAGGAGCTAAAGAGACTGGCAGAGAGCAATGAGGACAACTACCTGCTGGGAGAGCTGGGGGCAGCGCTCAGGATGAGGCTGTGGATAGACCTCTACTAGCCATGGTCCAGGCTCTGCCCACCTGGGAATATCTGCTCCCCAAAGGTTTTGAAAAAGCCACTGAATTCGGGGGGGAGGAAGAGCCCTTTCTTCCCATCCTGCCAAGACTGCAGAACCACCCTTTCAGGGGGGTAACTCGAGCTCTGCCACTGCCAAAATTTCTATTACAAGGGCAATCATGGTTACTGTATATTTTATATAACCTCAGTTTAAAGTATATTGAAAAGCTAAAGTTGAAGAAGTCATCATAATGGCAACTAAATGGCACAGAAATGTGAGCCTTTTTTTTTTTTTATGTTAGCAGTCTATAACACTTTGGGTATTTTGCTATAGTTCCTAATTAAAAAAATATAGAAGTTTATTTATTTTTAATGCAGTAATATATGGAGAAAATAACAAATTATGTAAACAAAAAGGGAAAATTGCTTGGTTTTCTTTAGGTTTATAAATTTGATCTATAACATTTTAGAGGTACTGTCTTAAAAAAAAGTAGATTTGAAAGATGTTTCCTTTTTGGGCCAGTCATCCAAATAATGCATAAGTAATTGTAAAATGTATCAGAGCTGAAAGATCACCACAGGACATTTTCTGGATATACTAAAGTGCTCTTGCAAAACTTTTGAGTATTAAAAAAGGGAAAAATAAACGGGAGTCATAGGGGACAAGTTCTACAATACCAGTCTCTGCAGAGAGATTGTATTTCACATCAACCACAGCAAATAATGGAAGAGGCACAACCCCTGTAGCAAAATACCTTGACTGTTTTTAATACCATTAGAACTGCAGGACCAAATTGTACTGTACTTCCCTCCAGTGACCTCAAAGAGCCACACATGCAGACACACCTCATTCTCAGAAAGGGTGCTCTGAACACTTGCATTCCTGCAGGCAGCTGAAGAGAATGTCTCTTCACACGATGTTCTGTACTGTTTGGGGCTGGCTGGAAATAATGGTGCATTTGCTGAAACCTGAGAGCTGTTCCAGGACTGCCAGGTGTGCAAACTAATTATGCAGCACAGACCAAAAATGTGGTTTTGAAGCTCAATTGTTAGAAGTCTCATTAATGCTGTAGTTATACACCGTACGCCTCATTTTATCATAGCTTGTTTTGTAAGAAAAATGATCATACCATGAGCTGAGTTTTAGTTTACTGTAGTAATTTCTTTTTTTTTTTCCTTTGTGTTAAATTTCATGCCATTATGTGTTAAGTGTAGGTCTCAATGGTGCTTTTTTGACAGCTGGTGCCTGTAACTAAGTCATATAACATAATCTCATATGTGAAAATAGCCAAAGCAGGTGCTGATTCCAGAATTGTTTCAGTTTCATGTAAGTGCTGACCAAAGACTA
This sequence comes from Campylorhamphus procurvoides, assembly GCA_013396655.1. Classification (NCBI taxonomy): domain Eukaryota; kingdom Metazoa; phylum Chordata; class Aves; order Passeriformes; family Dendrocolaptidae; genus Campylorhamphus; species Campylorhamphus procurvoides. Next base: position 343,832 of record WBMV01004475.1, read on the forward strand.
TATGATGTTAAACTCAGTGATTTTTCTTTTCTTCTATTGAGTTTGGGGATTTTGAAAAGAAAAAGCAACTTTGTACATTTTTAATCAAATGTTGTATGAAAAAAATGTTTTTCTTGAAGGTCTGTATGAGTAAGACAACACATTTATTGCAATAAAGCTTATTTTGGGTTAGTTTTTCTTTGAAATATCTGTATTCTTTACACAAAACAAGCAATCTAATAGAAAATCTGAAAGATTCAGAGCAGGAAAAAAAGCTGTTAATGGTGCAAATACTTCTTCACTCATATTTAAGGTTATTCAGCACTTGCTGACTTAGTTTCTCTGTCATGACACAGCTGAAACACAGTAGTTAAAATGTCCTTGCAAAGTTAAAATTTCCTCTTTGAGTTGTATATTAGGTTCAGGTGGGCTGGCCTTGCAGTGGTAAAGGACAATCACAATAATACAAGTTTGATAACTCTAAAAAAACAGTCTGCATATAGTGAAGATTAGGGGTGTAAAATCTCCATCCCACTTGAGAAGCAGAATTATGTTAAGACCATCAATAAAGGTAATTTTGGTTGCTGGCTGTTGCTTTCTTGAATGCCCTTCATTAGGTACACAGTCAAACAATGCAAAAAATGCCTTTTTTCCCCCCTAAATTATGCAAGGTTTCCATGAAGACATAAGACATACTAACCTTTTTTTCTACTCACAGTTAAACTGGTTGTTGCTTGTAATTAATTTTCAGTATTCACTGTATGTTCTGTCACAGTGGTAACAGCCAGAGAAAGGGAAGTTGGACACATCGGGTTAGGCACCAAATTAAGATGAAAAATATTCAGTTTGGTCTGAGTATAATAGAAGACAAAATCAGTCTGGACCAGCAGAATTAGCCCTACATGCTCAATTTGGGGTTCTTCTGGAGGAGTGGCACTTCACAAGTTAGTTGCATTAAAAGTCAAGTTGAGGGTCTAGGGTTCTAATTATTTGACACAGTGAGTTTCCATAGTGTTTGAGAATTTTCTTCTTTAGCATAAAATATTTCCTGCCAGCCTGCTGCATCACTCTTCCCAAAAATATTCATAAATTAACAAAGGAAACACAAGTTTTTAAAGGAGCCATACACTTGAATTTCATTGAAGAAAGAAAATAGGAATTAAGGCATTGTAATTCATTTCACAATAATGACAGTTCATGAAGGGCTGTGTCCACAGGGAGCAGGGGAAGGACTTGCCTCCTCTCCCTGAGCAGCAGCAGAAACACCCTGTGGTGATGTGAGTGTGACCCCCCTTCCCATCTCCCTGAGCAGCTGGAAGGAGGAGGGAGAGCCTGGGAAGGAGGGACAGGTGAGGGAAGGTATTTTTAAGATTTATTTTGCTTCTCATTATCCTGCTCTGATTTTTTTAGTAATAAATTCAATTTATATCCCCAAGCTGAATCTGTTTTGCCTGTGAGGGTGATCAGTGAATGATCTTTCCTGGTCCTTATCTCAACCCATGAACCCTTTGCTGTATTTTCTCTCCTCTGTCCAGCTGAGGAGGGAAGTGGCAGAGCAGCCTTGGTGGGCTTCTGGCATCCACAAACCCATAAAAAAAAGTAGTGTTTAGATTTATCTGACATTTAGGAGTGTGTCAGATTAGGCAAAATGATATGAAACTGTGTGGAACCAGACTCACCTGGCATTACTGCCATGCAAGCCTCATTATGATCCAGAGTTGGTTCTATGTGAAAACACTGACTTCTACAGAAATAAAGACCTCTGGAGGCCTGATAACTGACTTTAATACTTCACAACTCTTACAGCCACTTTCCAAGAAGGTTAATCTCTGTCCACAATGGGAGCTTTTCCAGGAAACATTTATTGCAAGAAAAGCCAACAGGCTGAGCCCAGTAAAGCATATTATCCTTAGCTGCCAGCTCTCAAAAGAAGAAAGAAAATAGTAATGACACTCAGCAGTGGCTCAGAGCTCTGAGGCTGCAAGTTCTGGAGGATTTTATTGGTAGACAGAGATTATTTCCATGTGCTAGGCTCACTTTTTAGGTAATTGTAGCCTTTCTTTTTCTAACCAAGAAACAATCAGACAGTACCTGTGTTAACTAATCACACAGTACCTGTGTTAACTAATCACACAGTAAGTATAAGTATAAAAAATGCCCTACCCCTTTACTACATCTTAAAATGCACAAGACAATTATGCACAATACCCAGAAGTTACCCCCAGCTTCGAATTAAATGGAAAAATATCTTGAATTAGTAAAAAAAAAAAAAAACCCAAGAAAGAAATCCAAAACAGAGCCACCTCCTTTCAATCCAGCCTTAGTATGTATTTCTAGACCCATTTCTCCAAACTCTGCCCTTCAACAGCCTCTGGCCTTTTAATGACAAAAGCTTAATGAGAAAGCTGACTACACATGCACAGATAGACCAGAAAGCTACAAAACCACCAAATCTGTTGCTGGCAGTAAAATGACCACCAGACCATAACCTTTAAGTTCACATTCAATTTTTTATTTATTTATTTTTTTAAAACATTAACTCTAAGATAAAACTCAACACGGACAGATCAACCATAAGACCCAAAGTCATGGGTTTCATTGTTGGTTCATCTGTTCCAAAAAAATCATCTAGCAGAAGACTGAAAGTAGGCAAGTAAGTGATTAAAAACTTACCAATTCAATAGAAACCCTGCCAAATAGTTCAGCCTGAAGGTTAAGAGGTATTTGAACTGCTTGTTTTTGAAAGCCGTAAGTTCTTAACAATCAGAAGTAAAGTCAGTTTTGAGCATCTGAGCTACACCAACCATTTGAGAAGAACAGCCCCCACACAACATTGACAGGCACAGATAAGTTATGGCCTGAGTTGCCTGTAAAGATTTAACATCAAGGAGAAAAAGTTGTTTAGTATGAATACAACACATCCTTTAATGAGATAGGAAGTTTATGCAATCACTTTGGGCACATATTTTTCCCTGGGTGTATGCATGATCAACCCATCAAGAAATGATCAGATTTGGGAATTCTGAGATGAAATCCAACTATTTCTACCTCTTACAAATGGGCTTTTAAAATTGTATAGCTTTCATATTTTATGCTTAACCTGTCAAAACTTAGGTTAAAATGCCAGCACCTGCCTCCCTCTCAGCCCTACTGATTCAGCACTGCCCTACCCTGCTCTTACACCCTCAATTTCCAACCTGCACTTTTTTCCAGGTCCTCATTTTATGGATAACCACAATCTCCAACTTCTGGTCCAGAGTGAAGTCTGCAATCTCACACCACCTGGCAGAGTTCTGGTTTTTCCCCCATCTAAATTATTCATGAATTATGCAAACACTAATTTAACAACTTCTGTGTCACTATTCCACATTTTCATCTGCAAAATGACAGCTATTACTTGGCACAGTGCTGCTGGATGCTTTATTTTCATGGCATTGCTTCAAATACACTGAAAGACTGAAAAATGATATTTAAGGATCAATACTCAGCTTGAAATGCCTGTGATTACATTTATCAGTTGCTGCCCAGAGCTTAGATAAATCAAAACCAAAAGGAACCCCAAGAACAGTATTTTTAAGGCCAAACCCACTTGCTCAGACACCTCAGCTATGTGTTCCTCAACAGCCCTCTGTGGTAAAGCACTTCTCTGTATCATTCATTGAATTCTTGGGCATGCAGAGTATTTTAGGCTTTTTATTTCAGTATGCCTAAAACTCAGTGAAATCTTTCCAATGTGTGCTATTTTTGCACTGATCAAGCACAGAGGGATGGTCTTAAATAGCAACTCTTGAATTAGAGCTGAGATTCATTGTGATGGTTCCTAATATAGCTCATCTCTTAATATATCACTCCATGGAAAATACCAAGTATACCAGGCATGCTGTTAACTAAATGGATTGAAATTCCTTTGCTTGCTCATCACATGATGCACAGAAATGCTGTTTCTAAGCATCCCACAGAGTAACAAGATCCATTCAGCCTCAAAACAGCTGCTTTTCTGGCTAAGCAGCACCTGTCCTGGAATACAGCTTTAAACCCAGGGGTGAAAGACCACTGTTTGAAAACAAATTTAATCATTATAAGTAATTTTTCAGCTGCTGAGAAGACAGATGAAAATTTTATAAACACTTCAAAACACAGACGTTTGTGGAATTTGGAGCAAACTGTGGATGAACCCCTTTTTTGTCCTTCTGGGTCCATGTGACACTGAACAGAATGTGATTAAATGGGCTGAAATGGCTCTTGTGTTTGTGTTTGAGGTCCTGCCTGCTCCTAGATGTCCCCCAGCTTCTCCCAGGGACAGGAAAACTGAGCCACCCTTCATCAGGACACACTTCCCTAAGGAAGGCACAGCCCAGAGGAAATACCCAAGGAAAACAAACCACAGTAACCAAATCTTGGGTTGAGCACCAGCAAAGCAAATTATTGAAAAGCTCTTCTTCCCCTGAAGTTACATTAAACACCCATGAAAACCTTGATACTGACAAAAAAAGACCAAAACAATCAGTAAGAGACAATATCAAAAGGGCATCAAACACACATAAGTTGGTATGGTGAATAAAAACAACAAAAAAACCCAACAACTCCCTCCTTTGTGGAAGTTAATATAAAGGAAATTTCTTCTATACACTCTTAATTTTCACAGTCCTCCTCTCTTCAGACAACAACATCACTTAATACTATATAATTTTTTTGTGAAATAACCTTGATCCTTGTTAGGAAAAATTCTTAATTTTGATTTTCTTTAGTGTTTTGTTTAGTGAATTAACCACTCTTACTTTCTTAGTTTTTCACTTTCAGCCATTAATTATTTTTTTCAATTGTCTCTCAATTTTGTAGTGTCATGTCCTCTCCCATATTTTTCTCCATAACATTTAGAAGTCTCATCTCTAAAGGCAGAACACCCATCACCAGTGCTCTTAAAATAGAGATTCTTTGTCACTTGCTGCTGTAGTAACATAAAAAAGAACTATGCATTCAGATGTAGAATGCAGTCGACCTCAAACAGGCTGGCTGTGAGGGTAACCAAGAATAAATATTCTAAAATGAGCAAGACAAAAAAACCCAAGATTTGTTAAAGAGCAAGAGGAAGCAGAATACAGAATATGGTCCACACAAACTGTAAAAATCAGAAGTTTTCAATGATGCAAGTAATATTAAGTATTCCATAACTAAATGGTTTATTATGAAAACAAAGAAATTAAAGGAAAAATAAAAAAAAACCCAAAACTGGAGGACAGGCAATACAAACTCCTAAAACCTGTTAAATTATGTGACCTGACCAGCCCCAATTTCGCTGCTTCTGTCATGAAAATCTAAAGACTAAGGAAGAACCCTGTCATTCCTTCAAGCTCCATATTCCACAGCCAATTTAAAATACCTGTACATACATTGCAGTGAAGCCAGTGAACCCAGGTGATATCCTTCCCTGCTTTTCCTTAGATTTGGGAAGTATTATGCTTGGGGACTGAAGGAACAAGCTGGCTTATGTATTGGATTTTTCTTTATCAGTAGCAATTAATTATCCCACAACACATGAATAATTTGTGTTTTAAAGCAGATTAAAAAGAGTAATTTTAATTCCAAAGGGTAATTGCAAAGTAATTACAAGGAATTAATTTCAAAGTGTTTCCCATTAAAGGGAATAGTACTAGTAACTCACAGCAAAACCTAGAAAACAGGATTTGATCTGAATTCCAAATCCGTCACTAAGTCATTTCCTGGCATAAAAGCTGTCACAGAATATGGTTAATTACTGTCAGAACAAGGACAGAACTACAAACTGAGAACCTATTGTCCTTTATTTAAATACTGACTACACACAGCCAAAGCTACAGGAGGGGAAGATGGTTTTTATTACTAACCTTGCCTAATCCTGGAAAAGTGAGAATTTCTTGACTATGATGCATTTGGAATGATGGCACATGAATACAGACTCCAAACCATAAATTTCACACTGGAATGATTTGTGTCTGGGACAGAGTCAGTTTTCTACAACGAGTCAAGGGTTTCAGTGTTGCCAATAGTACAGGATGGAGAAAGTCAGGTCTGCGTTCTGGCTAGAGAGGATGCTCAGTTCCCAGAGCAAGCAAGAAATCATAATTTTTTTTGGGAGGGTGGGATGTTTTTTGGGTTTTTTTAACCTGTTGGAATGATTTGCAATTCAAAGTCTCAGCTGGGAATGTGCTTACAAACATGGCAAGAAGGTGAAAGCAGCAACTCCCAAGCCCTGTAACATAATTAAAATAAAAATACCATGGACAAAAGAGCACTCAGCAAGGTTTGGCAATATTTTGCCATGGGTTGAGCTTTCCCAATATATTCCATGATGCCTGAATTACCTCTACTATGAGTCAGAGGATACAGAAAAGATTCTAATGAGAACAAAGACTCTTAAAATTAACAATGCTCTGTAAAATGAAACCTGAGTGAGGTTAGCCACGCTCCCATGTGGAAGGCCACACTATTCTGTGGTTAGCCTTGATTTCAGGTGTTAACACCATGAATGGCTGTCCCTGGTTGACTCTGCAGTGCCATTTGTTCCCCTTGGCAGCCACTGTGCTTTAACCTGCCATGATTTCTGGGTTACCTGTGCTTAACCTACGAGCAGCAATGCCTAATAAAACACATTGGATTGTGTGGCATATCCTTTTGTATATGCACCCCAGTCCCTGCTTTATGTATTTTTAATTTTTACTGCTGGTCTAAATGCTAATCTCTTGAATCAGTAAGAGCAGCACATTCAAGAGTCCCTATAATTGCAACGCTGTGGTTAAACCACCCAGCCAGGCAGCTTGATCTGACAAAAAATGACTTTACTGGGCTGGGAGTGAGGATATTTCAAGGGTAATCCCAGCTCTCTAATTTTCAGCCAGAGCCTGTGGAAATCCTTTGCTTGTGACTGCGTTTTACCATCTGTTCAGCAGAGACAAATTTAATTGCAGAGAGATGTTCCAAGACTTAGTAGCTGTAAGACACTTCAACAGAGCCATGAAGTTATTTTCAGGCTTAATAAATTTGGAAATGCCTGGTGATAACACTATTCAGCTCCTTCCAGTACTTTAAACAGCCATCACCTGAGTATTTCAGGATGGCACAATGTTTTTGGTGTCCAGCTTCTACCTCTGTACTTGTAGGTGGTGGCAGATGTTTTGTCTTGTTACTTACAAAGCAAAAATACGTGGCTGGAATGTTATATATCACTCTGAAATTAGACAGGACATTTTTAATGTCTCTTCTTTCTCTGCCTGCAGCATTTGTCCTTCTGCTCTGGGAGGTTAACACAGCTGGGAATAGCCACTGAGAAGAACATAAACGGTGGTTACTCAGTAGTAAAAAGGCTGTTTGATCTCAACAGGCAGCACCTGCTTGTAGATTCCTCCATCCCTCTGGAACAACCAGGCTATTTGTCCCACCAAGGGTGGCTAAATTAATATTTTCCCCAATCCAGAGGCAAAAATATGAAAAAGTTAGTGGAAAAGAACAGTATCATGCTGGTATGTGTTGTTTATTCAAAAGTCAGTCCACAAAACTAAAGGAAGAGTGCAGGAAGAGTGTATTTCACACTGAAAATTCAGGCACTACCTGAAGTGCTGACAGACAGTAGTGCCACCTGGTGATACTGTTTTTTTTTTAGTCTGAACTCCTGGAAAACTATGGTAATGGCTATTTCCTTCACTAAAAATAAAGTTCTATTGGTAGGATTATTATTACTGTAGATAGGACTGAGGGACTGTGAGGATGAGGTACCTGGACCTAGAACCTCACCATGGAATTTGTTCTGGCTACAGGTCAACAGGATGAGTTCTGCACAGGTCCCCCCGTTTGTGGGATCAGGATTGTGAGGCACTTCTCTCACATCCAGGTGCTGTTCCCATTGGATTCCCACGAGCAGAGGTGAGGGAGCTCCAAGGGGAATGGAACAGGGCATTTTGGAGGATGGTTAAAAAGTTTAATTCAGCATTGCCTGACAGCTTAAACCCTGGACCCTTTTCCACTCCCCGTGTCACATTGTGAGGTGCAGTTAAACCCATCTCAGAAGGCTGGCAGAGAGCAGGGTGGAGGTTCCTGGAGCTAAAAAACCCTTGTTTTCTAGAAAAGGCAGAGTGACAAACTGTTCTCTGGTTTCTCTTCCTACCTCTCACTTCAGTAAGAATGGGCATGTAAGAAGTCACTTATCCGTGAATTCAGCAAGTGCTGGCTTCATTATTTAGATCAAACACTTCTCCAGCAAACAGGAGGATCTAGAAAAAAGCTGTTATATATCTTCTCCTGTTTCTTTACAGAATAAAAACAGGTTAGAGTCAATGCCACAGGAAATCAGCAGTGTACTTTTTTAACAAGCTTTCCCTTTCCTGTGGCTTCCAAACCTCACTCTGAAAACCTCAATTTAAACACAATTAACAATGAACTCTGCATTTAGCAGAGACTGAGCACCAAAACTGATGTGCTTAAAAAATTCTTCGGTGGTTCTAAGCATGGTCTTAATGTGAGAAAAGAACTTGCTCTTTCTTATTGTCACATTTTTAAACTTTGATTTTTCAACTAGTTTTCAGCTGAATGCACATAAGTGAAGGCCAAACATGCCTTGGTTTACAAGCAACTTTGCAAAAGCCTTGCAAGTTATTTTCCCAACATATTTCCTCATATCCCACAAAGGAATTATTTTAAGGGAGAAAGAGGAGTTAAACAGTCCTTCACTGCATTCAGAGTCAGGGCAAATTGGAGCAGATTTTCAGATACCAATGCTCCAGTTTAAACACACCACGTGCTGAGGATGGGTCTGTGTTGCCTGGCAAGTCACAACAAAATTTTGAGGGTGAAACAAGGTTTATTTGTTATGCAGCCACCACTGAACCTAACACAGCAGACGGAACACTCCTCCCAAAGAAACCAACACACTTGTTCTTATACCAGACATGAGCAGCTTTAAGTTCTACTGGTCTATCCAAATTCCACTGTAAAGGTAATTATCAGATGCATACGGTAAGCATATTCACACTTCAGGGACTATATTCAGCATTAATCTGTTGACTTATGGATATTATTCCCTTCCCACCACCAAAAAAATAAAAACAGGCTTTGTTAGACAAGACAGTTGTATTGAATTCACTTCCTTTTATTGCAGTGACATCCCCCTGGTACAAAGTTTTAACTGCAATAATTACGTTAAAACATTAGAAAAGCATTTGTGTGTGACAGTTACAGTACAGTGTCAAATCTTACATCTTCAAACCAAGCGGGCCACGACCCACTCAATGCTCAAATCTTTAAATTATTTTCAGTTATTTTTAAATATGCAATGTCAGAAAAAAGCATATAAAAAGAATGTATGTAAAAGGAAACCTAAATACACGTGAACAAATAAATAATTGATTTTTGCCAGCTACTGCTGTCTTTCTAAACCCATACAAAGGAACCTAATCTACAGAAGGCATGAATTGCCATGTGTAAGTGATTTCATTTCCCACGTAATTAATGATGAGTGGAACAGAAGTAAATTTGGCGTCAAAATCAAAGCAGAAGTTGGAGTGACTGCCACTAACTCACATCTGTTGCAGGCAATTACCACTAACTGTCCAAATTTTAGTGAGCAAATACTCTTAAAACTTGCCCTCCTGCCTAGCATTAGTGGACTCCTGAGAGTGCATGTGAAAAGCATCCTATCTTATTTCACAGACATTACCTTAACTATCCCCATATGCATATTTAGATATATTTTATATAATTTTATACACATATATGCATGTATACACACACTTCATTTGGTTTCTGTGTTGTGTTACAGATCACAAGCAATGGTTTCCTGAATGGGCAAATAAACCTCTTAAATAAGTGTACCTGTGCACGTTTGTTTTTTTAAGATAGCAGCACTAAGTCCATGCCATACTGTCCGTCTGTTCAAAAGAATGTTACCCACAAAACAAGAAACGTGGCAATGATTCCATATGCACAATGTGACAACCTTATCCCCTAAAAAAAACACTGTAAAACCTGTGTGATAGATATGTTGGTAAGCTTGATCCACACCCCCTCACCTGGAAGGAAACACCACTTTTACTGCAAACTGTCTTGTCTTACAATGTTTATCATAACAAGCTGGGTTCATGCTGGCATCAGTTATCTCACACTTAGCAGCAAGACATGCATGTTTGTTTTTCTTAAGTTTTTCAAAGTGAAATGATTCAATAGTCTCAAATCCGATTGACAGAAACAGCCAAAAAAAACCCCCAAAACAAATGACTTTTTGCAGTTTACCAAGAACTTGACAACAGTGTATACTGCACAGTGAAGAATATTTTAATCTTTAATCACGAGTTGAAGCTCTACCTTGCCACACAATGATTATGCTGTCCTTCAAAAGGAACAGTTACATTTCATTCTGATCCTGTATTTAGCAAAAAAAAATTAAAACAAAAACAAAACAAAAAACCCAAAAGAAAAAAAAACAAAACAAAACCAAAACCAAAAACCACAAAACACCTTTTCTGTGCATCCTTAAATGAAAGTCACTCACCCACTGGTAAACTGATCCAGTAGCATGTCCAATGCTAATATCAAAAGCTTGTGAAATGTTTTTAGGCAATCCTTTCTATCCATAATATATTAGGAATTTAAAAAACAGTTCACATTACCAACCTTTATAACAAAGGCTCAAGTGAAATTTCTTTTGCAGGTGTTCATAGTAGACTAAATTATGAAGTTTTCAAAATATACAATGAAAGGGCACACGAGACTGGCAGTTTTTTTTGTGAACATAGAAAATGTATAAAGAAGGATGTATGGAATAGATCAAAACTGCTAGACAATCAAACCTGAGTATTATTTAATAAGACTAAATGTATTTTCTGACAACTGAATGAATTGACCTAAAAACATCTCCCCTAATAACTAGTGGTCCTTTTAACCATTTGTTGAAAAATGCAAGAGAACTGCAGCTTTTACATTTCATATTGGATAGCACAATTCCACATAGTGTTTACTGTTTTCTGTTAGATAGCATCACATTGCTTATTATTATCCCCATTCAAGCCTTAAGTTGAGTTTTGTTTCAAAAATAAGTTGAAAGTGACACTAAAACATAACAGGCCAAGAACTAGGACAGGTCTTTTTATTTTCTTTTAATCTGTTGTAAGATAAAAAGCCTCAGCCAGCAAGATAAATTTGGTTTCATAGTACAGCTAAGACTGACCAGTATCCTCTGCCAAGGTAGCTAATGTTAGTTGTCTGTCTCACACTAGTGCCAAAGTAGTACACACTGTCAAATTTGAGAAAAGGACCCTCTCTGCAAGTAAAATTAGTTTTATTTTAACTGTTACAAAACTTAGTAGAATGAAGTCTTGACAATAACATCAGGGATCTGCTTTAGTTCAACTGACCTGCCCCAATTCTCACCTTTATATCTAACAGATATAATAATAAAAAAAACCCAAAAACTTTCTGACAATAGAAAACATACAGTACTAAGAACTAATAGCTCAATGGAAGACTGAAAAGCAGCATTCATTTTTATTGTAATATGGAAGAGACTAAAAACTAAAGGAAGTCTGATCTAAACTCTTAGTTGAAGGCAGATTTTGACATTCTATATAAATTTACAAAATAGGATGTATGGGTGAGATTTGGTTAATTTCAGAAGGCACCTCAAGGCTAAAAGGCTTTTATAAATCTATAATCCTTTCATTGATCAAAAATACATTTTATTGCTGCTATTCACATAGCAAACAAAAAAGCTTGTCTTGTTCTTCAGTCTAACAAGGAATCCTCCCCCATTAAGCAAGATTAAATTACAGAAAATATAGAATAAAACTGAAGATGTCACAACTTTAGAAATACAGTGACTTTCCTTGTGTGCTTTCAAGTCAGTGAAATAGTGAAAGAAGAGTCACTTTTTGCCTTTGTGATGTTAATGAACTATAGACCACGTCAGTCACTCTCCCCTGGGCACTGAAGTACCATTTCATCACAGCTGTGCCATGTGCAGTACTCTTAGGAATAGAAGGTGAGAACACTCTGATGATTCCCACGAACAAGGAGAATTGGGGGCAGGTCTTTAGACAGGGCTTCTAGCCAGGCCATGTACAGTGCACTGGAAACTGCACCTTTCCGAGCGACCGGCAAACTCCTGCAAGACACCAGGAAAATAATGCTCAGCACCAGGAACAACAGGGTGAAGGGCAAGTCAGACCACAGCAAACATGAATCTATGATTCTGCAAAGCAGCAGCTATAAACTCTTATTTCCTAATCTTTTTAATTTATTATTTTACCCTCAGAGTTCAGGTAATGAGTTGAGAGTTTGTATCTCAGGCATCAGAGGCCTTTCCATCTATTTACCCCTTCTGGCCTGTCAACACTTTGTATTCAGGCAGCTTTCATGGAGAATCCTCCTCAGTTGAGAACAGTCTCTTGGAAACCTCTTCAAGGTTTTAAAATACAGCAGTAAGAAAACTATGATCTGCATTCTGCTTGTTTACACCATGAAAATCTGTGAGCAGGATAATGATCTGACTTTATCTAGAGAGATCCCTCAGAAAAACAGCTCAAAGGAAGGACCTGGAGAAGAAGGGAATGGGTGGCACACAGGAGGAGAAAGAATGTGAGAATCCTGGGCTGCACTGAAAATGTGGAGGTGATCAAATGAAGGACCATATAAAATAAACATAACTCCACAGGATTTTTTTTTCATTAGTGAAGTAGTTCCATGCTTCTAATAAATATAGTCAGCACTGAAATCTCCTCGAGTATTTCTATACTTCAATATCAAAGCACAGGCTTATTCCTGACTTGTATTTACATACATTCATATTTAAAATTTCAGTTCCAACACAAATCCAAATAATTTACTTACATAACAATTATGTTGGCTGTACTTGAATGTTCTTTCAGCAACTCATTTAGCCTAATCTGTCGATAGGTCTGTAAATAAAACAAAACTTGTAAGGAAGATCTTTTATTTAAAAACTACCAAAGGTTCACGTATTCAAGAGAAGAGAAAAATAGTTATCACTAATTGGTATGAGTCATTTATAAAAAGCATGTACTTCCACCTCACTCTGGCAACTTGCCCTCTTTTCAAAAAAGAAAAAAAAAAGAAAAAAAACGGTTGCAAGGCTGGAAGAAAGGAAAGCAGTAAGCCTAAAGAATGCAAGTAAGCCAAGTACTACAACAATAAATTTAAGATAGTTCCTCTTATAATACCACTATACACCACAGCTTCTGGAAGATAAAGTCCCTAATCACAGGACCATAGGATGGTTTGGGTTGGAAGGGGCCTTAAAGACCCTCTAGTTCCAACCCCTCTACTTCACATCCTCACAGAAGTTGCAAAAATCCAAACAGGAAGAAAGATAAGGGTGGGATAAACTCAGGACCATCATGAAGAACTTCAGATCACTGAAACTTCACCCAGCCTTTCTTTAGATACGTATCTGTATCTGCATCCTCTCAGAGATGACATTTATTGACTTGAGAAGAACCACTTCTGATGTCTCTCTAGTGCACAACAGCTTGGAAAAGATGTCAAACCTTTAACTGCACCTTTACATCAGAATTAGATGCGCTGTGTTGTTTGGTTTTTGTTTCTGGTGGGGTTTTTTTAAGAAATAATGAAGAAAAAAATGTCAGTTTGTTAAAGAAAAACATGAAAGAGGCAAACACCTGAATATAGACTGTATTATTATAAACTAACTGTTGAAGTATTGCAGGAAAGCAGTTTGGCCCCTGCTCATGCTCAGATGCAAAGCTTTTTTGTCTTTTGTGAACCACATAAATGGTTTTAGATGCTGCTTTCCATCAGCCACATATAAAAACAGCTACAAGAGAGAATAACAAGAATGAACTTGTCGATAAGACATCCACAAATGCATGAGGAGAAAAAAGTGAAACTAACATAACCCTCTAAAGAAAACAATACCTTTGTTTTGTAAAGCTCAAGTTCATTATCTGTTATCCTCCACGGTTCATCCTCCTTCATTTTATCTGCAACTTCTTGCTCTTTATCATCTTCATGAAGTCGGAAGGGCTCTATCATTTCCTCAAAAGCTGCAATACTGGAAGGATTAAGTGAACAGACACATTAAAACAGATGTGAGTCTATGCCAGCAATGACTTTCATGGTGTAATAAACTAAGTTTTATTACTAAATAAAAGTGAAGTTTTTTTCGCTGCTTGGTGCAGTTAGAACATCAAATCAGCTCCTTGCATACACAGACACTGTAGTTCAGCAAACTGTGACAGCTGTAGGAGCTTTCACTGTTCATTATCCAACTAAAGTTTTACCCAGTTCAATAAACAAACAACGCCCGCTCAACTCTTGCTAGATAGAGTTTCACTCTAATTTTGGAAGCTGAAGAGCACTACCCTTAGAGAATGGACAGTAACCAACAGCACCTTCCTCAGAACTAAACTTGAAAGGGCGTGAGGGTTACGTGTCACACTGAAAACCCCCAGCTATCAAGTCTCATGGTGTTGCCATTAGGATTTTGGCTTTGGCATTTTCATTTTGTTTCTTTTTAATCTTCCTAGTACTGCCCAAGAGCCACATTCAAATGCAAAAAACAGACATCTTATCCAGTCTTCCTGTTGCATTTGTCAGAACAAGAACACTTTGAATTTACTAGAACTTTAGAAAGAACTTTGACAGAAAACCTTCCAGAGATCAGAGGCATTAACTCCTACTAGAAAGAACAACTCACATTACCCTACTTTTCTACTTACATTTCCTCCAGGAAATGCCCACATTACTAATAAAACATCTTTTTATCTACTCTTGGTGGTCTTTACTGTAGTTGTGCCAATGACTACACCTTAATCAAAAAGAACAAAAAAAACCATGATCTGCTACTTTTTGGCTGGACATAAAGGAGAACTATTAAGAATTTTGTATTATACATCACAGCAACTGTTAAAAACACATCTTCCTGTACTTGGTTTTCAGCTTCTGTTAATGCCAAATGGTATCCTAGGAGGTTTTGGATATATTGTGGGGAAATATAGAGAAAGAAAAAAAAATGCTCTCAGAAGAAATAACTCCTAGGTCACTTCTATAAAATAAAACTAATTCCATGTAACTGTTCAACCTCAACTTTGATGCATAAACGGGTGCTAAAGCTCAAAGTTTACACCCTCACAGTAGCAGAATCCTGGGAGCAAAGACATCCCAAGGCACCAGAGAGCCAGAAGTACTACTGTTTTAGCTACTTGATATATTCTACACACTGAAGAAAAGACAATTAAAGAGCAGGGTATAAAAGAACATGTATTAGTATTTAGCATTCACCTAAACTGTAAAACAACCCTTCCCAATTTGCATGGCATGTCAAGTCTTTCAGACACATGCATATTCATGTAAAATGTATTGTTACAACTTCAGCACACTCAAGAAGAGGGGGGAATAGTATTTTTAGATTGTACACATTCTGTTACAAATTTGTACTAAAAGCCACCTACAATTAATGCTTTTTGAACTTGAAAGGGAGAAGTATCACATGCATGATCATTCCTGTGTAAATTAGAAGCCCAAGCAATTTAAAAAAGGAAAAGAAAAAACCCCTAAACAACAAAACCAAACCAAACAAATAAACAAAAGCAACAAAACCAACCAACCAACTAAGAAAACAAGCCAACCCACATGAAAACAAAAACTCAACCAATCAAAAATACCCACAAAACCAAAAAACCCACACAAGCACCAAAAAATCCAAACCCCAAACAAACAAAAACCCCCAGATCAGGTTATTTCAAGAACAAGCTGAGTTACATTAAACTTAAGACTCCAAGTAAGATTCAGACCGTTTCAGATTTTGTGAGCATTTCTCTTTTTAAAGGATATTGCTCCAGACTGCATTCTTCTGAAATCAGAATTACAGTCAAAGGACCAGAGATCTAAAAACACAGATTTCTCTATTCTTGGATGAAGAATTATAGCTTAACTGATTTCCTGCATTTCTGTCAAACAACAAATGTCACAGGAACAACTGTAACATAACTGCACGTAGGAAAGAATGAGATGTTCTATATTAATGAAAGACAATCACAGATTCAAATAACAAACAAAATGTGTTTTTTTGAGACTTACTTTTCTTTCTTTGGCTTAGTATTAATATCCCCAAGAACCATGATATCTGAGAAGTCTATCCGAAATTTGCTCAGCAGAGTAGCCATCCTGTATCAGAAAAACAAGTCTTTATACATGATCATATTTTTAATTATTTCACAGGGTAAACAGGTGGATGTTTGGTAATAAAAACGATTTAAGGAACAACAAAAATGGCATCTTAAACATAGTGGGAGAAAATCAAATAGATGGGACATATGACTATATCAACAACATGCTTTGGGAAAAACTCTAAACAGTTTTATGATTTTAAATAAGTTAAGAGCTCCCCCTTAATAACAAACTCAGGAAATACTTGGAAAAGAAAATGTCAGCATCAGATAGTACTGCAGAAAACTTGATAGGTATCTCCCCCAAAACCACCTGGGGGAAATGAAACCTTTTGGATAATGGAACTAGAATATAAATGCACCTCAGAGAACAAATGAAATGAGGCTACTGAAGAGAAAGCAACCTAATGTGTAACATGCTCTAGTAGCATTTGAACTGGAATTTTTAAGGGAAACTTACGCTCTCCTGTCATGATCAATCCTGTTTATTTTTCCACCAATGAACACTCTGATCTTGCAGTCTTTCCACTTCTTCTTGGTTGTGATAAGATACGGAATCAACAATGTCAAACCTGTGTTTAGATCAGAATTTCAGGATTATTAAGAAAACAGCATCTTGTTAAAGAGCACAAAGAATTTATATGAACTGATTGAAGGGTATCTATTGACATCTGAAATCACTTCAATAATTTTTAATCAAGTTTTTTAAACTATAAAACACATTACCTCCATCATCAAAGAGCCACCAGACATCAATATTGCTTTTGCCTTGTTTCTTCTGAAACTGAGAACTGGCATCAAGAAGTCTTTGGTCAGCCACGTTTAAAGGAGAAGATGAGCTCTTTGAATCTGGAAAAAATTACGATGAAATCTCGTTTTAGAACTGTTTTGCCTAATCACCTTGAAACTGATCAAATGCAACTTCTTAATATTTTGTGGTACCCGTAATTTCAATTAAAAAGTGCTTCTACTTCCCCCAACCCAATTTTGATAGACTGGATATAAGCTGAGCTATTAGAAATAGGGAGTCTAAGTCACAGCTTCAGCAGATGAAGTAGTTTATCAGGCATCTGACAGACAAAGGATGTGTGAGATCTTTATACTGACATTTGCTTAGACAATTTAACTAACCTTGCCTCAGAGCATTAGGCCATGCACTGTTGCCACCTCCTGCAAATGACAAAACTTCCCCAAAAATAGATAACTAATTTCACAAGTAAATACTACATCCTAAGCACTCCTGTCCTCAAATCCAACTTTTCTTAAGCATGTGGTGAAAATAAAAGTTTCTTATGCATATTGGAATCCTGTCTTCTGCAACCAACACCTTTTTGCATGTACAAGATTCTAAAGCACAACACAGACTGTTCTGCATAACAAAATTATTTGATTTGCTGAGAACAAGACAATAATGGCATTTTCGTTTAGACTAATAAAGGTTTGGGGGTTTTTTTTCAAGTATAGGAAAAAGCCCTAACCTCTTTCTCTTAATTAGAATTTCAGTCTGAACAAGAGCCAGGAGTTTGACAATCGTCTCTGTCCTTATTTTATTAGGAGTTTTTAAATTTAGTGCACATCTGTGACTGATTTACATTAAATACTACTTTACTGCATACTGGGACTTCTTCCAAACTGCCATCTTGCGCTTCAAGATGTCACCTCACTTTCTATTATTAAAACACAAAAAGCTTCTAGCTGCTGAAATTATAGAGAAAATGTCAAAACAGTGAGATGAATTTAGTTAAGGCAAAAATCCCTGATTAACTCAAAAGTCTGAAGTAAAAACTGCTCAGTTCACCTCTCAACCTGCTGTGATTTGAACAACTCCCTCACCATTATTTCAGATGTTCACATCACTCAGTGCCAATATTGTGTCTTGCAAGATATTGAACAATTCCAAACAACAGAGCAGTAACTATGGCTTTGGAAGATGTACTGAATAAAGTGACAGAGCACTTCCACTACCACCACAAGATACTACTTCCCTTATTCCTGAACTAACCAAGGAACCAGATACCTGAATCACAGAGAACTAAGAAAGCAGAAAGCTCCTGAACACATTTAAAATATTACTTAAACCCAAAAGTTTTCAAAAAATAAAACTTTTTTTTTAAATTCAACATTTAAGCACAATCCTCTCTCAGTAGCAACTTGTTCTGAGAATTTCCACAATGTTCCTTTTTTTTCCATAGCCTAACCTCTAAAGATGAAGCACACTCTAAGGCAGATATGCAGAAACAAATTAATATTGCATGGTTGGTATTTCCCTCTCCTGTACTTAGGTGTAGAAAGAGGTACAAAAGGAAAACTGAAAAGAACAATGTGAAAGAATGATTTAACACAAAAAGGTGGAAAATGCCTGCCTTTTTTCAACAGTGGTTGTGTTGAAGTCTTTCCATCCTCGTCCTCCTCTGGAAGGTTTTCAAAGATACAAAATAAAAAGGTTAATTTCCTTTGTGGTATTAATGAAAACAATACAAGTGTATATATAAAAAAAATTAGAAAACGAAAGATGTAGAATGAAGTGAATTCTCACACAAAGAAAAGAACACAAATGAAGTCTACCAAATCCTGAGATTCATTTGTACTTTAAAAAATATATACTCCCATTGCTCACATAACTCTTAAGGGCTTTTGCTTCAGAAGAGAAGAGGAAAGTTGGTTCTTGTCATGTCAAAGTACCCTGAATGACTTGTGTCTGTTAACACACATGTAGTATTTTAGTCCAGGATCAAAAAGCCTTCATAAATTTAGCAGCCTTCCAATTACATGTGGGACACAATTCTCAGGTACTTTTTGTCAGGTACCTGTCAAACTCAGTACCAAAATCCCTTGTAGGTCATTGTCTACCACTTGTTTTGTTTTCAAGGACTACAAACAAAAGATTTATTTCACATACTGGTAGGCTCTAAACCAAAGTACTTAAGTGACTAGACATCAATGTCTAGAAATGCATGACACACTTCTGTTCTACAGACACAAAAATCCTACAAATATTCCCTTGGTGAAAGGAGAGAGGAACTGAGGAGGGAATGAGAGATAGAAAGAGTGAGAACTCAATTTCATTACTAACTAGCAAGTTACCTTTACGTGGAGTGGGAGTTCTTTCACTAGATGATGGAGCAAAAGCTATGGTAGTGTCTGTCTCAGACTTCTTGCTATAATCCACTTTTACTATGACATCCTTGGCACAGGGAGATTTTTCTTGGGATGACAGTAACTCTTCTTTGAGAAAGCAGAGAAACACATAAACCAGTTAGTTGTTCCAAATGGTATCAGCAGAGGTATGTGACTACAGGGTGCTTTTTCACAATTAATTAAACCCTACAGCAACTGTTGTCCTTTGGCAAAGAGCTGGGGAAAAACCAACACAAGGTCTAGTATGGACTGCCTCAGAGTACAAACAGGGTCCTTCTCCGACCAGAGCTGTAATTCTTTGCTACTCTCCCTAATTGTAGTTGTTGATTGCATTCCCAGAGGCTAAACATAATAAAACAGAGCTAGTTAACACTGTGGAAGCACAACCAGGAGGAGAAAAAAAAATCAGTGGGTGAAATATTTTCCATTTCCACTAACTCCAAGAGGCAAGAGGAAGATAAGCCTCACACCAGGCACAGACCAAGTATGTCTCACAACCAAGTCTTTTTTTCAGGTTAGGCTTTTGTGGAGCTACCTGGCAGCTGCCAGAGTTAAAGCAGACTCACAGCCCCCAGTGGGTACTAAGATCCTTCTGACACCTTGGTGTTATATTCCCAGTTCTCTCAGCAGTGTTGATTTCACACTGCAGGTTCACCCCTTGCCATTTCTCACACTCTGCCCTCCGGCACACAGTGACAGGCTTCTCTGACTCTCCAAACCCTAGAGGGAACAACTCCCTCCTACAGAGCTTGCACCACAAGGATCCCTCCTCATTGCAGCATCTGGGAGAGGAACAAGCTACAAATGACACATTATCAACTCAGCACACAGTTGTCACCAAAGCTCACGTGCTTCCTTCGTTATTCTGCTTGAAGCTGAACTGAAATTATACCATTCAGCTTAACAACACTACCCACAAAGCATGACCAAGCCTTCTACATGGAAAACAGAAGACTCTTCCAAATCTGAGGCAGGCTAGTCAAGGGCTCCAAACTAGTGTGTGTAGGGGTGCATCCCACACCAAACTCATGGCATTCTTGCATCATGGAACATTTGCTGTGATTTTCACAATTCCTAGGCTCGAGTCCCAAAACACTTGATACCAACTTGTCATCATCTTTAATTTGTTCCACTAAAATAGTAAATCTTTGGGAAGCCACTATATACAGTTCACAAATACAGAGAGTTGAAACACACAAAAAACCAAGTTCTGGGGCTGGGTTACTCTTATTTTACAATTCTGACTCACTAATTTCAGTGAATTTAATTCCATAAAAAGAGTTGCAGGGTTTTTTAAAATAATTTTTCATTTAATATATTTAGAAAGCAATATTAAAAGGGAATTAGAACCGTTGTTCACCAGACAGAACAAAATAAATCTTACCTTGCCCCTGAAGATGAGAAATGTCCAGGCCCTCCTGAAGGCGAATGACAACTACACCATATTGAACATCAAAGGCATCACTAAACAAAAGGGACATGTATTTTATGTATTTTTTATTTTCCAAAGGACCTACCTTATGCCCCCTCCTTGAATAAATTCTAGTGATTAAACACTGTCATTGGAAGTCCCAAATAGTAAAACTGCATTATAATTTCAGTTTCAATTCCAAAACATTGACTGTGTCAGTAAACTGAGCAGCATATCCTGAAAAACAATGTCTAGAGAAGATACCTATTCCTTCTCCTCCTCCCCTCTATGTAAAAACTGATTAAATAAAAGCAACATGAACAGGTCAGCTGAATTCTGCATAGATGACAAGATACACTTAAGAAAGCTGCATCTTTATTTCCCTCCATCAACAGAGGGATTTACTCTGAGTAGATCTGGAACTGAGACCTAAAAATTTCCAACATCTTTTCAAAACATTTGAGTATTTTTACAACACCTATGATGCTGTAATTTGGAATTAAGTTATCTGTAGGTAAGTGATAGTGTTCCTAGTACCAGTACACCTGATGAGGTAGGATCTCACTCCATTCAAAAAGAGAGGGAAAACTTCATTATTGTAGGAAGTAAAAACACCTTCCCACTCCCCCCAGGACATGAAAAGCAAGAACTTAACCATATCATAGTTTGCATTAGCCATTAATCACCATACTTTACATATATATGCCTCATTCATTACAACCAACCACAAATCAAAGCACTCCGTCCCGTGTCATTTCCAGACAGAAATTTTCTCAAGATTTCACCCAATAAACACTTCTCTTCAGAAGCAGTAAGAACTCAATTAGAAATGTTTGAAGTATCAATATATTGTGTAAGTGCAAGAAGAACTGAGGTTGATTTAAGGAGAAAATGTTTTGCGCATTAGTGAACATTTTAATTTCATTATTCAATGTGTTAGATTTATATAGATTAGATGTGCTTCTATTGTGTGCTTCAGAAACTTTCAATTTTGCAGAAATACACTTGACCTGCAGTTATTACCTCCTGAGGTTTCTTTAGGGATGTGGAGAACCACATGACCTGTTGGCCTGGACAGATCTTCCAGCAAATGCCATCCCGAAATAAAACAGGAAAAAAACAAAAACTAAGAACTAACCAACGTGTTTTCCTTATTTTTTCCCTGTGTTTGGTGCTGCTGCTTTTCTGTTAAGGACCTTTTCTAATCCCTGCCTGTAAAGCCCCATCCTCTATTTCTTTTAAAAGCACAGTAAACAAGAAGTATAAAGCACAAATGAAGTGGGTTAAGCAGCACTTGAGCTGAAAAAAAAAAAACCTCTGTGTAAGTGAAATAAGCAGGTTTTCTTCTTAAGTGTTTGTGTAGCACAAGTTACTCTTATTAAACTTTTCAGCAAGAACTGGTCTGCCTTCCAGTACTGCCAAATTACACCGGGTTTGCCTTTCCCTTCTCCTTTTTTTGCTGCTACATTATCTTGGGGGTCAGTGCTGTGTTTTCTAATATGCTTAAATTATAAAGACTTGCTTATTCATTTCCACATTGGAAAAAACTCCAAGGTATTGCAGACTGCTGGATCAGTCATATGGAAAATCTAAGTCTACCTGTAAGAGACTTCAAGCAAATAATGTTATTTCTTGACTTAACACCAAACATACTGAAATGGAACACAAGAGCTACAGGTTCACATTTTGTACTTACTGGAATAAATTGATATAGGTTTCAACATCTCTCATATCACCTTGTCTCCAGTTTTTCTTAAATCCAACAACAAGGGTGTTCGGTCTCATTCTACCTAGACCAGCAGCCTAAGAAGAACAAAAGTATACCATAAAATAACATGTTATTGAAAGAACTAAAGGTTCTATTAGTCTCTTAAGCAGAAAACAAAGTACTATTCATCAAAGCTTTCAGGGAATGTTGTGAAAGAACATATTTCAAAGTATAATGCCCCCTCTAATCTGATGTTTATCTTCACCACTTTGGAAAAAAAAACCTAAAAAAAATTAGGAGAGGTACCTGCATTAAATATTGCCCTCCATCCCTCAAGTCTTCTGCATGCACTGGTGCATAGAAAGCTTTCATCTTGTTTTTAATTAGCCATCGCTGGTACCTCGCCAAGTCAGTTGACAGCTCCTTCATGGCTTGCCTCCGAGGACCCTTCCAAAATAAGGAAAAGATAAGAGATGAGGGAACAAGAATTAGGGATATGAGCAGTGGGAGTAAAAAAGGTGCCCCACCCCGCCTTTTTTTTTTTTTAATTTCACTGNACCACAAAATACCAGGCATTATCAGCAGTAAGGGCGGAGAAATTTTATCATTTTTGGGAAGAGGGTTGCTCAAGCTTTAGCAATCTTGTTCCTGCAGAGCACAATGCTCTTCCCCAGTGGGGAGCACAAGCTTGTCCTCTAAAGCACGAGGGTTTTAAAAGGAAAGGGCTTTGTAAAGAAACATACACAGAGGTGGATGACTTAGTATTAGGCTTTCTGGGAATATTTGTTTCAAGCTGTCCAAGTGTGCCTCCATGTGTACTCATCCTAACCAGAAAGCCTTTGTCACAGTAGTGTCACCTCTGCAGTTTTATCTTGCAGTCAAAGTCGCCTCCTCTTAAAATACTTCCTTTTTATGACTTCCATCAGGATGACTTTTGTTTTCTTCTCAGACATCAAAATGCAGACTACAGGACACGGTATAATTGAGAACACAGCAGCCCAGTTTTTGCAAAAGGACACAGACTCTGACCAAATGGTCAGAGTTAGTGTCACTCTTCTTTGCAGGAAAGCCATTTTAAATAGAGATATTTCTCCCAAATAATATCTGATCAGAATTGCTTTCCTACAAGAAGGATGATGCTACCTTGTTTTCAGTACAGCCCTATTTTTCAGAGGCAGTAATTCCATCTATGTATCTCACCCCTCCACTATTACCCAGTTTCTGTCCTTTCACTCTCACAGAAGTATTTTGTATAAACAGATATCAGAAGTTTCTGAAAACAAAATATCTAGGGGAGTTGCTCCAGCTAGACCCCTCAAGACCCCTTTTAACAGATTCACATCTTTTCTGTGCTGAGCTGACATCTGTCAGTCATATTTATAGTTAGTGGAATGTTCTTAGTGATGTGACAAAGTTTGGCCTGAGGATATGATGCTGAACTACACAGTCCCAACACACTAAAATGTATTTACCATGTTTATCAGAATAAACACAGCCTCTCTCTAGCCAGCTGAAATTTTGGTAAAGATCACAGTGTGACAGCCACCCTACGTCTCAGTTACCACAACTCACGACAAGCATGATTCTGAAGGATTAGTTGAAGCTTGTTCCCTTCCCACCATCACAAAACCACTCTATAAGTATGCCATAAAAGACACTTTAGGTAGTAAGAGCTGTTAAAATTATGTTCTTGCAGAACCACCTTCGCAACACACCCCAGTGCAAAAACACCCACAGTTCACATTCTGATAAAAAAGCCCAGGGATACTTGGTGAGACACGAGGGGCTGGACAGAAAGGGCACAGGAAATTCCTGTTCACATTTCTGTTTCATCTGCCAATGAAGTGAATCTCATAACTGAAGAAATAAAAAAACACTTGAAAGGTCAAGGCTAATTTTTAACTACTGGCTAAACTGATACTGAGTTCCCTGCTCACTAAGGTTTATTTTCTCCCAGGCTTTGTAAGAACTCTGCACAGGCATAAAGCTCTCTGAAACAGTGACACTGAGAGGAAATTTACCTCTATACTGCAGATCACTTTGATCCAAAGCATGAGAGAGTACATGACTGCATGACAAAAAGAGGCCCAGGCTGTAGTCCAGTGTTCATTTTATTTCTAGAAAGGCTCCTCAGCATTTAGGCATCAAACAATCCAAGGTACTTATTCTGGAAAGATTCTCCTCTAGTACACCTAACTGGAGTAGTGATGACCCACACGCAAGAAGACCTTACCAGCAAATCTCCTTTCACACTTCTTAATGTCTAATGATGCTTTCATTTAAAAAAGAAACCCAAAGAAACAAATCAAAACTCCCATATTTAAACTGAAACCAGAAACAAAAAGGAAGCATGTTAAAAAAAACCCAAAACCAAAAGCAAAACCCATACTAGATGGAAAAAATCCCAAACACACATCAAGGTAATTTTAAAGTAAAGACAAAATACTCTTACCATATGTACGTGGCCACAGATCATCAGGCCCACATTCTTGGTGAAAGCATGGACAAGGTGAAGCAAAGCAGGACGTGCATTTGGAGCACCTGTCATAATTAAGCACTGAGGTCTAGAATTATCAACAGATGAAGGGGAGAAAAAAGGATTGGCTTAATAAGGAGTTCTCAGAGGTTTTTATTAACAGAAAAGTTTCTTTCAAGTATCAGCCATAAGAACAGAATAAGCACTGAAAATGTAATAACCACATCTACTTTTACAAGACTATGTTAAATTAAGTAAAGATCAATTGTTCCACAACTGTCAACAGATCTATGACTAATTCAATAAAAATTTAGTATTCCCATTAAATCTAAAAATTTACACATATAAAAAGTTTAACAACTGACTTTAGGCAAGGCTAGGTCAGAGAGATGGCTTTCTTCCCCATTTTTAAGTCACATCTCTTCACATTTTCTAGCTTACATTCTTCTGTGTCCAACAGAAAAATGGGAATCATATGCTCTTTTTTAAATTATTATTCAGACAGCAGAGCCAAACTACTGTACGTAAGTTATAAGACAACTTTCTAATCAATTTTTAAAATTACGTGACCAGACTTCAGAATTAATTTCAGGTGAAAATTTTCCATATCATAAGAATCTCCTAAAGTAATCTCAATTTCTGTAAGCAGCTCCAGTTCATTTCTGATGTTAGAATCACAGAATGGAATCAAAGAGTTATTTAGATTGGAAAAGACCCTTAAGATTATTGAGTCCAACCACAAACTACTACAAAAATCTAAATCCACACTAAACCTGGTGTTCCTGCCGGGTTTTTCATAACCTCAGAGAATGGCACCTGAACTATTCTCCTCTCCTTTAACTTGTTTCTTGTTAAATTCTGTCCTAAGAATGCAAAGATAGAGATTTGCCAGACTAATTGCCACGACTATAAATCCTCTGCTGGGCAAAGGCAGCGTGTAGGAGGTAACTGCTCTGCTTGAACAGACAGATCAGCAGAACATCCATCCTTGGAATACTCAGCACTTGACTGGATATTGCCCTGAGCAACCTGATGTTAACATAAAAGTCTGATCTAATTTTACAATTTGATCTATGGCGAGTCAGTTGAGTCAAGGACTAGACAAGACCACAGGGAAAAGTCACTTTCAATGGAAAATGATCCCACTCAATCTGTAATTCGATTAATTGGATGGATTAGTTGTAAAATCAGTACTTTTTGTAAATCTCTTTGAAGCACTGTTCTTCTGTGATAGCTTACCCCATATAAGTGGCATAATTACTAACAGGAGAGAAAACTGCCCCCCTGAGTAGGGCCCTTCATGGGTAGCCATGCTGAGAGACAACAAACCAGTTTGTTTATCAGGTGTGTGAAAAACACTCATCCAGCCTGTTTGCCATTACTGAAGTGCAGTGAGAGAGACGACTGAAGTGAAAAGCTGGTGTTGAGTACAAGACCCACAGGATATGTATCCTCAGGATTTTAAGTTCATCCCAAGGGGAGTGAATGCTAATTAGCTGTGTGGAGTGTATCTTCCAATTCAGCTTCAAAGAGGAACACAAATCACAGCTCAGGATGCAAACCATGAGCATCCAACCACAAGAAGGCATCATTCACAGCCTTGCTTTTGAAGTGCACTCCTAATCACAAATGAAACGCTCACAAAAGTATGTCCAGGGGATGTTCACAGTGAAGAAAGTCAAAGTCATCATCACAGGAGATGAACATGTGTGTGAGAGACTGAAATGCCAATGGTTAATGGTTCAGACAAGATTTGCAAAAGCAGCAAATCTTGAAATGCTTTGCTGATCATGTGTGAAGCAACATCCCAGGTGCAGAGCACAAGAGGATGACCATGACAAATCAACCTCTGTTTGGCAACCAGCTGGGTTTTGAGCCAGATCAGGGAAGAGGCCAAAACCAAATAGATCCTGCGAGGTGGGATGGTGCTTTTTACCATGGCAATGTCTCCCCCTTAAGCAACAGGCTCAGGAGTAAAACTCACCCCCCAAGGAGGAGACAGTTCTTTTGAAGGGGCATAAATGGCTCAACCATGCTGAGTGAGAGGCAGCTGTCATGTCTCAGAAGGTGTCCTAAACCATCAAAGACACCCAAATTGCCCCCAGACTCACTTCTGGGGCCTTCTACCAGAGGACTGCACATGGTCCACGGTGTTGCAACAGTGCAGAACTCCCCCTTTGGCAGAGGAACCTGGTTGTTCCCACCTGAACCCAAACGTATAAATGAACCCACTGAAGTTTGTGCTTTGTGGGTTTCCCCCACTGCTGACAGATTAAAACTCTGACCCCCACTGGACCAACAGACATCAAAACTGCAACAATCACATCTTGTGGCTGGATCCATGGGTGGTGGTATCTTTCAACTCTCATCCTTTCTTTCTATTTCTTTATCTCCTAACTTCTTGAAATACATTGTAAGTCAGACTAAAAAATTCTAGTCAATGCCTTAGTACATGTCTTGTGTCTAGATAAATTAAAGCTGGCTATATTTAAGCTTGATAAGTTTATGAAGTGCCTTGATTCATCTGGATGTTGTTTTAAAATCTGCCAAGTACCTGGTTCTACCTTAATGCTCTAAAGCTTGCCAGTAAAAATTTGTTACTGAACCTTCTGAGACCTTTGCTGTTTGCCCTGTGCACTGCCCAGGGTGAAACAAATAACCTTGCCCTAAACCCGCTGAGCAGGACGAGGTGAAACAGTGCATTTAATGGAAACCATGATAGCAAACACTGTGACACTGCCCTGCTGGACACAGAATGTCCCATCTTTAACATGAGCTGGTACCTGAAGTTCTTCACGTGATCCTCCACTCCTGAGAGACGAATAGAATGCTGCAAGGCATTCAGGTACGTCAAGGCTTGTGTTGAGGATCCCCAGTTCACATCTGTTGAAAGATTTAAGAGTTCCAACATATTACTTAAGCAGTTGTTCATTGTAAAACTACATGATCTCAACGCTAATGTTGGATGCCAACTGAAAACTAAAGATTTAAGCTCCACCTTGACACATTCTACACAGTACTACTCAACAAACCCTACAGCTAAATAGGCAACTCTATTTAAATATAAAATTTCAGCAGAAGTTTTGGCAAACAAGAGTTTGATATATTACAATCATAGAAAAAGAGAATTGAGGTTTTGATTTTCTTCCTCAACATTTCAAAGATCACAACAACTTTAAGTCAAAGCAGTTACACTTCAGAAAAAATTCTGTGTTATTTTATATTACAGCAGAGATAAAAGGAATCTTAAAGCATTTCCTAAATAAAGTTAGGTATTTTCAGTGACAAACTACTAGATGAAGCAGGTCCTTTTAGACTATTATTTTTATGAAGAAAAGAACTATCCCACTATCCTCTCTTTTTGTTCCCATACACATCATCTGACAGCTACAATGGATTTATTACAGAATATCTCACAAGAATCATTGAGTATAACCCTTATCATCCAAGTACTTCATATACCTTCACAGACAGGATGTATTTTCCTCATTTACAACTCCATAAACACCTTTTTGCTCAGTTCTGCTCCATCCTCCTCTTATACAGTGCCCTCAGAAGCACTAATAAATCGTTCACAGCACTAGGAATGGTTTACTGAAAAAGCAGCCACCACTCATATCCCTTTTCAGGTAGGGAAGGTGGAGAAGCATTCTCTCACTTCCCATCAAGATTATCACATGCTTTCCTAGTGCCTTTTTCTGCTGAAGCCCAAGCTTTTCCTGTAAGCCCCCTTTTCCTTCAATTTTCATTCAGATATTTGCCTAAGTGAAAGGCATGCATCTTCGTAATTTGGGAGGAGGGGGAACAGCACTGACTACACAGGCATAACTGTATTTCATTACAACTAAAAAGTCTGAAACAGAAGTTTGAATTAGCTATCCAAACAGGAAGAAGTTGTTGGTTTTCTTCCCACCAAAGGTCATTACTTTTTCCCTTCTGCAATCCTTCTTCACCCTCCCACAACCAAAAGAAGCCCCTGTACATACCTGGTTTCTTGTAGGTGACATAAATGTAAAGCCCAAGGACTATGACATATGTTAGCAGTGCTGCCCACCAATTAATGACAAACATTACAATGCAGCACAGAATAGCTCCAACAAGAGAAATCCACATGTTGTAGTATTTGAAAGCAGGTCGCCAACCTAGTCAAAATACAATTTTTGATAGAAAAGACAGGGGAAATCAATTAAATCACTACGTTTCAAGAGAAGGAATCACGATCCCTGTTCCCCTTCCCTACTGTTCTGCATCACGTTTCATGTGAATGTGTGAGTTTCAGTGATGAAAAAAATACAGACTGACACATTCATGCTTTCAATTTTCCAACACCTTTCAAATGAATTTGTGTCTTTCTTAGATGGATATGTAAATGCTCCTAATTTTGCCCTCTAAAAGCACAGCTCAGAAGGCAAGTTTGAAGATGCTTGTGCCAGATATCTATTAAATCATGCTACAGAAACCTGTGACAGTAGCTTGTCTGACAGCTCATTTTTGCTTTCAAAGGCAGTATAGCATGAATCATCAGCTCACGACTCTGTCTCCTTTATGCTACTGTTTTCAGTTGTGCATTTTTACTGTTTTCACACAGTCAGAAATCTTCACTACTTAGAGAGAACAGATACATCCAAGGAGATCTTGACTATGTCCAAGTACTGGACTGTCCCTGTTTTGTTTGTCTCAAGTTTATCTGAAATCAGGTGAATACACACGCCCACCCCCAGAAACACATCCAAGATCAACAAGTATATTAGACACAGAACTGTTGTGTAAACTGTTATGCCCATCCTTTGGCAAAAAAAAACCCCAACTATTTCCAGTTCAGTAAGTTTAAGAAGCTTTTAAGAGTGTTGTTTCAGTACAAATGCATGTGGACTGGGTATGATACACATCTCTTCTGCAAGTACTGGGTTTTGGCTTAATCCTGTAATATAACTGACCTCCCACACTAATATAAAATGTGACAACACCAGCTGCATTTCCTGTTTCTTCTGGACTGGAAGATGAAATACATTAACACAACTCTGAAGACAAGAAAATGGTGGTTCACCAACACCAGACACTGAATTAGCAAGGAAGCTTTTTTCCAGAGTTTCTGAACAGACTCTGAATTATCTTGTGTTCTCTCAGCAAAGATGACAAAAATTAGTAGCTCCCAAGCTCTACTGGATCACCCAGTTCTCAAAATTTCAGAAGACCCAAGTACACAACATATTACTCTTTTAATTCAAATGTGTCATAAGAATCAAATAAATATGTAGTTAATTAAAGTAAACCTTAATTCATATGAATGCCTTTTAAAATGCATTTATGCACAAAGGAATTGCAGGCTAAACTCTCACCCCCAAAACACGGTTCCTACCTGGAGATTTTGCAAGAGAAGCATGGAACACAGAGAAGTTAATCAAGGCATATGAGGCCAAGAAGAAATTAGAAATAATTGGAGCAATGACATTCAGTTCAGCTGCAAAATGAAAAACAAAGCAGGCTGTTATCAAAGAAATCCATGGCTTTGTAGATTATAAAGTAAAAATTCTGCTATAAATCACCTTATTTTCTGATACACTCTAAGGAGGTGCAGTTCAGTGCACCAACACACTGGGTTCTGAAGAATGCCAGCAAGAGCAGACAGAGCACTAATACACCTGCAGTACATCTCCATCTCAGTTCCCAAACAGCAGGAACAACTCCTAAGTTTAAGACTCAACTACAGTGACCAGCAACAGCAGGCAAAGTTAGTGAGAGCAACATGATCAACACGTTCATCTGCCTGCATTTCATTAAGATGAAAGTTGCGTCACTGTTACCAGTACAGAGCACAATTACAGACCAACACCATCACAACAGTGATGCTTAAATCCTCTTTAGTGAGAGGGAAGAACCTGATGCTCTCCTTTCCTTGAGGCAGCACAGTACAAAGCATTTATATGTGTACTCTACCATCAAAAAATAAAAAATCAATACAGAATGTGCCATGCTAGTCTGCAAGTTTCTATTTGCTGGAATCAAACTTCCAGTCAGCATGTCAGTAGGGACCTCATGGGTGTATCTCTGCCTCAAGCAGACTTGGAGGAAAGAGAAAACTGGGAAAAGAAGTTTAAAAGCATTGGCACAGGACTCATGGGTGGACACAGCACGATTAGTTTTCTGTCAACGTAGAGGACATGTAATTCTACCTAGACCTTTTCACCTTTAGGATCAACAGCATCAGCATACATCTTACTGTTTGCAGCTTGACAGAAAAACACACTTCTAAAACTGTTGCTGAGGGAAGTTTGCCCTTTACTGAAGCTGTTTGTAATTATTAAAAATCTGAAATAAACTCTCATATTTATGAGATGTAACAT
The DNA here is from genome assembly GCA_013396655.1 of Campylorhamphus procurvoides. Lineage (NCBI taxonomy): Eukaryota > Metazoa > Chordata > Aves > Passeriformes > Dendrocolaptidae > Campylorhamphus > Campylorhamphus procurvoides. Next base: position 375,054 of record WBMV01004475.1, read on the forward strand.
CTCTCAACCTTAAGCAACAGATGTATTTTTATTAGATTAATATTATCTAAAGACAGATACCTGTAGTTATTTAGAAAAGTTCAGTACTGTTACAGTTAAAATTTACTGCAGTTCTAGACAGTTACATCTAGCAAATGGGAGAAAGTAACACTCCAAATAAAGAGATTTAGAATTCTGGCTTAGAATTAAGCTGTGCATTAGATCTCTAGGGCCCTGTCATCGAGTTACAATTTGGAACAGAATGCATTCTAGAGGACAAAACAGGATTGAGATTTATTTCAATTTCCAACTAACCAATAAGTATGAATCCAAGAGCAATTAAAAATGTTAGAATATATCCTCTCAGTGGTTCATTGTTCTTCCCATAGCCTTTAGCAAACATTTGAAATCCTGGGTAAATGCTGTCTTTGCACAAAGCCTAAGGAAAAAAAAAATCACAAGTCAGCATGCATTTTGTTCAAAGTGTATCCTTACTAATGTCATCTTCCAGTGCATAATACCCTCCTGGGCAAAGGTTTACAACCATCATGTGCTAATTCTATTTTCAGTTGTTTCTGCATCTTGGCATTTTGCATTTCCAATAGTCAATCCTTCAGTAATATCTATGTGTAGGAAGCAACTTTGCTCTTCTCTAAGGTTCTATTTTATATTACTAGTGTCTTACAATCACAAAAAGTCTTTTCTTCAGAGACTGTATTACCTCAGAAGGTGGAAAGTTTCCCCAATACATACATCTCTGCATCAATTCTTGTGTTTCAATTCTTCAACAAAGTCCTTTCTATGACTGACTCCCTACTGGATTTTTTTAAACTCAATTAAAGAGAACTTTAAAGAAAAAGGAGACTAAATAGTTAAAAGAAGGTAAAGCAAAATGACAGTCAGAAACACTTAACAGTAACACCGTTCTCTCACTCTAGACAACAGGTTAATACTAGAACAATCTACTGATGTCAACTGGTATGAATCATCATGGCAGTATGTCAGAGTCCCCTTCCAAAAATCATGACTCAAAATTAGTTACTTTTTAAAATATTATGGTTCTGTTCCCCTACTTACCTGGAAGATCTTAGGTGCACTCACAAGAGATGCTAAGGCAGAAGACAGGGTGGCTGAAAAAATACCTGCAGAAATCAGTGGTGCAAATCCTGATACCATGCTCATTACCTGAAAGCAAAATAATTTCTTTTTTTAAAGAATGTGAAAAAGTATACTGTACAAATAAATGACATCATTAACTACAGAAACAGAAAAATAAATACTATGTATTCTCCACTTAAAAGCTGTGTGAATATCATGCATTCACATGAACTAGAGATAAATCAGGGGATATAAATGGACCTTAGAGAAAGTGGCTTTTCACACAATATATTGTCAAACCATGCCATTCTCAGGTCAAATAATCAATAGCAAAAGTCTTCATGGGATCATAAGAAAATTAAAGAAAGGTAATAGAAGAAAAATACACTGGGATTTGTTTCATATTTTGACTAGCCTCTCATTGACTAACACTGTCCCATGAATCCCAAGTCATAAAACAACAGAAACTGGGGGACATCTTGGGAAAACTGATTGTCTTTCTCAGATCTCCATCATTCCAAGTGAGGGTTTTTTCCTATTCAAAACTACAAGGTCAAGACAAACTTGCTTCCTACCTTCCCAGGATCACACCCTAGCACATCTGTAACTCCAGTGAGAGAAATAAAATAAGCAATTCTTGGTAAACAAGACAACTGACAAGCTGGCAAATGCTCAGTAGGCTAAGTGTAAAAGAACAATGTCAATAAAACAAAATCCAACCCCAAATTAGAACCAAAACAGTTTCCAATGCCACATAGACCCAGACACAAGTACAGACTGGGAGAAGAATTCACTGAGAGCTATCCTGTTGAAAAGGACTTGGGCTTTCTTGAAGTGAAAAGCTGCACAATTAAGACAAAGAACTATGCATTTAAAAATACTTGTGGTTTAATAGAGTACTTTTCTTTAAGAAACAAAAGCCTAGCTTGCTTTAAGACAGCCAATGCTTAAGAATTTTATACCATCTTGAGAAAGCATGTTTTAGGTCAACAGACGAAACCCTGGTTCTGCATTATTTGCACTGCTTGTTTGCCTTTCATGCTGGCAAACTCACCTAGATTATCAGGAAAGCAACTGAAGGAAGGCATGAAAGATGATGCAAAGTATCCCATTTTAAAGTTACTGTCACCTCAAGTCGTAGAATCTAGCTCTCTAAAGCAACCTTACTAGGTAGGACATGTTCTCAGACACAATATATAGGTGATTGATGAAGTTTTGCTCATAATCCTAAGGCCAAACTCATGGCAAAACTTAGTGGTTCTCCCCAGACCGAGCTGACAAAGACTGCTGGGCCACTCCAACAGGCAAATGGATTTCTACCCTACACCAGGTTCCACTGGTCACTTCAAGGCATGCCTTGCCTAAAAAGAGAAATTGAGTAACTGCAGGTTGCAATAGAGGACAGTGAAATGGCAGTCATACTACTGTAATGAACGTAGGACAGAATTTCCAGGAGCTTATTTGGACTTGGTAACAAAAAATGCATGCCAGGATTTTAATCACAGATGAACAAAACTAACAACACATCTATTAAGTTATACCTCAGGTTTAAGTTAGCTGTATAAGCAACAGAAAAAGTTACAGTTTTAAATGCTAATTTCTAATAACTCCACACTAAAGAGAGCTTAGGGGTGTAACTCTTGTCTATTATTTTAGAAAGAAACTTTCACTATAGCAACATATAATAAACAAGCACAGAATAATTTTTATGGAAGCAACTTGGAAATTTCCTTTCCTGCAAGAATGGCTTAATCAATCTTCCCTAGTTACAGACAGAATTTACATACAAGTCTCCATTAGTTTTCTTCCTATCCAATGTAAAACACTTTTGAGGCCTTCACTCTACTACACTTCCTTCAACTTCTTTCAATCTACTCATATTATGCATCCTCCTTCTAGGTTCTGTCCAGTGCCTCCAATTATTTACGCTATTTTTTGAGTATTACACTGTTTTATGTAAATAAGATATATAAAATTGAGAGATATCTGAGCAATATGTATGCAAATAAGATTTGACATTTTAAAAGCTAGCAAGTGATGCTTTAGGTTACTAATACAAGAGACCTCAGGAAGCTTCTTCTAGGCTGTGGGAATACAGGGAACCAGTATTTTGTTAAACGCCCCTCCCAGCCCCAACACCCTAATCCAAACCTCATGACCACAAACCAAGGAGCCCACACACGCAGCACTGAAATTTTGATCCCTGAAAGAGCATGCAGAATTGGGAGGGCAGAATGGCCCTGTAACCACTGGTGTGGTACCAGATACACAGTCCCTGCTGATAAGGGCCTCGTTATGTTTGCTTGGCATTTGCAGCTTAGGCAGTTTCTTAAATTCCAAATGTTTGGAATAATAAATTACCATATTTTGACTACAGTTTCAGTTCCCGAATCCAGCCACTGTGGAGCAGAAAAAAAGTGTTTCATGCTACTTTCAACTTTCACCCAAAGTCAATCAAATTCTGCATTTAAGTTACTCAAAGCTCTAACTTTTTCTAGGGAGGTTTTATGCTGAGGCTGTAGAGCCCAAACAAGTTTCTGAAGTTACTCTTCTGCCAAGTGACAGGCTGGGCACAGAATGATCACTGACACTGAGCAGAGAAATGACTGAAGCCGATGAGGGGTACCTGTAATTCACTTACACTGACTACAACAGAAACTAAAGACAGTCTTCTTATGCAAGTCTGACTAAGCCTGTCTCACCACCTGTCTTTATTTTAAGCTTTTCTTCTAAGATTTTCACAGGTGTTGTCCAAACACTCTGAGCTGCCTCAGCAGGAAGTTCAGACCAGCTCTTTGCCAGAAGAACTGGATGCAGCACAGAGTGTACTGAAGTGATAAAGTCATCAGGCTGTGCAGGCAAACTGGCACCTTCAGCCTCATAACCTGTGTGTCTACAAGCTCTGAAGATAAAATAGCACACTCTTCACTCACCTCAGGGATTTATTTCAGTTTGGGAAGAATTTGTTCTCAAGTTATTTAATATACAAAAAGAATCTATGTTTGTATGAAGAGCCTAACAGTTATACAACCTTAGAATTCCCATTCCCACACATCCCCCATGATGAAAAAACTTGTATCAGCTACCATTCAGAGATAAATAGTTGAGGACAGTCCTTTTAGGAAAGGGACAAGAGTTTCTCATTAGTTAAACAGCCCCTCAGGCAAACAATTTCCTTCTGACATCCTCTGAGAAGACTGAACCAGACTTTTCTCACAGATGAAAAGCAAAAGCTATGAGGATAGAAAAAAAATCTGTGAGGGAAGAAACAGCAAGGGGAAGCCCCACCAGGCACTGGAAAAACAAAATTCCAGAGAGAAGGTGGCTAAGCACTGCAGCAGGTTGCCCAGAGATGCTGTGCAGTCTCCATGACAAAGTTTTCAAAGCCCCAACAAAGCAGGGGGGTGTGAGGGGCACTGCATTCTCTGTACTGCCTCTGGCCTTGAAAGTGACTTTTCCTATTTGGCACTTACTCCTTCTCCCAGAGAGAAGCAGGAATAATTTGGGAGGTAGAAATAATCTATTAAAGGTACAAGCAACATTTATGGTAAGAAAAGTTATGACTTAAAGATACCATCAGAGGAAACCAGTTATGTGCTATTTGCAGCTGTATATCTCATAACTGGTTCTTCTGAGCTTAAACAAACAAGGAAAGTCACCAAATTTTGCAAAATTATCACTTCCACAAGAGCAATTCTGGCTTTCTCTAAACAAGAACAAAGTGACACCACACACATACTCAAATTATTGCTCTGTAAAAATGTTTTACTCTAATGGAATGGTCTGCACTGCTGTGTTATTTCAGCATGTATGAAATAGGTTTTCCACACACATAAGGCTGTCACCCTAACATGCCAGCATATGTAAGGAGTATATGTACCACATGTACTTCTTACCAAATCCAACACCCTCTTCACTAGTGGATTTCAGCTTAATACCTAGCCAACTTTTAGAAAAATTTAGGATAAAGATGGGCTACCACAAATCACGCTGAAAATCAACTGGCAGTAAGCACATTTTCCTTGGGTTCTTTCAAATACTTGCCAATCTCATGGACAGCCCAATTACCTGTGAAGTGTATGTGGAAAACTCTGAGTTACCCCCTAACTCCTATAGGATTTTTAAATACAGCAACATCAGCTTTAAAGAAAATTCACAACACTACTACCATTAAAGAGGATACTGTGATAAAGATGCAAAACATTCTTAAATAGTCAGCATATTCTCTAAGAAACTTATAAAATTAACAACAAGTAATTGACAGAGGCTACCTATGATTACTGTGCATCACTAATAAGAAAATGAGTACATCTATCCCCACCAGTGAGTGATGACATTCAGATACCTAAAGAAAGTTACAGTACCACCACCTAACCAGTTTACTCAGAAGTAAATATTTATACCACTTGTCCATAAAGACTGAAAAGTTTGATATGCATACATTCTTCTACATACCAGCTACAGTGTACCACTTAACTATTCCAGACAAACCTTGTTTTTTTGAAGATGTGTATATTTAACCTATGATTTATCTTAATACGCAATTTAAAAAAGAAAATAAAACAAACCACAAACACCACAAACTCCACAAACAAACAAAAACAAAACCCCAAATCAACAGAAAACAAAAACCAACCAAACAAAAAAACCTTACAAAACCCCAAGCAAACAACAAATAACCCCCAAAAAAACAAAACAAGGGACAAAAGTCAAAGAACTGATTTAGGAGAAAATTTTATACCTGGAAATTGTTCATCAGCCCATATGGACACTTGTTCTGACAGGATGAGAAATCATAGTTCAACTGGCAGGCTGCAGCAGTGCAGTTTGTCAGCTCAGTGACAATGGTGTCGTTAACATTCCCTGTGGCATCTCGCACAACACAGGAACCTACAGTGGACACAACAATAAAAGAGGCATCAACAAACTGAACCTCAGCTTAAGGACGTGTCAAGCTCAATTCCCTTTTTATGTAAACACAATCTCACAAACCAACACTAAAATACAGTGTTATTTTTAACACATTTGGGTACTAACCACACCTTCACTATGAAGAAAAAATACAAACAAGCAAACTAACTGCTCTCTTGCCTGAGATGATCTACAGTTTTTTAATAAATCTGAGTCTAGTAAGAAGAGGAAAATTTTATCACAGAGCAAAACAATGTCAATAGACCTGCAAAAGTTTAATGGCACAATTTTAACTTAATATACTATTTCCCTGAAACATGAGTTCCTACACAGCTCTTGAAGTGAATACTGTGCACCACCAAATGATCTGAGAGGCCCTGGCACAGGCTGGGCAGAGCAGCTGTGGCTGCCCCATCCCTGGAAGTGTCCAAGGCCAGGTTGGATGGGGCTTGGGGCAGCCTGGGACAGCAGAAGGTTTCCCTGCCCATAGCAGGGGGTTGGAATGAGGTGGTCTTTAAAGTCCCTTACAACCCCAACCATTCTATGGTTCTGTGACTTTATACTTTCTCTTTTGGTCAATTTTCCTAGGAGTCCATGTGTGTGTTGTATGTGCAGATGTATGCAGGCAGGTGTACACAGTGCTGGAGTTACTTTTTTCCCCCCATCAATATAGCTCAGGAATTAAGAAAAAATTGTTTGTCATGAAAATGTGTTGCAAGCCATTTCCCAACACTTAAACAAGCCATCTCCTATTTGACCATGGTATTTTGTGTTGGCTTCTTGGTGAAAAACAAAGCCACACAGTACCATTCCCTCCACATTTTTTAAATAATTATCACTTTATTTTCTATTCAGTTCATCTATCATTATTTGTAATGTTGCTGGTCTAGAAAATGGTGAAGACACTATTTCAACCCGTAAATACTAAGAAAAAACTAAAGGTACTAAAAGGCCTGAAGTCTTCTGCCTCAAGGCTTTTTATAGGATAAAAACTAGAGCAGAGTAAGTACTATTTAATATTTTATGATTTAATAGTTGAGGAAGTGAAATTGTTTGGACACAGCAAATACTTCGAAGTGCATGAATCAAACAAGGAATTGGGAAGAGTCTACAGAGCAGTAGGCAATAAAATTCCCTTACTTTGATCTTTTAGGAACTCCAGTGACAGGGAGATCCTGGCAACCAGAACACTGAGGACCTACCTAAGGTACTTGCAAAATGAGAAGGGCAGAGATGTGCTGCAAGTTTAAGTTCCTCCAGTCATATTCCTAGGTATCTACATAAATTGTCTCCCTTTCATTGGGAAAATGAATTCCTAATTACCTACACCATATTCAGATTACTTTTCACCCATTAGAACCTGATTAACAGTCTACAGTAACACCTGGTCCCAGCAGACAGACATCACTTAATCCTTCATTCCTAAGACTGCTTTTTTAGCTACCTATTAGGCCCAACTGGCTAAATTACAGTAGGAGTTTCCAACACTGATCACTCGCCTTATGCTTTTCTTGTGAGCACATGGAGGGGGGCCTGGGTTGTTCTGTTTTAAATGGAAATAAAAGCTCTGCAAAAGGAAAATGCTTCTTCACCACCACCACCACACAAACATTTGCCCCAGACACTCAGCAGTATATAATGGGTGGGACAATATAGTTCCCAGCTGAGCTATTTGTAGGTAACATTTTATTGGTGATAGATTGCAGTGGCAGGCAATCCTACACAGCCCTCCTCTTCCTCATTTTCTTGTAGTTCAGATCCAACTGGCTGGCAGGACTTTCACACACAGATTCAGAGTCTCACAAAAAGGGGTAATAGCACTAGGAACAAAACATGGGCCTTACTGTGGGGAATGTAGAACATGAGCCAGCTGGGCAGGCTCCATTCTCAGCAGAAGACACTTAGATATATCTAAGTAGCAGCCTGGACACTTTTATTTAACCCTCATTCAGGAAGGTTTTATTGAGTTATATGATTCTGGCAACAATCAGCCTAAGAACCTCTAGGTCTTCTTTCCTGTAAAAACAGCATTTGGCCTTTTCACAGGCCTTTATAACCACATTCCTGCTGAAGTCAAAGTTTTGTCATGCTACAAGCCTAAGAAGGTTAACAGACCATCTGCATCAAATATTTCCTTAACTATATGAATTCAAGAGTACCATGCTGAGTCCTTTAGACTGCAGTTCAGAGTGTTTAACTTCACCAGCGCTACAGGCATCTGCAGTTAGGCTCTCATTAATTAGTTTACCATCCTGAATACAAGATGCACATCTTAACTCTACTCAGAACTTTATTGTGTTTTTCTTTGTTTTTTGAGGGGGGTTTTGCTGTTTGTTTTTTTTTTTTTTTAATTAGAGCTTCCTTTGCTTTTAAAGCAGGAATTGTTGGTCTTTGAAATTTACCTTTCAAGAATTTTGAATCAAAATCTGAGTATGAAATCTGCCTCCTGCCACGTGCATGTTTGCATTAGTCCTTTGCTAAAATATGAGTGCATACTTTCTCATCACAGCAGTTGTCTTTTTGAAACAGGTGCCTAGCTCTATCAGCAGGACTAGCAATACTCCTTTTTTAAACTTTTTCTATTCAGTTTAACCCCCTTACTTACTACAGAGCATAAAAATACTGAACTAAGTTCAGAACATCATCCTCCTCTTCAGATATGACTACTCAGCAACATTTACTAGCCCCTTCAAAGCTTTACTGACTGACTTGCTTACTGCTGCTCTGGAAAAGGGATAAAAGTATTTGTCTTTAGCCAATGCTTCCAAAAAAAGCTAAATTTCACTTACAGTCTCTGACTTCTGCTGGCCTTTTCTAACTAGTATCAAACAATTTCACATTCAGTTGGTTTTGTAAACTGCTTCTTTTGTAATTTATGCTGCATTTTTCATGTTTGGAAGATGATCAAAGTACTCCAGTAACAAGTGATTATTAACAAGCATTTTACTCTCATGTGGCTGAAGTTCCAAAGTATTCAAATTTGGTAGCAGAGGTCTCTGCAGTCAATCTAATTAAGAAATGAGTGCAGGTCATTATGCTGCATAAAGCACAATCACTACAGAGCAACTACTTGGCAGAGCTACACTCCAGTGTTAGCCAACAGAGGCAGACTAGCAAGATTGGTATCTTCAGAAAGAAGTATCATTAGTGGTAAGATCAATAGTACTCTTATAAATGTGAATTTCATCAGAAAGGCAGCACAGCTATGATAGAACAACGTCTTTCATGTAAGAAAACTGAATAATGCTGCCAGAAACTAATTTATGTGACACAAAACATTTCCAATCACAGGCAAGAAATATGCAAGATACAATTACAATCTTAAGGTTACTAGAATTGCTTTTATGGGTGGGAAAAACCTGGTTAACCACTGGTTCTCTCTAGCAAAACTGGTAACAAACTCCAACGCAACTTCAATTTCAAACCACTGTGGGGTGAGGAACACTGGGAAGAGAAGCTGTACAAGACTCAGTCTATGACTGTTTCTCCTCTTTCCACATGAAAATAAACCTACAGACCACGATTCTGAACGTGACACTTCCATCAGTGGGCTGACTCAGGCATTTCTCAGTCTCCTCCCTCAGCTGGGGAATTATTGCTGAAGCATCCTCACCAAACTGCTCTCTGATCATCCCACAGTTCACTCCAGGTAAGTGGCTTATTACCACCAGCCTCAAACCAACACAGGTGCCAGTTCACTGAGTATTCCCTAAAAACATTCCTCTAATCAAGGGATTATTCCACTGCTAAACTATAAATCCTTTAACATAAACAACTGCAACAACTAAGGAAACATCCACATGGAGTCTTTCGTCATCTTTAGTCTGAGGCAGTCACTAGTGTTAGGAAAACATCAGTCATTTTAGGAAATTTTAAACCCAGAGGAAACCTGAACCTCCAACAGTAAAAATTAGAAACCTTTGGCTATTACTTTCCTATGCAGGAAAGTCAATTACATAATGACTTTACACAACAAATTACATACAACCATTTCAAAATACACCCTCAGAATGAATGCGAAAGGATAAAGTTAAAAACATTCTCTATTTACCTACAGATACTGCAATTCCTACGTAAACCAATGTAGTGATTAAGATGGCCAACAGCGTTCCTTTAGGTATGGCTGACTGAGGATCCTGAAAGAAAAATGTCAGTGGACAGTGATGACAGAGATAAATGCACACTCGAGTGGTTGTGAGCAGCTTTTGCTAATTCACTACTCACCGCAAGGTCCCCCGAGATATTTGCACCAGCAAGAATGCCAGTTGCAGCAGGGAAGAAAATAGCAAATACAGAAAAGAAAGTTTCATCGTCTCGGAAATCTGGTCCAAAATTCTCCATAAATATTTCAGCTGTAGGAAAAGATTTAAGTCTATCAATATTCATACACAAGTTACAGTATTAACCCATTCCAGCCATCACTAGACCCATGAAAAAGACGAAAGCCACAGCTGTATGACCTTCTTAAAATTAACTGCAGAACTTTTAAGCCCTGATTCATCACTTTGACTCAAAGTCAACACAGTGAACTCAAAACAGCTTCTTTTATAACCAGAAAAAATACAGTATCATCTACTTTTAAAAATAATGTAATAATATTCAATATTAAGAAGGCAGGACCAAGTCTTGGCCCAACAGCTTTTGGGAACAAAACTGCAGAACTCTGAAAGAATCAGGAAAAAAAATCCCTGTAGGTAAATGGGACTATAACCTATAACAGATGTTCAATTTCACTGTAACAGACTATTACCTTTTTGCAAAAAAGGTGCTGTTTACAATACTGTAAACTGTTCCAACATACCTTTATAACCGAAGAATCCTTTAGGCTTCTTGCTATCCAAAGGAATAAATGTTCCTATGACAAAGTCTCCAATAGCAAGAATGAGGATCACCAGTAGGACTATCTGTGCCTGAAATACAACAACTGCAGTCAGACACAAGAACTTGTTCTCTTCACAGTATTAAGTGTTGTGCTCTGAAATGTAAATGTTTATTTGATTCCAAATTCAGCTTAGGCATGTCAGCATGTTTTCTGTAAATAAATAAGGAAAGTTGGAGAGAACTGGCATGGGGATTTTTAATGAATTAATGGGAGTAACTTCCAAATTCAATATTAAAAAAGTTTATTACCAAATCCCTCAAACTCATACTTCTAAAGACAAAATGCTTAAAAGAACTCTCTTCTCTATATATAAGCCTTCCAGAATGCATTTGAGTAGACTGAAGATATTTGCCAGAAAATAGCCAAATGCAACACAAATGCTACTACTGCCTTATAAGCCACAACCATAACACTTTGCCTTATGCTTCAGTATATGATATTTACTGAAAATTTTATTACATCTGGAATCATATAGCCCTAGTTTCCCATTTTATGAAATTAACTAGATTATTTTCCTATATTCTCATGTTCTCAATGTTTATTTAAGAAATTGCAGACTAACTTGTTAATTTCTGGTTTTCTCGAGACTTCATTACAATGTAGATTTTTTAGTTACTGTTCACACAACTATTATAACCCCTACAAATATAATACAAAGTACTTTAAATTATCCAACACCTCAAAAGTGTGAATAAAGATAAATACAGACATTGAGGAGATACTTCAGGTTTTACATTCACATAAGCATCCACACTGGTCTGTTATCTTTTGAGTTATGTGATTCCTTAGAAAGGCACATGTCATTGGTTTAGGGAAAGCTATTCACTGACTTTTTTCAAGCCTAGGATCAGAAGTTAATACGTAATAGCAGTGTGGTGTTGCTGATTGCTACAAAACAAAGTTTTTCAGTGCACAAAGCCTCTGAAGAAAACAGGGTAGAACAACGATAGGAAGAACAAAACATCCTGGGACAGATTTAAAAGTCCACCTGAGGAAACCAGTTTGTGCATCGTATCTAAATGTTTGTAAATCTTCAAGAATAGATAAAAGGTGTAAGGATACAGCTGGGTGCTTTACAGAAGTCTTCAATAAGACCAGAGAATTCAACCTGAAGTTATCACAGAATGATTGTCACAAGTTACTGATTTTTCCAGTCACAAACCTAGGCTTCTCCCTTAAGCGAGGGGTGTTTGCTGAATATTTTCATTGAATTCAGAAGACTCAAAGAATAGGCTTCTAACACAATACACTCCTTCTGCACAAGGAGTTGAGTAGTAAGAGATCATCAACTCTGAAAAGCCATTTTTTAAAGCAGACTTCTCTGAAATCCCAGTCTCTTCTGGCTTTCAGACCTATTTCAAAGGCATTTATTATAGATTCCTGCTCTTCCATTTTCTAAGATATTCTCTAAGATACGGATAAGGCATAGGAGAACATCACAGATACCTTAATCAGGAGGGAAACATTAGTGTTTTGCTGCGCTGAGTTGTATGTTAGCCCACATGAAATGCTTGTTTGACAGGTTCAGTGGCTCATCGTTGTTCCCACCTGCCTTCTTCCATGAGGCATAACCCACGACAACAAGCTTTCACTTCTGCACTGACTGAATCTTTGAAAGATACCTGTTCCCTAATTAGGATGGCACTGCAGTGATACCAAAATTCAAGTTTGATATAAAAACACTAAACAGGGGTATTTTCGTGCAAGCAATTGTTATATAATTGCTCATGCTACACAGAAAAAGCAAGTATTTCTTGTGACTTAAAGTGCCAGTGGCCAGAGGGTTAATAACAACTAATTTATTCAAAGGAAAAACAGAACAGTTCAGAATAAGGAGGTCAATATTGTTCAAAGTTGAGTGCATGAAGACACCATCACAAACTCAAGTTACAGACAGGTAACTTGAGAAAGGTAACCAGATTTTTACAGAAGTTCAATTTAAAACTACATGCTGAAGCCAATTTCTGCTAGTTTCTTTTCTCCTTGCAGTAGATCGAAGTAATGCAGTTCATCTTCACTTCTTCAATCACCCCTATTTCTAGGGCTGGAAGCAACAAGGAGAAAAACATCTCTCATTCTGATTATGAATATCATCATTCTCTTTATGCAAGAGCACAACACTTCACAAAGAAGACCCTTAGTTGCCTCTCAGTGAAGAAAACAGGCACTATAATGGAACATGTATCAGTTGGAAGGGAGGCCGTGAGAGGCTCTTCTCAATCATTTTCAAGCACAGCATGGACAGATAATCAGAAAAGGCCTAGCAGGTGCAGGAAACAGAAAGCAAGCTACACTGCCTAGTATTGCCAAGAAGAAAAAAAATAAGGCAACCTCTGTATCAGGGTACTCTGAGATCTCTTAAATGTTCGTTCCCACAATCAGAATTGACCTAAGACTGTGCAGCCACAATGAGATAAGGGAAGTAGGTTTGCCCTCCTACACATTCATCACCAAGAACAGTTCAAAACCCTTAAAATGCTGGGCCTAGTGAATGCATCACACTGTCAGGCTGTTTCCAAGTGAAAACAAAAAAAACAGAAGAGAATGGAAGAATAATGGGTTTAAGTTAGCAGAAACTACACAGCTTTAGGCTGGATTCCTGTATTTTTCATCCACAGAAATCGCCTGAAGTCCACAGTCAGGCAAAACTCCCAGTCTAAAGTTCTTACCTTCTCTTCTTGTGCTGTTGTTGCCCGAAAGAGGGAAATGCCATTAACGTATTTGGCAGTGGCATTAGGTGTAGATTATGCTGGATTTTAGGTTCCCATAGATGCTTAAGCTTCCAGTGAAGGCAAGTGGTCAAAGATCTGAAAAGCTGTGCAGACCTGCACATGCCAGTGCCAGACCAGGAGCTATTACATAAAAAACTACTGACTGACTTCTGACACCCCATCATGCACTACTGCACACATTAAACACATTATAAATAGTCAAACAGCTGAGGTACAGAAATGGAATCATAATTATAAAGCAGAGAATAAAAAGAAAAGACAGGAGTTCCTTACTTTTGCTTCCCATTCCATTCCTGCAATGGAAATGCCCAGCAATATAACCACTGTGATAGCCCCTATGATTCTGATATCATTCATTTCATCGATCATCAATGTTCCACTTTCCTAACAAAACAAACAAAAAAATACAGTCATACACTTCATCAGGTAATTATCTTCCTTACTACAGAACTGCATTTTGCTTACTGTAATTTATTAGTAGTTAACCTCTATACCACAAATGTACTAATTTTAAATTCCCTTTAAGGGCACGAGTAATATGATTTTTGCCTTGTTTGGAAATGATAGAGGCTGCTGGGGCTCATTCAGCCTGGGGAAAAGAAAGCTCCAAGGAGACTTTACTGCAACCTTTCAATAAAGGGGGCTCATAAGAAAGATGATGACAGATTTTTGGATAGGGCTTGTAGTGAGTAATAGGACAATGAGTACTGGTTTTAGACTGAAAGAGGGCAGATTTAGACAAGATATAAGGAAGAAACATTTTACAGTGAGGGTGGTCAAACCCTGGCACAGGTTGTGCAGGGAGGCTGTTAATGTCCCATCCCTGGAGGTGTCCAAGGCCAGGTTGGACAGGGCTTGGAGCACCCTGGGTTGGTGGAAGGTGCCCCTGCCCATGGCAGGGGGTGGGATGGGATGAGCTTTAAGGTCCCTTCCAACCCAGACCATTCTGTGATTAGATGTAACTGACAGCTCAAACTTGCCTAAAGTGTGATCAGTATAACCATGACTGCCCACGTACCTTGAGTAGCTCCACAACTGTCTCTGCAAAGCCAACAACATACATTGCTACTGCTACAGCATTGGCAAATGCAAAGATCAGACCTATGGCACCACCAAACTCTGGCCCCAGACTTCTGGAAATTAAGTAATATGCTCCCCCTGAAAAGAAGAAAAAAGACAAAATTGTAGAGCCTACGAATACAGTCATCAGCAATTTAATGTTTACATGAACCAGAATCTATTTACTCTTGCATCTTCCCTGATGTATTAGAGAATAACCTTGAACTCAGTATTTTAGGGACAGACATACTGAAGTTTGAAGGATGTATCTTAAGTTTTTAAGAAAAGACACCAGCCTGGAGATAACCATGACCCATGCACCACATCATATTATTCAGCTATGCAACCAGTTCTCTGGTTAGAAAACAAATAGTAAAACACAAGCAGCAGTATTACTGGTCTTTTTACTTCAAACTGCTCAAAGCACTTGAGCACAGTTCTGCTACTGAACATTTTCTTTAGTCACAGATCAAGGAACTAGAACAGCCAACTGTAATAAGTTACTGAAATTCCAAACCTCCAAGACCTGTTTCTTACAGCTCTGTTGTGTTAAAAGAAGTTTTCTGCCCTCCAAGAGCCTATTCTTTGTATTTTTGAGCTTGACAGATACAACATCTCAAACACGTGACAAATGGAAATCTGAGCATCTATAGCATTAAAGTTTAGAAAATGTAGCAAAGCCATATTTCTCAAATGTAAGGCTAAGCTTTCTAGAAGCAACAAAATCCGCCAGCTTCAACTGAGTGAGGAAATCCTTAATTTCACTGTGTTACACTTCTTGTGACAATCATATGCATGTATCCAGCTTGGCCATGCTCTGTATGTCTTCTGTAACACAGGAAAAATCTTACTGTAATGGAAATTGTCACAGGAACAACTGTGACTTTATTCTACAGTTTTTTCCATTCAGCACTTCAGATTTTTCAATGAAGGATTCTATTTCAAGAGTGACTGAAAAAAAAAAGGTTTCCATAGGAATGGGAAAATCTGATAAGCATAATACAATTAAAAACAGAAAGGGTATTTAGAAACTAAGCTTTACAAAAGGCTAACACTTACAGCTGATCTTTCCTACTATGTCTCTTAGGGATAGTAAGATTTTCTCTTCATTCTTAACCTCAGTGAAGATACTTTTGTAAATATCTTTTTATTTTAATTCCACCACATTTTCTACCGGTAGCAGTCTCGTATGTCATGAAGCAGTTTGACCATGTCAGAGGCACCAACCACTTACAAAAGCATTTGCAGGAGTTGCTGAAAACAGCACATGAACCATGGAAGAGAATTAAAACCATCAACCTCAGAAAAGCTGGAGATACCCAAGAGCTTGGAGAGTTACTTGTCTGCAGGTTTATTTCAGGACGTGAACACATACAAACTTATGAGCACAGTGCAGATGCAGAAGAATATTAAGATCCTATTATTCCTGGATATGTATCCCTAAAAATGTTAGTACTCCAGAAGGTAAGAACAATGTTTCTTTCACAGTGGAAAAGAAGCCCATAGTCAAATCACAGTAGTAGGCTAACTATTGACTTTTTGGCAACATGATTGTTTATTTGCATTACTGCTTAGTCAATAAATAATATTTATGACTGTTTAGTCAAATACAGAACATGAAGAGGACTCTGCTCCTCAATAAGGTTAAGGTGTGCACTTCAGAGTGAGGAAAGCTTTAAAAATGTCATGAAAGCTGGGTTACCTCCTCTTACAAACCCATTTGTGGCTATTGCTGAAGTAGACAGTCCTGTAATAGTTGTCACAACAGTGGCCATTCCAATCACCAAGACAGACAGACCTTTTGGAAAAAGAGGGGGGAAACAGTGTAAGCACAGTGGTATTAAAAAGTACAAACCTTCAACTTCACTCCATTTAAATACTCAGTCTTGCAAATACAACACAAATTTACACTGTGTGTGATCCCACACATTCAAGAAAAAAGGCTGCTTCTCTCCCCTCTTGTACAGAGAAGTTTCCAGGATACAAACAAAACAGGATAAATGTTCTCTTCAACCAGAAAGGTAAGAGTTGTATCCTAGAGTTTCAAAGAAACATGCCTTTTGCAGATCAGAGATTCTGTGCAGTCCAGTACTAATGAAAGTCTTTGAAAAAAATTGCTTCTATACTACACAGTCTACACTCGGATTTCAACAACCAGAGATCAAAAGTTTATCTCT
This sequence comes from Campylorhamphus procurvoides, assembly GCA_013396655.1. NCBI lineage: Eukaryota > Metazoa > Chordata > Aves > Passeriformes > Dendrocolaptidae > Campylorhamphus > Campylorhamphus procurvoides. The sequence goes on from WBMV01004475.1 coordinate 391,892, forward strand.
ACAGTTCACTAAAGACTTAAAAATGTCATTTTTAATTACATGTTTTACACATAAATGAAAAAGTCAAAGTAACTGCTTGAAGTTTGGATAAGGGTAAATTACCATAAAACCCAGCAATATCAAGGTCATTTTCTACTCCTGTTTGAAGTGTAAGGGCAGGATCAACACCTCTTTTGGATCACATTTAAAAAGTCACTGAAATAAAATTACAGCATAAGTGTACATACCTATCCCAGCTTGTCCTACAATCCATGATAGTCTGATGAAGAGCATCACACCCCAAATATTTAACATGCATCGTACCTAAGGTAAAACAGAAATTTTACAATGGTTAGGTCTTTCACTGGATTCCACATCAGTTTTTAATGTTCTTAAAATTATCTTGCTGTCTTTCCCCACCACTTTTCAAATTATTTCACAAGAACAGATTCGCTTATTAGACAAGTTAAGGTTTAAAAAGAAAAAAAAGGGAACCTAATTAAAATTTAAAAGTTACTACCTCGAACCCAGATGAAGTTAAGATTACTTCCGTATCTGACACTTGCAGTACATCTTCATCAGACAACAAAACTAATTTAGATCCTACCCTTTAGGATCCAAAATTCATATTACAGAATACATGACTAAAAATAAGACAGAGGTCTACTATGACTGTGGGGTCTACAACCCCAGCTCAGACCTCCCACAAATCTCTCTCTATCAAAAAAGAAATGCACTGAAGCAATACCCTACTATATAATTTATTATTTTTCAAGTGAAAAATAACTGCTACAACTTCTCACTCCTAAAACTTTTTGTATCTTACAACACACCTGCACAGTAACAGGATGGAGGGCTGCAATTTTTTTTAATCCCTGCATTTACAACTCTCAGTTCTCAAAAAAATACAGAGCTTGCACTGTATAGAATTCAGACAGGACAACAAAGGTCTTGGGTCTCTCTTTTACCTAAACACAATATCAATCCTGCAAAAAGAAGGGACACAAGGACCTCTCCAAACTACAAAAGTTTTCAGAGATTTAAAAAAGTCTTTTGTAAAATGTAGATCATCATTACTACGTTGTATTTAATGTCAAAACTTCCACGGCTTAGAAACTGACTTTTTGAAACATGTTCAACAAAATTCAAATACTTAACTCTGGTCAAGTTTTGCTAAATGCAAATAGGTATCCTCAAAACATTATTTTTTGCTATTTGCTGTCCAGATTCAAAGTGAACACACATGAATTGCACTCTCTCCATTTGCATTTGTCACTTAAAGTTCATATGTAGCTTTCCTACTGTGTAAGAATCCTTACACAAACTTTTTCCTTCTTGAAACTTATGCAACTTAAAAACCCTAAAACATGAGCTAAGAATACATAATTCCTTAAAAACCTGAAATTCTGAAGTACTTACTTCCTTAAAATTCAGTAAAAATAGGAGCAACCCTTCCTAAAATTATGGGATTTTTCACCTCTGATGCATACAATCTTTTCTTTGTACTGCACTATCACAATACCTCTCAAAGAAGCTGATTATTAGAAAGATTATCTCACTAAGAGACTGAAGTACAATACATCAAACTTACCAATACACCTTTTATCCACCCAAATTTGACCACCCCTTTGCTGTCAGGTGTGTAAGTGGCAGCTGCTTCCCCAGCTGGAGTGCCTTCCTCACCATTTGCGTAGCCATCTTCAAAGGGCTCCTTGGAAAACAAACAAAAATAAGTTTATATTTTATGTGATTGAAAGAGCAGAGTGGGCTGTGTGATATTTATGTTGTAAAAAAACTACCTCATCTACTTCTGTAAACAGAAAAATTGGAAGAATGACACAGCAGAAGTTTCAAGCTGTTCCTTTATGTTCCATGCATGACGCACAACTAGGATTTCAAGGAATGTAAAACAAACTTACAAGAGCAAACTGCTAGAAGCCAGTGTATTAAGTATTTTCAAGAATCAGTTCTACATCCCTAAGAAAACTCCTAAACTGCCAGAAAAAGAGCTGAAAGATTTCAAATGCAGTGACTTCTACAGCACAAGAAGTTTTACTCCTTAATCTGAAAGCATTTACTGTCCTACCACATTATTGGTCCCAGCTACAGCATCTCCTGTAGCTCTGACTTACCCGTCATTTGATCAATTTTTCAGGAAATAAATTATTCACTTCCCTGTAAACTATTCTACTATTCATTGTAAGGTGATGCTGCTGGAAAGAAGGGCGGGAGATTGGTATTTCAGGGAAAAGGAGGGAAGAGAAGTCTCTTCTCAAACACTTTTTCCTGCTTAATAGGAAGGATGACAGACGCAGAAAACATCAGTCCCACAGACAAACACAAACTTAGGGCTTTTCTTTATAACTCAACTCCCAGCCTCACAATTCAGAAATCTTAGTGACATATATTAAAGAAATCATGTGTATTTACACATATATATGCTTGCTTAAGAGGCAGTTTTGTTTTGCTAAGCCAAGCAAACACCTGAACATTTAAACCCAAATACCTCCTACACCTGCTGTAAGAAATCTGCGAGAAGCACTCTAAGCAAAGTGTGTTAGTTATCCAAGGCAACAAGTACTAAGAATGGGTGCACTAGAAAGACCCTGAATACCACTCAACAAGCCAGCTCAAGCAGTGTATTGTGAAGCAGCCTGCATCCCAAAGGGCTTAGAAAACACACAGAGCTGCAATCCCAATGAGGTAAAGGGCAAAACCCACATTTGCTAAGCAAGACACAAAAATAATGACACAATAATGCTTTCAAGAAGTATGTGTTGTGCTGACAGGGAAGAGTAAGAAGGATTAGCATGAAGTATTTTATTATTTCTACTCATGTGCCCCAGCACAGAGTCCAGAGGAAATATTTCTAAACCCGTCAATTATGAATCTATACCATCTATATCCCCTTATAACCAGCAGTAAACACATAAAGATTTTAAAAAAATCAGATTATATCAACCTTATCCAAAAGTCATTAGCACAGATTCCCATCAGTGTTTCTCTCACTGACTCTGAACCATGAAATTCTCATAAATCCATGTATACCTGTAAGACATCCAGAGATCCTGTAGGCATACCTCTCCACCACTAGAATCATGATCGTTTTCCAGATCATTACCTTTAACAGCTTTCTGGAAGAGTGAATTTTATAGGCTCCAGAGGGGATTAAAATTAAAAAAAAATTGACATCTACATAGTATATATATATATTTTCTTGCATGGATGTGTGTGTTTATATTATATACTGTGTTATATATATTAAACAGAGGACAAAAAGAAACATAGCCAGGAGTTACACAATTTGCTGAACTGCAGCTTTTCTGGATAGAAGAGAGTTAGTGGCTGTAATCCTTGGAGACCAGATGAATCCACTGATTTTCTAACTATTTGCATTCAGCCTCTCAAGCCAAACAGAGCAGTGGTATGTGATCCATTTAGTGTGGTAAAAACAGTGATGATCAAAAAAAGGTAATTACCATCCTGCAGCATTTCAGATATGCTGACCTGCCTAAACCAGAGGATGAGCCTGCCTGCTGCCCTGCTCCAATAACCTAGAAATGCAGGAGTAAACCATGAAAATCCTTTAGGTATTAATGCTTCCCTCACGTTCTGCTGTTTCCTGCAGAAGTTTCCCACCACTTCTCCCCCACCCACTTTCAGAAGTGGGGAGGAATCAAAGAGAGAAAAATACACATTAAAACAAGGGACAGATTATAAACACATTCACAACTACAACAAAACCTCCAATCAAGCATGCAACAGTATAACCACTTACTGATATAAAACCCATTCCTATCTCTCACAGAAAACCAACACATTATACCTGCAACAAACTCAAACCATTACATAAAGGGAGTCACATTCATATTATCTGTGCAATTCTAAGCTCTGGCCAAGAAAACTGCCAACATCAGGTAACACCTTCTGCTATTGCAAACATCCACATCATGTCTCTAATAGAAACAACAAAGTTATTCTTTGAGAAAAGCAGTCAGGGAGGATCAAGAAAAGGCAGAAGAAATTTCTATCTTAATGTCCTAAAACACTGAAACATATATGAGTAAAGTGGTTAATGTCGCTCTTGTTTTTTTCTTTTTAAAGAAGTCTAGGGTTTGTTTACTGCAGGTTTAGGTTTTACAAGGTGGAGAATGCCTTAGTATCTAGTGTGAGACAGAATCATATACTTCAGCATGAGAATGTGGCTGGCCAGGTATCGGCAGAGCCTGCACACACCAACAAGGTGACCCCCAGAGCTCACTTCCAACCTCAACCATCATGTCACAGCTGCACATTTTACAGCAGTGCTCAAAGGAGCCCACAGCTCAGCCTGCTGCACTCTGGGAAGGAGATAATGGCTCACAACTGGTATTTTGAGTTATCAGTTACCAGATCAGCCCCAGGATACACACACTGTGAACACAAGGAAGTTTTGTTCTGTATGTCTCGTCTCTCCACACTATGCAATATTTCTTAGGAAAATATTTTGAAGCACAAGCAAAATGTAATAACTGAAAGGTTATTCCTGGTTATCAGTGCTAGTGGGTGCCCAATAAAGCACCAGTGAGAACAGATATTACAGAGTGTGGGCACAAAAGAATTCCACTACATAAGGCTCCAAGTTCAGCCCTTTAATGTGAGATTAAGAAAGCACCACTGTGGTCTCAGCTGTAAATCAAGCAGGCGTAGTATTTTTCATGCTTGTGCTCATTAGGAAACAATGCTTCTACTCAAGACACATACTGAATGGAAAAAACTGCACCAGCACTATTTTAGAACAGCAATACATGTACGATAAGATCTTCATAAACAGTAAAAAACACTAACACACTGTGGATTTGGAGGGGGTGTAACAAAAGGGTAAAGAAAAGGGGTTTCAGCATTTCAGATCAGAAATGCTCTTATCATGACAACTTTTAAATCAAAAGGATCAGTCCAAAAAATACTCAGTTATAGTGTTCATTTGAATTGTTAAAGGAAAAGCAAGATACATTTACATACTGACAATTCTGTCATACACTCAGAAGACTTCAGACAATAAAGAGTTAGTTTCTGCTCCCACACAGAACTTTGCATTGCTGTATCACAGTAGCTGAAAAATACAAATAATCTGCTATTTCATCTCCACTACTGGATCATAACAGTAAGTTATTTGTGCCAATTGTGAATAGCATCGTAGATTAGTAATGAGAAAATACTTGGTTCACAAGAGATCTGAGATTTTTCACACACAGCCTGGAATACACCAATGCATGGAAAGGTTTCTAATCAATAAAAACTGCTATTTAGTTTTACTTAAGAGCTCTTGATAGTGGTGTATGTCATGCAGCAGATTTGTCTGTGGTGAATTTATCTAAATCCCATCTTAAAGGCAACACACTTGGGCTATGTTGAACAGTATGAGGTAGTACAAGAATAAACAGACATGAAGGCTTCTGCTCTTGTTTCTTTTCAAAAATCACAACTTGGCAGCCCTGAGTGAAGGACAGGACCAGCAAGTCTGCATGTAAGACTGCCGAGTGGTTCTTCAGGAAGGCTTTGTGGACTGCCTGATGTGGTATGTCCCAAGCATCACTAACTTCTTCAGCTAACCCTTCCCCTTGCCATTAGTCCTGTGCAGAAAGAGGAGACCAAAGAGGCTGCTGAGACCAGACCACTCAACTGCTTTTTCCATCTCTCAATTCTCACTAGTTGCAGGTTTAGCACATGCCATGTAGTACAGGGTTCTCCTCATAAAAATTCCTTCAAAACGCTGCACGACAGCATCTTTTTTTTCTCTTTGTAGGATACAGCACTGAAGCTGGTTTCAATAGTTTATACAATCTTGGTGTTAATGAAAATTTAAGAGTCTCATATTTTCAAGATCAGATTTCAGCAAGGAAATACATTTAATCAAGCTGCTTAAATTTAAAACTGCTTTGTACCTACATACTCTGACACTGAGCATAGTTCTCTCATCACTTAACACGGTTGCTGAGAACAAAAAAATAAGAGAAGCCACTTGACAACCATTTTTCCCCAAGAGGTACTGGCAGAACAACCCTGTGCAGCAAAGGGTTTCTGCAGCACGAGCTGCAGTCAAAGCCTTGAGAGCAGTAGTTCTAAGTCAGAGATGTTTGCAGGAGCCCTTCTGCACACAAGAAACTTTCACACATCTTCTGCAGTCCCTCACTGCAGCTTCCAGAGTTACTGCGACATTGTTTGCCACACCTTACCGTAACAATTGCATGTTTCCATCTCCCAAAGGTTAACCTTGTAGGCACTGCCATTTTAACCTATTCCTTATTGTGGCAGGAAGCAAGCAGTAAAATGAACTGACCCAGATGTAGCACGCCAGTTGTCTGAACAGATGAAGAAACAGCATTTGTAGAGATTATACTCACCAATATCCCAACTCTAGAGGTGCACGCTGTTAAGACTATGGCTACTCAAGTACAAAGCCAGATAGAATATGTTCAGAATTAACACAGAAAAAGAGCATATGAACACTTGCTTTTTGTTTTTGTAATTCAAACACACTGTGTCCAGAGTGTGGATAAAATAAGAATGACAATAGTTTAAAGAAAGTTATCAAACTACACCAGAATTACTAAACATTTTGCCTCAGATTATACTAACGCTTGCCATGATTTTTAAACACTACCTCCTATCTCTTCTTGGAAGAGTAAACCTTCCATTTTCCCTTCCCACTTGTGACATTTCTAATGATCTGAATACAGTATTTTAGAAATGCCTTGCATGCACAGAGTCACTGGACAGATAATCCTGCTGCAGTGGTGTTTACCTGATATAACAGTTACAACTTCTGCAAAGAGTCTGTACTGGTACAAGTGTGATACTGCCTGATAAGGTGTGATACTGTGTGATAAAGAATAATAAACTAGGAATTAAAAATGTTGTCTGAAGGACACCACAATGTATCACACCTATCTGCTCTTTAAACACTACTCTTGCAGCGTGCTAACATTTGCAGTCCTGAAATTCCCAATTTTTGCCTAAGTGTCAGTTTGGTAAGCTGTTTTCATATTTTAATGCTTTTATCTAACCCGTTGTGAAAGAAACTCAAAGAGTACTGAGCTTTCTTCCCAAAACACCCAAACCTCTACTGAATGATTTTAAGCAGACTGCTGCCCAGGGTCACCATTTAACCCTTTATCAAGGAAAGCCTGGAATCTGAGTCAGGCAATGCAGTTTGAAAGTATTTCAGTATTTAAACATATGAGAGGAAAAATAAGCTCTCACCAGTCTTTGACTTGATCTGGTGACACTGACTACTGTTTGTAACCAGTTTTTCAAACAACCCCTGTTCAGAGAGGCCAGGGGTACCATTCTTAATTCTGCTTACAGACTAACAAAACAAATCATAGCGAGCTTTTAATTTGAAAAACATCTCGGCCAGGTCTGACAGTTTTCAGGTGGGTTTTTTTAATGCAAGATAAATAAACAGGTCTAAAAGGGAGGAAGTATAATAGGTAATGACTTTTAAAATATCTTACTCTACATAGTGCTCTCTCAAAAAAGTCAACCTGGACAGCCTCTTTTGTAAAAGAGATATTTCTTCTCTATACTGATCTGTTTTAGAAGGGCTCACCCTAAAGCTTTGTCAGACATCCTCACTGCTTTCATTTTATACCACAATGAATTCACCTAAGCCTCCCTCCCATTAAAACCCCAAAACTATGCCACACCAATATCCAAACCTGACTACAACTGTTACTTCTTCAGAAAGGCATTTGCTATTTGGACCTACCAAACAATGCAGAATAATCTTTATTACAACTAGGGACTGGAAACTGACACAACTGAAACTTAGTGCTTATAAAAGAAAAGTGATATGAAAAACATATGCTATCTACATCATCCACTACACTTGAAAGAACTTTTTCTGACCTATCCAGAAAACGATCACCTTTCTACACAGACACAGTTGTAAAGACTGTAAAACCAGAAAAATAATTCTTTAATGAGTAAATCAAGGTGGGGAAAAACCACAACACACATCTGTAGTACACACAAACATTAAATATTGCATGCAGCTTCATACTCTGCTGGAAGAATGATGGTGGCAGGTCTATCATGAGAAAGTTTGGAAACTAAAAACAAATGGGAAAAACTCTCAACTCATGCTTTGTACAGCCCTCATTCTGATGAAAGAGTAATGAAGTGTAAATTCTAAAACTGAAAGCACATTATGACTTTCTGCATCTTCACTACATCACTAGTTTACAACTTACCAACAGATTGAAGTACCAAAGGTTCAGACCAGTGCAAACAGTGTTATCTCTCACTTGAAAATTACTACTCATAAAACCGGCATCTTTCTGAAACACCTGGAACAGTTTACAAATTTCTGGTAATTCGTTACTTAAAAGTAACTTTTAGTTAAGATAACAGATTGAGGTGCTCAGGTTTTTCAAGAGCTACATGAGAAGCTGGACCGATTAGTATTGCTACCAATGGGGAAACAGCTCAGTCAAGTAGTACATGCAAAGGAAAACACGGCACAGGAAATGTTCAAGACGCCTCTGTCTGCCTAAATACCCTTTTAGCATTTTCTTGAGAAAATAAACTCAAAACACTATCAGGGAAAATTTCAAGTCACTGCTTGTTGACAGCCATTCTGAAATTTCAGTCAAATTAGGTACTTTACTCTTTGGTTATGAAAAAGGAATGAATTATAAATTGCATTAGCAGACTTGCCGTAATTCCCACTACAGCATCTTTACAGTCATAATCTAAAAAAAGCCCACTAACCCATTAAATGGCACACAGAAGTAACCCAGAGGAGATAAATTGCACAGATAAAACAGTCAGTTCTTAAAACTTGGGATTCCATGGAATTAAACATGAACAGCTTCAACCACTGGTTACTTCCTTCAATCAAAGGAAATCCTTTGCAGGTTTGCAGCCAAGAAACCAAAACTTAAATGCTTTGGCTATATTACCTTCTCTACAATTACACATTAAAAATATAGTAGCAAACGCCTTTGGCATCCACTTCCAGAGATTTTAAAAGAGATTGCATCAAACACAGAACATTAATGTTATCTTAAACTGAAATTAAAGAGTGTTGTGCTTTGATTACAGCAGAGCAAATTTAAACAGAAGAAATTTATAGTTGCAATTAACATGTCAACTGAAAAATTAGCTACGTGTCTGTGCCATCAGCTTGTATTTCTGTCTTGAACTCAACAGTGCATTTGATAGAGAAACATTAAACAATGCTTTTTGTAATATGCCTCTACATATCTACACACACACATATATATATATACATACATACTGATTTTAAAAGCCATTTTTACTTTAATTCTTTTAAAGGGATAATCATACCATCATCCTCCCAACTCTTACAGTAGTATAATGCATTAACCAGTCTAGCAGGACTGTTAATCAAGAAACTTACTCAGGCAATTGACTTCAGCTTAGGAGTAAATCCTAAATTCTCTCAAGGTGGTATGCTTACAAAGGATAGACAGGAGCTTTGTTTATGAAGATTAGCACCACTTTAATGTCTTCCATGCACGCAGTTTCCTTGACAAACCTCTAAGCCTATTACATGAAGGCTATAGGCTTTTCTCTTTAAGGAGATGATTGCTATCCTTCTGTTCTAAAATGGCATAGATGCAGAATGCAACCTGGTAGATTTGTTTGAAGTCTGGAATCAAAACTGTCTGCACCTAAAGAGTATTTTAACTGGTGAAAATGGACAGAGACTGGCCCCTTAGTGATCCTGATGACCTTGGCTGTCATGGCAGTGTCCTACAGCCCCTAACCTGTCCTGTTTCCAAGTAATCCAGGGATCAGAATGTTGTGCAATACTCACAGGGTGAGCTCATTTTCACCTCTCTGCTTTCTCTAGTGCACCACCAGAAACTGAGTTTTCAGCCTTTAATGAGCAAAAAGAAGATTCAAAGCTTTCCTAAGCACCACATCAGAATAAAGTCTCTCTCAAGAGAGGTTAGTGATCGGTACCTCTGGAAACAGTGACAGTGCCAACACCATTTGATCTGCTTGTCATAGCATCATCACAGGACTTTCAGAATCAAATCTTTGCACCTTTCCTGACAGGAAAGGACTAGCTGTATTTCCAGAAGATAAGTTCCAGAGGGAAACACTGAAGTCTGCGATTTGAAAGCCCACAACCAGTATGGTGTGACTAGAAAAATTCCTTTTAAGTGGTTTTTCCATGTGACATAGCAGCAGTATTTTGTTGATATGTGTAGGTATGGAACAGCTGCACCCTTCTTATCTGAAATACACCTTTTTTCCTCCATACCAAAAATATTTAAGAAAGAGAGCACTTTGCAAAATAAGGAGAACTCCCTGCATCTTCACACCTTGATTCATGCATCCCTCCATAGGCACAGGATGACAAGAAAACTCTGAACAAGGTGATCATGAGAACTAGAGACAAATGAGAAAAAAGCCTCTGTTCAGCAGCTTTGCAGTGTGCCCATCCCATGAAGACCCACAGTGCTTATGGTTTACACTCCCAGAAATACTGAAGGTAAAACCAGACCTTCCTCTCAAGAAACAGTCAACATGGTCTGCCATTGTAAAAACAGCAACAAAAAAAAAAAACTAAAAAACCAAAACAACCAAAAATAGACCAAAAAACCACAGCAAACTAACAAAAAAGCCCCCAGGCCTCCCACAAAAAATTCCAAACTTACTTTGCCAGTCTCTCCACTTCTAATTAAGAGAAACCTGCACCACTAATCTGGTCAGAAGGCAGCATGACTTCCTGCACAAGAATAGGGGGAACCAATCCATTCACCTTAAATGCATTTAAGTTCATGCCTCAAGAATGAACCTTCCCTTCCGCACTGATGTACATGATCCTTTCCAGAAGTGCTCTGAATGATTTATCCAAGTAATTATTCCTTGCTGTGTGTACACTGATTGCAATACTCCTTTTGATATCCATTGTCCTGGAAGGAGAACTCACATTTCTCAGAAGAATGGATCCAGGCTCAGAACACAGGTAGTTTTCACTTGTATGTCTGAAACACATAAGCCTGAAACACCCCAGAAAGAAGTAGATGAAGCACCTGATTGCAAGAGAGCTGAAGTAAGACCAATTAGCAAGCCTCCTGCAGAGCAGTTTTGCATACTCATAGTCCAAGAAATACAATGTTCTGCAATTAACTACAAAAGGGAATCCATTTCAGTCTTGTCAAGAAGTTGTTTTGAATCACGCCGAACTTCCAAGTGGGTCATGGCTTAAACCTATCCAAGACCAAGCTCCTTGCAGCTACTCACTCACTTCCCCACCAGCAGGATCAGGGAGAGAATGGGAAGGGTAAAGGCTAGAAAAAACACTTTAGTAAGGAAAGCAAAAGCCACACACATGAGCAAACCAAAACAAGAATGACTTCAGTGCTTCCCATGGACAAGTGTGGAGGGCTCCCTCCCACGTAACAGTGACTTGCAAAGAAAATCCCCATTGCTCCAAACATTTCCTGTTTCCCCTTCTTTCCCCCATTGTATATATTGAGCATGATGTCATACAGTCTGGAATATCCCTCTGGTCAGTTGACATCACCTCTCCTGGCTGTGCCTCTTCCCAACCTATGCACCCCAGTGTGACAGCATGAAAAGCAAAACACACCTTGGCTCTGTGTAAACTCAGCAACAATAAAAACATACCTATATTATCATCCCTCTGTTCAGCAAACCCAAAACACTGGGAAGACAATTCTATCCCAGCCAAAACCAGCACACAAGTCATCTTTTATACTCCACCCCGAAAAAGAAGTGAATTTGTTACATTCTTCTACACCTTTTTATCATTGTCCTCTACACCTTTTGGTTTTCATCCACCTCTGCAAAACAGAATGATGCTCAAAAACAGAGTGAAGAGGTGGGGGAATAGGGAGCCAATAATGCTATGCAGCAACAACCTTAATAAAAGGTCACATTTTTATCAGAAGTCCAGTTCCAAGTGCAGCAAGTTCCTGAAAAATTACATTTAACCTGTTGTCTTACAACAGGCTAAAAAGCCCATTGAAATAATCCTTAAAATCATTTAAGTACTGCCTGAATTTTTAATGTCATGAAGTGGTGAAGACAGGTACAGCACAGCCCCTCTGAGCCAGCACTGAGCAGAGCTGGTACATTCACTTGCACTGGCACAGCCAGAGCTGACAAACAGTTCAAAAGCAGTATTACTCACAATAGTCTGAGGAGCCTCTGCCATGTAAACTGTCAGACTAAGATGAAACACTAACCCAGCCTCCTGGCTCCTTTACAGCTGAAACAGACGTACCTATTTTCTTTGAATTAAACAAACAAACAACCAACCAACCAAACACCAAACAAATAACTGAATAATCTGAGATAGAAGCAGTTAATTCAAAGAAGGGAAGTTAACTAGCAAAATAATTTCCCTTATTAAAATGGAATCCTAGGATCCTTTTATTGCCCTATCCTTGAGTCACTTAAGTTTATAAGGCACAGATAATGCATCCTAAGTTTGTTTTTATGGATAAAAAGAAATTTCAGTAAGTTTGTCAGGCATAATCATTGCTGAAGTGCAGAAATACACAGAAGACCTTCCATGCATTTAAACTGCAAAACCTGGATAGCTTTCAAAATACTGAAAGGCTAACAATTTGAAGTCAAGTATTTAAAAAAATTCTTAGTAGTGACAAATGACCACAGTGTGACTGCTATTACCTATACCAAGAAGTGAGGGAACTGGGTTTGTGGTTGTTTGTGAATGAATATTATATGAGGTTTTGGAAAAAATCTGAAGAATTCAACAGAAGATGTAGTACACTGGTTTAAATTACTCCAAGATACTGATCTTGCCAAGCTCCTCCTCTGCAAGAATGTTCTTCAAGAATGAAAATCATCTGAAGCCTGATCAAATGCAGTACCAAAAAGGAAAAAAGTTTATCTGAAGATTAATTCTTCTGCACCTTCCTCTTTAACCAGTTCTAAAATAGGTTATGCTGAACTATGCTGTTCTTTCAGGTTCTTTTCTGTAATGTTAATCAAGATAAAGATTTTTTGAGAGTGTTTAATTTATCTTTATATAATGCTTGAATTTTTCTTTTGTACCACACACAATAGTTGTACAGTAGTACACATACATGAAACTTTAAAGTAAATAAAAATTTGCATACTAGCAGAGCACACTCAAAATTTTTTATTGATACAAGTGTGCAGTCAAAGGATTGTGCAGATCACAGAAGTATTGGATCAGGGAACTGAATCACCACAACCAGTACAAGATTTTGCATTTGAGGGTGTGTTGGCTTTCTGCAAACCAGATCAGCTCCCAGATTCAACTAAGATCTCTGAGGGCACAGAATTTCACCCCTTTCAGCAGGAGTCCACACCTGTGCTGTGAGATTAGACTATTAAGAGGGTTCGGTCATTTCCAGCTTCTCTAGGATAAAACCAAAAGAACAATATTAGCAGTTTGCTGAATAGAGTTTCAAGTGTTTCAGTTTTCCATAGGTGTTCTGGACTAAAGTCTTATTACAGAGATACAAGAGATCCAAGCTTCAAGCAATATAAAAATATAAGACCTGGAGCAGTAATATTATTTACTGCTGCGAACAGAGCAATACCTTCTTTTCTCCATTGATAAAAATGGTTGTAATTAAGAGGGGTATCAGGGTAAGCAAAGTGAGGATTCTCACACAGATTGAAAAAGCACAAAAACACCACTTTGCATGGTGTTAGTAAAACCTTCTCTAAGTACATGTGCATTAAGATCAATGCTGTTCAAAAGTGATTGTAGTGACAGCTACAAATTACGGGCTTCTGGGATATCCAAGAGCATGGAGACCAAGACTAAGAGCTTTTTGTTTTATTTTAGTACAGTGAAGTTCAGAAAGAAAATCTGAATTCTGCTCACATATCTAACGGATAGCTACAAGGAAAAGCTGTCAATTAAAAATCACAGGGACTCAAGAAACAAAGAAACCTGCAGCCTGCAAACAAGATTCAGAAAGGTAGTACAACAAAAACATCTGCTTGAGGGTCTTAATCTCCTGGGAGAGGGGAGGAAGGAGCTTCTAAAGACAGACCTTACATAACATGGTCAGCTAACTTGATGACCTAGAATCATCTTTTAGCCTTTTATGCAGCTTTAGCTGTGTTTTCATTTCTTAACAGGCTAAGAACATAAACCAAGAACTGAAAGAAAATAAATATTAGAGGTGCAGCAGTTGTTTAGCATTTTCAAGACAGAATACATTCTTTGTTACAAAGCAGTGCCATACACAGCCTTTTTACTGTGCTTATGTTAAACATTTAGAGTTATCAAGTAAGAGGAAAAATGGCAATGCTTCAAAAAATACTTATCAATGCCAGAAAGACAATTTAAAAAATGTATAATCATCCAACTGGGGTAAAAAACAAAGAAATGAAAACCCTCAACTCTGCATGAAGACCCCCAGTAATGTCTTCTTTCTTACTTCTGTCTAAAAATTCAGACAACAGGTGGATGAATTTTGATGTCAGAGGAAGCAAAGCGACACTTCTGTTTTGAAATGCCTGTGGATTTCTTTTTGTTAGCTTTATACTTCGATCTGGGGGTGTGGAGGTGGTGTGAAGACCTTCCCCTGAGATCACTCCCTTGTAGCCTGCCAGAGCTCTCGGTGAGTATTTAGCTAAAAACAGAGCACAGCTGCCAGTAGAGGGCTTGGATCACATCGGCTCCGCTCACCGCAGCTGCGAGAGACTGCACAAAGCTCAAATTAGAATCAATCGCACACAGCAAGGTTTAGTCTTAAAAAAAAAAAACCAAAAAACCAAAAGCTCTGCAATTAATTAAGTTCTTTACAGAAAAATTGCAAAATAAACGACACTGTACAGTTCTGAGTACTTTTAAGAGCATACACCTTTCAGAACTGCAAGGTCTGTGACATAATGGTATGGTAATTGATAAACTGAGGAATGCAAAGGCTGGTGGAATGTCTTCTACAAGCTGTATTTTTACATACAGGTGTAGCTGACCCAGGCAAAACAAATATTTCTAAACTGTAAGACAGAAAAAAAATGATTAAGAAAAGCAAGAAGACTTTTAATCTTCCTACTGCCTGAAGGCAGATCCCCTCAAGAGGGCAGGGGACACTGCAACTGCAACAAAAACCTGCCTGTCATGGTATGCTGGTCTCCCTCCCATTTCTTTGCTAATAAACACCCCCTCACCTCTGCATCTCTGGAGACTAAAGCATTCCCTTCCATCTACAAGACAAGCAACTGTAACCCCATCACCAAATTCCCTCTCTCATCTCCCTAAAGCTGTGCAGGATTAATGCACACCAGCTGGGTCAGGAAAAGACTGATCACCTTGGCTATCTGGAGCCAATGACACAGTAAAACAAGACCCCACCCTTGAAATGCAAGATGAATATCCAAGATCAGTATTACTGCAGCATCTCTTGGCTGTGCTTCCACAACCCCTTTTCTACCAGAAAAGCCACTGTTTGGAACAGCCACTCAAGCACCTATCCTACCAGGACTGCAAGACAAACCCTTGACAAATGGTACCCTTTGTGTACACGTATATACACCTTCCTCGAGCAGTTCATCTTCTTCCAATGTGCCCTCCTGTGAGAACAGAATCAGTAGAAGAGTTAGACATATGAAGCTCCCATAAACAAAAGTAAGCGAAAAAAACCCTGTTCTATAACTGGCACTAGCACCAAATCTCCGACACTCCCTGACATTTATTTACCTATTAAAAGCAAACAGAATAGCATAAACTAACTGCAAGGTGAAACTGGCTGCATTCAAAGCAATGAACCACACCAGCAGTGAATAGTGTTGGATCAGTCCTAACACAAAGTGACTGCCAACTTTGACTCACCGGGTCAAGAGCAGAGGCATAACAATAGGTATTCACAAAGACGAACTTAATTTAGGGGTACTACGATGTTTGTACCAGCTGCCCTTGGCAGACAATGCTGTACCTGTTCAATCAGTATAAAATCCACAGCTAAAGGGCGAGCTTAACCCTTCAAGTTCCTGAAAATACCTTCTTTAATGCATTGCATTATTTAACAGTAGACTATTACTGCTGGTCAGCAGGAACTGAAGTCACTTTGGGAATGGAGACAATGAGCCCCCTGAAAACAGTGAAAAAGGCACAACAGCTTTGTGAACATCTTCCACACTGAAGTACGGTACCATCTCGGTTTAAAAGTTATCAGCTCTCTATGTCCAGAAATCAAGTGCATAGTTACAGTTGTGATGTGCTCCATACTCCTGAAACTGGGAGAAACGTACAGAACCAATGCCATTAACATGCATGACACACCCTCATTAAAAGCTTTTGTGTTCTCAACTTCACCTTGGAAAATATTCTGCAATGTTGGAACCAAAAATAACAGCTCACCTTCTTCATGTAAGCCCAAACAGATACTAACACATTAATTGACTTGGAAATTAAACATCCTACAACAGAACAGCTGAGTTACTCCATTCAATTTCAAAGTAAATTCTGGAGTTTATACCTATGACCGCTTTTTAAAACTGATACCTAATATCAAATGCAACCAAAATTGCATATTCCATCCCCAGGTTTTTTTTTTTGGAGGGGGAGGGCCCACAGCAGACAGGACATGACTTTAGAAAGCACCTTCATGTACACATCTATCCACACTTGCAGAACAAATTCATGACATCTAAGAAATTAATAATTTGACTTAATTAACACTCACAATGAAACTATTTTGATAATGATCCTGTAATTAGGCTGTCTACTACTCCCCTATGCCACAAGTTATGGAGAAAATTGCTTGCCATAAATTTCTTTCTAATGAAGATATAACAATTTTAGAAATTATAGTTCCAGAATACATTAAGAGTCTGCACTCAAATGTCTTAATGGTGTCAAAGAGCTTTCCTAACCGCTGCAACCTAAACACAGCGAAAAACCCACCTGCCAAGCTTAGAAATTCAAGGAGTGTTCTGCTTACATTGCAGAGTAACCAACACCTGGTCATCCCATCACGGGCCACAAGTGACAAATTTGGGGGAGGACGCAGGAAATCAGTGTGTTTTCATATATATTATGAGAACACATATGTGTGTTCTATTTATAGTGCACCTAGTCCATGTACAAGGGAGTAACTGTCAAATCCTATTTTATATTAACTTAAAATAAGACTACAGAACATCATTTAACTCCATCAGAAGGCGACCTGGAAGGCAGGAGCAACTCGCTGTTACGGGCAGTAATTATTCTGAGATCTAATCTTAGATGTCTCAAGGAAGTACCTTTATAATACACTGAACAATTATTTCTAGCACAGTTGAAGTTTCAAAAAAAGACTTAAAACAATCACAACC